>BGZK01000511.1:0-379866 GCA_005406025.1 Eumeta japonica
ACGTAAAGGCTACTTCAACTTCTACCTGGTGTCTAAGTTGCAATGAATATATAACATAACCGCTTTTGCTGACTCAAATATATAACGCGTCGTGTTCGAACTTCCCGTTTAGACATTTTCGCATGGACGGCACATAACTTCACTCATGAAATCGGTTTAGTTTCCAATAAATCCTGGCTTTTAGTGGTACAGTTATATTTTTAAATTGAACTCCTTGATTGCGTCAAGTTTTCTAACCACCCCACTGTTATGCCATACTCTGCCGAAATTTTCATATCGAATCGAAGGGCTTGAACCTTAGGCCTGTTGCGGCGGTCCGATTAGGGCCGGAAGTCGCTAATTATCGTTATGCTTTTCATCAAGCGGATAGCCACGTCCATCACCGACGGCTTGACGTGATTTACGTGGCATGAAATGTGGTATGATTCCACTGAGTCGGAAAACTCATTGTTCAATTCGTCCGCACTCAAGAACGAACCCAAATACCAATCCTGGTTGGGAAACAACGTCCTTAATTACTGAACCATTATAATTAACTATTATGTCATCCCAGTATGTATTAATTGATTTAATAATTTCACAGATTCAGTAACTAATGTAAATTCAAGTCTACAGCAAGGGGTAGTATTTATATTGAGAGGCATTGCTTTAGTCGCCACTCTAGACTGTTTTGTGTTAATAATATTCATTTCTTGATTCTCATATAGAGCTTACTTCATTATCGACTCTGACGGTCTTATTTGGCGCCTATTAGTATATCCACCCACGGAGAAGACACGAAACAATACAAAGCTTCCACTGAAAACCACATGAGAAGCGTGATTCGAATGAAAATCGAACCTGGGAATCGTTACTTTCCAAGAACGACACGATGCCGGAGGTGTACAAAGGAAATTAAGACCCCCGCCGTAAATTCCGGTAAGCGTACTAACTGTCCGGTTTATTGCTCTAATTGCTTTACGTGGTTTACTAAAATCTTCACAATTACTGTAAATTTATTTACAGGCCCTACTTTATCGGGTAACTACGTGAGATCGCCTGAAAACATTAGATGTATTTAATTAAAATGTATGCCTATTCCGTTCATTTACAAGTATCTGCTTCAAATACATATGATAAGAATGGTTTTCTTTTCAGGCAATCACGTAAATAACTACTGAATATATCGATGAGACTGTGATCATTTGATGCGGGATTGTCCGTAGACCTTTCTAAATTATAGTATAATAAATGTAAAGTCTGTTTGTTTGTTCGTCACCTATAAACGGAGTGTATTGTAACAAAATTTTGCATAGAGATAGATGATTTATGTCCTCTAAAAGGATGTAGGATACGTTTCTTGTAACAAATATATATATATACGTAAACAATATTAAAGATGATAATTTGTTATTACTAACATCAATGCTCAAAAGAAAGAATAAAATCGGCACCGAATCGGTATTGGAATTGGTAGCGAGAAAGGGACTGAAAATGTGATCAGAATTGATATTGAGACTTAGACCGTAAATGTGATTGAGTTAGGTGGGAATTTATTGTATGCGGATATATTTGAATCACAAAAAAAAATCAATTTTCTAATTTATAAATTCTAATTCACGCCCAGAAAGATGCGGGTAACAGCTAGCATCCGATACGAAAAATATAAGCTTCACATCTTTGTTCTTGTGTAAGGTTTTCTAGTTGGTGACTAATGTCAAACCATAAAGTGTTCAGATAACACTTGCTGTCCTTCCATGACTCGCGTTCAATTGCGTCTAACGACCCACCGGTGCAAGGCCGATTTCTAAATGTTCACCAGATCGAATATGGCTTGGACAGTAACAAAGAGACGAGAGTGCAGCTCTTATACGTCGGTAGGTGTTTATTAGTGCACAGCGACAACGTGTTAAGCACAGAACTACGTCCGGTCCCGTATCAAAGTTTTAATGTATGCGTCTTGTTTGTTTACTGGAATAATCTAAACAATTTGCATGGCAGCGCGGCTCACAGCTTAATCGCATTCGTGTAAGCATGTGCACCAATGCCGTTCTCGGCTCTCACAGAATGTAGCTTGCAGTGCTGGACACTGGATGTTGTAAAACTTTTAGGGTTCCTTAAATGAGTTTTGACTTTCTTTACATCGTTGAGAGTTCTGTATCTTGAGAAATTCAAAAGTAAATATTTATCACAAGCGGAGAGTGTATTAGTATTTAAAGTAATACGTAATTGATTTATGAAGTTATTTGATAAAAAAATAGAATATATAAATTTCGTTAATCGCGAGGCTTATATTAATTTTCGTACATTTTTTACGTATACAATTAGCACACTGTGTCAAATTCTTACTACATAATTGCTGAAAGGTATACACTTCCGAATATTTTTATTTCATATTGAAGAGCTTGGACCTTAAGGCTTTCACGCTTTTCCTCTGCAGATATAGAAGATTACGAATGACGCCATCGATAAGAATTACGAAAGACGTTTGAAATTAAATCCGGCGTGCTATATCGTAAAATTCAAATACGAAACAAAACGCATTTTGTATATTTGCCCGTTATGCCCCATGATCTTAAGTGGTCGATTGTAAATAACGTGCATGAATCTCTTAGGTTGAGAGAAAAGCCTCGAATAAGCAAGTGAGTTTTACTGGATTCCTGGTATGTCAAGTATGTACATAAATTCGTATAAATTTGTATAACATATAAAGTGGCCAAAAGAAATTCAGGAAAAATACAAGCTGAATTGCATCCGATCCCTAAAATCTCAATACCCTGACAAGTTACACATGTAGACACGACAGGCAAATTGAGCAACAAAAGCAATTTAAAGAAATATATTTTTGTTTTGATAGATAGTTTTATAAAATTATATATCGGTTTATCACTTTATATTAAAGCCTTAAAATCAGCCATAAGTTCACTTGGTTTTTCAGTCAGAATAATAGCAAATCAAGGACGCTGTTTCATGAGAAGATAATCAAAAACTTTTGTGATTCACATAACATGACATTGTATCTGATATTTGTAGGCGCGTCGAGAATTAAACGGAAAATAATGTGTAATGAGTACATTAAAAAGCATGTTTACATCAGTGGAAGTAAAAGATGAAGGCTCTTGTCAAAACGCACTAAAAGCTCAGAAAAGCTCCCTAGGACCTCAAAATGTGAACATCTGATGAGATTTCGATTTTCAAAAAAGCAATAACTTGCCTGAATTCACGAAAATCTTCAATTTTCTTACGGGGAAGTTATAAAAACCTTAAACATATAATGCTCTTTCCCCTTAATTTCTCAGCAACGAGTGAATTTCAAAGACGACGCACACGCAGTAGAAAATGAAACGTTCTTCCGAAAAAGTTCAGCTCGAAATAAGCGTAGAGCTTTTTGCATATTCCTCGAGCGTGTTCATTTTAAAAGTTATTGGGTTCCTTTATGAAAAGCCCGAGTTACAAGATCACGTATGCTTTGTGCGCGGAGTCGGCGTCCGCGCGTTTCGCATAACGATTTGGGGGTGTAACGCGGCAATGACGGTCAAAATTAAAATTATGGCTCCATGTTTGTGAAACTCCGTGCAAATTATTGGGCCAAATGAAAAAAATAAACAACTAAGTTCAATTTTTAATTTCAGAGGGAGGCGAAATTTTGGTTGTAAGAATCTTGATTTTTTTCATAAAATACATAAGATGCGAAAGTGATGTTTGATCGCTCGACTCTTTATGTTGTTGTCTTTAATTTGTCATTACAGTTACACGATTTGTTCACTTTTATAATAGAAAAAATAACAATGGTATTTCTTTCAAAAGAGAGATTTACATGCAAAGGAGATCGATTTGAACCCCCTAAAAGGATGTGTACAGATTAATTTTTTACATAGATTAATCTATACAAAGACTATTAAATCCCAGTTTGATTTTTCTAAATTGATCCTAGTTAAAAAACTGTTTTGTCCCATACGAACTTCAAAAATAAGCAAACGTGCCTTGTCTTTTAGTTAACAGTGTCGTGGTGTATTTGGGTTGTGGGGCGCTACACAACGTCATATTAACGTTATATTTGACAGAATTTACGCCTGGTTTTAGATTTAAATTCAGACAGCCACACATTTTTTCTTCTATTTAGTTCACCAAACTAAATTGTGTTCTTTGCAAATGCTAACGGACTAAACATCGCCGATGTCTATACTAAGGGTAATTTCAATTCATAAGTAAACCCGAATTATTCAAATGTTTGCTGCATTTTCCGCGCATATAAAATTTTCAATTCCAACCAACCTACAAAAAACCTTAAACGTTTTATTTTTAAAGAATTCGTTAATTATCCCGAAATAATTAATATATTTTTATAGAGCCGGTATACGCTACAATAAAAGAGGCAGCGAGAATTAGCCGGTTGGCTTTTTGTCATTTAATCACTTTCATGGCTTTTTACGAACCACTTACGCGCGTAATAATATTGCACTCAAAAGGAATTTATTATCTACTACGTAATTGTCCATTATTTCAAACATTCAAAATGCCTAGTCCGTTTTATATTATCATTATCGCAGAATGATTTCATTTAAGAAAATTGATGAGACTCCTTCTGTTAAATATACAATCGCGTTAAATAAATTTACTACAAACGGGATCACATGATTAAAAAGACAACATCTATGAACTTAACTGTAACTATAACCAATGTTCTGACATATCCATGCCCCTTTTCTGTCTACAAAGTATTACGACGTGTCAAATCTGTGCGTTACACGTCACTGTGCTCATTTTATTTTGACATAATTTTATGTATCTCAATAATAATATATATCATGCTGTATAAGAGCAGTAATTACCACCAAAAAAGTCCGGTTAGACAGCGCCAGCTATCACATGATTTGTCCTAATTAATAACTGCATTGCAGATCCTACTACAGTTTGACTCGCAACTAGTCTTCTCTGATCACGCCACAAGGCAGCACTTTAAGGCTGTTTCTTCCTGCATAGGTTTTACTCTAATAATTACTTTATATTTTCAGTAATTTTAATTAAATACAGCTCGTTAAGTATGGTATGCGTTATTTTTAAAACCTTCCTTTGCGTCCTAATTCTGACCCATATATTTATTACTAGTACTGTGTTTTCATCAAAACATAAATGATATTTTTATAATAACTCTTGTTATGTTATAAACTTATAATATCTATAACTTCATTAGACGAGACATTTAAATGGACATTTGGACATAACGAAATGTGCGTTTGTGTGCTTTCTGGCACTCAGTTATAGCAGTTATTCTCATTGGGTGAGCCGTCGAGGCGAATTAAACTATCATGCGATTTGATTTGATTACTTACTTTGTAAGTAATCAACGACATCTTGAGATGACATAATTATGTGCCTAAGTTCCAAAAGTGTTATAATCTTTCAAAAAATATTGTCCATCGTACAATGTCTGTAACAATGATATAACATTCTCTGTGAACTAAATATAATTATATTACATCTGGAGATAATTGCATATGATAAACTTGTGTATAGGAAGTAGAAAAAAAATCAGATGTAATAATTAACTGATACACACAGTCACACACCTTAAAGTCAAAATTATATCTTAGGTTAAGTAACATATTTAAATGCCCTATAAGGTCGTCCGACATTTTGTTGCGTGGTGTGCGATCGAACGCTGCACTCGAGCGCCGAGTTGGTGCAGCACCTCATCCAGCACTGTGATGCGAACACTGCGCTCAAACGGCAACCTTAGGTGACCCACACTTACTACTAATCAGGACATCTATGATACTATATTATTTTCATGATAATTTGTATTATAAATAAATATAATTAATAAATGTGTAAATGTAAAAAAAATATTTCTTGAGTCAGCCACTGGATGCTACATAGGGATTCTTTTAAAAATATGAGGCCGTGTTTTGTTTTTGTTTCATAAAACAAAAATTGGATGAGATCCCACTTCCTATTTCCGCGATTTGATTTGATTACTTACTTTGTAAGTAATCAAATCAAGTCAAAAAAATACCTTTATTTTGTAGGTAATAAAACTACACTCGAAATACGTCATTATGACATTTTTTTAGTATCAGCATTAACACCCATACCGAATGCTGACCCATTTTTCGATTTCGCTCAAAGGTACATGATGGTCAATAAAACTAACACAACATTTAAAAATTACATGAAACAGTCTGATAGTCGAGCAGTTCAGTCCCACGTGTCGTCTTCGTTAATATATTTAGATACGGCATAATAGCCCTTACCACATAATTTTTTTTTTTTAAACTTTTTAAATTTATAAAATGGAAAATTTTGAATTTCAACTTTTCAATTGGGATCTTATTATAAAAGTGCAAACATTGTCCCTTAAATGGTTTGTTAACTTTGCTGAGTCCGGTTTTATGAGCAAGGTCATTCTAAGGTCTACTACTAATATTTTGAATGTCGCTCATTTTTGGAACAATTTTATATTTCTGTTGTTATTTACCAAGTTTTATTACATATATTGAGACGGTACAGTTGAAATATTAATTTCTTTTAATCTTTTTTCTGAGAGATGCTGTTGGTCTCAAGTTACAAATGGCACGAATAACTCGCTTCTGCAGCACAAAAATTGTGTTTATATCAGCTGCACGATAACATTATAAAATTCCATAGGCCATAAGACTATGAAACGAATTAAAATAAACTAATCTTGCGTTGCTTTCATTTGTAAGCCACCGAATTCTTTGGATTAGGTGTGCTGTAGAACTAAGCTTATGTGCCAATTTTGTTATACGAAAATTCCACCGTAACTTCGTATCTAAATGAGACCAAGAAATAGGCTCGTATCCATAATATTCAGTGACTCGTCTCTGTCTACTACTTTTGTGTCGACCAACCTAGCATTAGGCAACGAAAATTTAATTATTTTTGCTTTCTTCTCATTGAGCAAAAGATTATTGTCAAGATTGTTGTCAACAGACAACAATCAGATTTCGATCAATAAATTTTAAAAAGCAAGAAAGTATCATTAGCAAACAGTTCAATCCCATGCTCATCCTTCACAAGGTGTGGTAGATCATTAATAAAAACTAGAAATAGAAATGGTCTAAGAACTGAACCCCGTGGCACATTCATACTGACTGCAGATCCCGAAGATCTCTCACCATTAATATCAACCCTCTGAACTCCGCCACTCAAATATGATTGTATTGTATGAGGTGTTAATTCGCGGAAATCCATAGTAGACGCTTGCCTGCAACATGCATTAACATGCAGCATGCAACCCACCGCTGACCCTCGAATCTGCCTCTCCACTACGAATCTCTATCCAAATGATTGAATATTGATTCCAGAGGATTGACAGATATCGAACACCTAAGCAAGTGTTATTTATTATTATAATTATCTAATTCCGCCAACTATTAAATTGTTTAGTTCTACGTACGTTTCATGCCAACAAGGCACATCTTCAGAAATTGCCGACAGTCACATCCACCAGGGTGCAAGGAGCGTTAAAACAACCAACACAACCTCGTTAGACAGGCCGCTGTCGTGCAATGGTCGAAGAGCGACGAAAGCATTGTTGAGACAGCCACAGATCACCACCGATGGACGTGCTTGTCAAGTGTCACAGACTAACCATCACCAACATTACCCAAGTAGTTACAGGCAAGCGTCCAATAATGGCGATTTATAAACGTCAATTTGGTCGTTGAGCATATTATTATTATCTTTTAATTTATTATTATCTTTAAATATATCCCTCAATGAACATGCATTTTCAGGGAATAATTTAGTTATGATTGAATCGAGAGTGGGACCGATATCGTGATCGAGAAGGAGGCCGGGATAAGGATATAAAGCATCAGAATCGAGAGCGGGACCCGAATTGAATCCAGAAACAAAAAGGAACCGGGATTTCAATTAAGAATACGACCGGACTAGATACAATCTCCGCCGAAAGATAATTTGATAAAATCTCAAGCGAAGTATTCATCATTAAACTGTCTTTCTGTATGTAAATATTCTTTTGTAACCTGCTCTTTTATATATATATATATATATAAACAATATATATATTGTTTTTCATTACGTCAATATTTGAAATATTAACGTGCCATATAAAAAAAATAAGCAAAGAAAATGGAGAAGTGTACATCTCGGTTACGTGACGCACTAACGTGATGTAATGACGTACGTTATGGCATTAGTGGGAAAAAGGTGAAGAGCACGAGGAAACAAAAGATTCCGTACACACGGGAGGTTTTTTACTTTTTCAAGTTTGTAATTGCTTTTTACGCTACTCGTTCTTTTCAAATTGCAAAGTTTACATTATACTCAAAAATATTGACAATTAAATATTTTTCTTAAGTAAATAAAATATTGACTTCATGTTTTGTTAGCAATGAAACCTAACAATAGCATATGTTCTATAGAAAATTGAAGACCACTCTGTAATCACTAACTAAACGTTACATTATTTAAGAAACTAAAATTATGTTACTACCAATTTATTGGTGGTTAATGAACGCATAAGCAAGGAGGTTTAAGTGGACTGATGGAAGGGACAAAGTATGACGGAGGCGGAATGGGCCACTATACATCTTACTTACTGGACGAAAAACAACAGCATAAGTTGTTAGTCCATGTCTGTATTCTGTAAAAGTATGGTATCTCAATTGTCGTCCCTTCCCGCTTTTGAACAGTCAATTTAATCTCAGCATGGCTCTATTTTTTACAATCAATATAGCTCGCAACATATTAAAATTAGGTAGCCATTGGAGTGATAACAAATCCTAGCTCTTACTGACACACCAATTATAGGCGCCTCCAAAGAAACAATTAGTGACTTTTGCACACTTATCCCTATTTTCTGTAACATACGTCCGTCACATTAACGAAACAAACTCCACCGAATGCCGCGCATATCCAAATATTTTTATTGTATTGTATCAGATTTATTTACTCTACTGATGAAGTGTATCCTCCCACAATCTTTTTATTTTAAATTGTGGGAGTTAGTCTTAGTCATTTAGTTACTTAGTATTAGTTAGGGACTAGAACTTTAAACCACCACGCTGGTCTAGTAACGATTAAGGACTGTTAACAACCTTGTAATTTGATGCGACAACAACGTCCAGTGACCAATAGACTCACATGCTATCCATGATATGAAGATTCTGACCTAATTTGACTTAGAAACTCATTCGTCAATTATTCCTAGGTCAAAAGCGAACCGAGTATACCTCCCGATTCGAAGGCGATACATTTAACCACTTAGCCACAACCTTCTAGAGGTAACCTTATTAATTCTATCACAAACGATGCATTAGACGTTTCCCCGTAATATAATATTAATATATTATTAAGGTTGTATTGAAATAACACCCCGTGTGTAAAGACGTAGCGTAGACCGCAACACAGCATCACAGCCTTCATAAATCAGACGGCGTCCGCATAAATCTGTTGCGCGAACGCAGTGGCAGCTACCCGCCATCGCTTAGATTGAACATCGCCGGCCGGGGATCTGTTAATATTTTATATTGGAAGATTGATAATCGTCCTTCGTTTGCTTCTATAATCGTCATTGTCGTACCTTCAGAGGATCTTATTAATACCAATAGTCGTTGGATCGTCGAAACCTCTACATTAACGAGACTGCAACACCTTTTTCTAAAATAACAAAATGTTATACATAATAAAAATTCACGTTACACTGTTTCAATTCTTTAAAATTTCTTTTTTTTCCACTCTCACATTAACCCACGGCAGAAACTTGCACGCGGAGGCCAATCACACCTACAGATTAAAACACTGGACAATTGCGAATAGGACTCGCATACTGAGGGTTCCGTACAAACTCAACGTTACAAACTCAACGTTACGTGTGCAGATATTTCATCCATCAAGAATTTCTTGCCAATACTGGATATCAGTCTCGGAAATTCTGATATATTTGAAGTTTCTCTTGTTTCTGAAATTTTTCAAAATAATTTTTAAATCATCCGAATGTTTGAAATTTTTGAGTTTTAATAGCATATCTCCCATATGTCGGTTTAGATCACAGTTTATACTCCAACTCCCACGAAAAAAAATCTTTTGTGGTATTTAAACACAAATTAAGGATTTTCCTATTTTTTTCTGCACTTGTACTGTGAGACGTTGCTTCTTGCCAGTTTTCATGGTTTTAAATTAACAGAACATACCCTTAGGTTTCGGTTTATTTGCGAACATCAAAATATCTGGCAAAAATGAATTATTTTTTTTAAGAATTTTGAGCCGATGTATTCGATATTAATTTGAACTTCATACCTCAACACATTACTGAGAAATATAACGTTATAGAATCACTGACTGTATGAGTCAAATATATATTTTTTTTATATTTCATATTTACCGAATTTATTCATAGATTGTGTAATAGTTTTAACTTTCAGCGGTAATAAAAATTCAATTTTGTATCAATATGTTCACCAATAACTATAATTTTATACTGATGTAACAAATAATCTTATGTTTCAGTGTTACAAAACCGAAAATAAATACAAACACACCTATAGAAACTACATATGTATATATAACACATAAGTAACTACATACATACATAAGTACTACGGTAATTATTGCACCTAGGTACATAAGTAAGAAATGTACCAGTACCAATGCAACAAAGAGTAGGAAAAGTATTGTATGTGTATAAAATCACGGGGCGGATAATTGATGTAATGAATTATAACTATTCATAAGCTGAATCGAATTCAAAATTGACAATGAAATCACGATTAATATCACAGTACATCAACAATCGAAGAATAAAGAAAACAAAAACGTAATTGATATTATTATTTATAAAGATATATATGTATATATGTTGGCGATTGAGGGATTCCTTTTAAGCCCAAAAGAGGCGAGGGTCGAGGGCTATAGTTAGTATTATAATAAGTGGGACCGAGTTGTGAAAATAGTATAAATTGACTGACTCTATATAAAGATAAACTATAATGTAATATTATGCCCTGTACTTTATCGACCATTATTTGACACTCGAAGAAATGTCGTCAATGATTGCCAAATCGCTTTCTTCAGCAAAGGAATAACAATTTGTTAATTTTATCAAGTTAAGATAAACTAAAACTGAAATATAAAAACATAGGCATAGAGAATATGAAACGTCTCTGTTTACTAACTACTTAAAAAGTAAATATGAAAAACTTTTGATAAACAATTTTTTTTTAGTAATTTGTTTAAAGTTACTATCAGTTGTCGGTTGTGTTGTAATTAGTTCTAAATTTAAGCTAAAATTAGGCAAAAAAAGGATGAATATATTATATATTACAATAAACAAATATAATCGTCTGGATCCATAGTTAACATGGGTGTACCGCAGGGATCAATTCTTGGTCCCTTTCTTTTAGTCTACATAAATGATTTGCCTAGCCTTGTTAAGGATGCTCATGAGATAGTACTGTTTGCAGATGATACTTCTTTGTTATTCAAAGTTAAAAGACAACAGCCTACTTATGACGATGTGAACAATGCTATCTCTAAGGTAGAGAAATGGTTTACTGCAAATAACTTACTTCTTAATGAAATGAAAACAAAATGTATAAGATTCTCACTTCCAAATGTAAGACATGGATCTGGAACTATTTCAGTACGCAACAAAGAATTGGAGTTTGTTAATTCTACAGTGTTCCTAGGAATTACTTTAGATGACAGGCTTCAATGGGGTCCTCATATAAGTAAGTTGGCGAAAAGGCTTAGCTCTGCCGCCTATGCTGTCAAAAAAATGAGAAATTTATCGGATGTTGAAACTGCCAGATTGGTTTATTTTAGCTGTTTCCATAGTCTAATGTCGTATGGTATCTTGCTCTGGGGAAACGCCGCGGATATTCAGAAAATTTTCGTGCTGCAGAAGCGGGCCGTTCGCGCAATTTACAAGCTCGGACCTCGTACATCCCTTAGAAATAAGTTTAAGGAAATTGGAATTTTAACCCTGGCATCTCAATTCATTTATGAAAATTTAATATATGTAAAAAAAAATTTAGAAATGTTTAAAAGAAATAGTAGTCGACATAATCTCAATACCAGAAATAAAAATAAACTGAATTACATGTTAGTCGACTAAGTAAAGTCTCAAATTCATTCAAAGGGCTCTGTGTGCGCCTATTCAATAAGGTTCCTGTAGATATACAAGATTTACCCCTACATAAATTTAAGAGTGTTATTAAACAATCACTCAGTAAAAAGGTACTATGCAATTTCTGAATATTTAGAAGACAAAATCAATGGGCATAAGCGGCTCGACCTCTTACTGGCTGTGTCATTCTCTAATTTGTTTTGTATTTGTTTTGTTTAATGTGCAAATTAGAAAAGAGCTACCCTTAAGTTTCTTGCTCGTTCTTCTTGAGGGTAAACTGCCTTCCGAACGAGCAGTAAAGTGTAAATTCGCAAAAAATGATGACGTATTTCAAGTGTTATTTTGTAACCTATGAAATAAAGATATTTTGAATTTGAATTTATTTTTATGCTATGGGGTTTCCCACTGAATTGCGTTTCTTTATTAAGTTTGGAAGTACTATTGAACATACAAAACGCAACAGCCGGCAAATGCAAGTAAAAGCAAAATTACGTGCTGTCGCCGCTTTTTTTCAATTTAATGAAAATAGACAGTGACGTCTGACAGAATCGATCAACGTGTCACAACAAGCGATCGCAATTCAAGTTGTGCTTGATTGCTCGTGCGAAATCTTAAAATGAGGTGTACCGATAATTCAACGTCCATTTTTAGGAATTTATGCGTTGATAAGCTCGTAAAAAGTGTGCGTAGTACATGCGGTGTGCCTTTGGAAAAACTATACAGCGAAACCAGAGAACGAACTGGTTTCAAAGGTGCAGTGGCTAGAGTTGAGAAGGATATGTTCAGGTGGTTTATTCAACTGAAAAGGATGAATAAAAGTAGGTTTGCGCAACAAATTCATAGAGCGAATGGGTGTGATGGAGGAGCAGGCAAGGATCGCTCCAGTAAGTCTTATGAGGACTACATATTAAAGATGAGTTCAATTCTAAGCATCTGAAACTGAAGTACTTTAATAATTGATGGTTCGTTCGTTCGCGTATCTTCCACACCCCTTTTCTTGCGGGTGCAGGTGCGGGACGAAGGACTCATGTTGCCGCATGCCCGGGTATCTTCTCGTCGGGGATACGATCCTGGACGGTCCAGTGGTGATGGCCCCATTTCAGGGGTCCAAACTTGAATAATTCTCGAGCCAGCCGGTGATCAAGAGGAGTTATCAGTGGGTACTCCGACATCATCCTCGACACCGTCAAGGCCGTCTCTGGGAGTGATGGTGAAGTGGTGGGTCGCTCCGTCCGGACCGGAGAAACTCGACGATGGAGAACCTCGATGGTACGGAAGAACTACGACGATCACTCACTTGCCCCCAACTATTGATGGTTGTCAGTGAAGCGAAAGAGATGCTTCAAAGACCATACCATATGGAAATCAGTCATATCCTTCTGTAATTACAGGCGTGAATTCATAATAAAAAATGAATAGTAAATATGCTCATAAAAACAAACAAAAGACAAAACAGAAATCGAAACGTATCTTAAATTTATGCTTACATACAATTTACGATAGATTGAAGTGATATTACGAACCCTATATTAGTTTACAGTCAGCTACTCTTAGAATAAGTAAAATAAAAATATGTCATGAATGCATTTCTATAAATTTAGTATGTATTTTACGATATTTAATATCATACCATTATATATTCGTTTAGTAATTATTTTATGTACAGTTGTATACATTTTTATTATAAACCTTTAAAAAGCAAAATAGAGTGAAATAGTAACAAATTAAAAAAAATGCCAACTCATGAAAAAAGCTATTATAGTATCTTGAATATTAATTTAAGTAAAAGAATGTTTGAAATTGATAATTTAAATTTCATACTTCTAAATTAAAGTTAGGACTTAAACAATTTCTTTGCGATATTTTTCCTTCTCGTTTTTCAAGACTAGCGAAAAATTTAAGTTGCAAGAACCATTTTTACAGAAAATATGAACTATTTTAATATACACACATTCAATTGCCTTTTCATTCACAACTGTTATAAGTTCAATATTACGTGTACGTGGTTGAGGGGTTATTCGTTAAACATTTTAGAAAGCAAACGTCCAAAAATTTTTTTTATGTGTGTAACCATGGACCACTCACAATCACACGATATATGTATATATGTATATCTGTGTATTCTCGGTAAAATAATTCTCAGCTTATTCTGCCCGAGAATCTCTGATGGAAGATTTCCCCGAAGGCTTGAGGTGGGAAAAATTCGCTATTCCTAAATCATCGCTCTGATTTAATAACGACCACTGCGCTAGGCGAGGAACGCAAGATTACTCTCTTGCTGGTGTTTCACGGAAATAAAAAATGAAGGGTCAGGTTACACGCAGCACTCGAACGCGGCGGTGGCGGGTTCGATCCTCATAGTGGACGAATTGCCCGATAGCTTGAGCCAAATTACACCAAACGCTCCATGTCTCGTAGAACGAGTTGCGAGTCGCGGACGTTGTCGCCACGTCGAATGTCGTGAATAGCTCTCGACCATACCGGGCCGGCGTGGGTGGCTTGATTTCTGAAATAATAAGGTTATTGGAGAATATACTCAGCAGTGAGGCGATTGAAAACCTGATACTAGTAAGCATTTTCCGTTACAGTATCATACTTTCGACTGACCTACAAGCATAGTGTGTTTACGACTGATCACAATGTAAATGTACGATTAGACAATTTATGCTTTGAAAAGCCAACAATATATACAATTGCCTCGATGAGGTCTTTTTTTTCCAGGAGATTCAGAAAAAAAGCCTGTGAAACATACAAAGGCGATCCTACGAGTGTTTCTTATTTTTATCGTGTGAATGGAACCCTAAAACGCTATTTATTTTAAACCAATTATATGATTTTTAAGAAACGGTAACTCTATTTAAAACAACTACGTCATAAAATAAAGAAATTTGAAGAAATTAGAATTGTAATGGAATATCTTATTTTTCCTGCCCTATCAATAGAAGATATCATTTCTACTTGTAACAGTAAAGTTTACAGAATACTTATCCTGCGTTTTTAGTAATTATTATCTTTAACATAAATTGCCTCATCAATCTAAAAATTACTTCAAAAACCCCAGTGTTTTTATTGCCATTTTATAAAATAAGAAAAATTCATCTTTTGCAGCTAACCAGAACTAAATTTCAAACATTTTCATACTTATAAAAATTATATAATAATTACCTCTCCTAACCCCTATTATCGTATATGATAATTTTCTTTTTTTTCTAACGATACTCACAAAGCGTACAAAATTTCTTCCATCCACGTTGCCCAATAATTTTCTCCCACAAGCACGAATAGCCTCGAAACGGGCCAATCGTGGAACCCTAATTTTCTACTCTCAATATTGGAAGCTGATAGCCGGGAAGCACTACCCTAAACACGTTTAATCGCACTTGACCTTGCTTTATGGGATGGACTCGGTTCAAATGGATGACGTGAGGGTGATCGAAAAAAAAAATTAAGTAGATTATACCTTACTCTTCTCGGCCTAGCCCATAACAGAAGATCCGAAATCCGCCGGCGCCGACAGAGATTACACAATAATTGCCCCCTCCATTAACGGGAATAGCCCCGAAACAGTCCAATAGAGGGCGCCTAGTTTTCCGCCCTTAATATTCCGGGCGGATAGCCGAAAGGCAGTTATCTAAGATGTCCCCATAACCGTCCATTGGGAGCCAGTGACGTTTCGGTCAAACTTCTGTACCCGATCTGAATTGATAACGAGCGCTCTGGGCCCGATAAGGGCTGTACTGCGACTGCCCGCTTTATTTTAGCGTAATGAAACGATCGCCTCCTCTTTTGCGCGGCGGCGTACGCGCACTCCGCGCCGAGAGTTCGTCGGGTTCGAGCGAATCGAGACTTTCGTGTGCTGATGGGTGAATATAAAGCCTTTTAAGTCGCTCACCTCTTTTGATGTTACCGATAGGAGATGCGAGCGAGATTTTAACATGAAAACTCAGACATGGTGATGTAAGCCGTAAATTGGCCTGCAGACGTATCGCTTGATTTCATCGATATAACGGAATAGAGCAATTACTAACAATATTTTTTAGAATAACTTACGCAGTGATGAACGAATACCTGCCAAAAATTTTATGGACATATTTTTTGTAAACGACTGAAAATATATTTTATATGTAAGGTAGTGAAAGTTACATTGTACAGTTAAACAAAAGAATTATTAACTTCCAATGTGTGTACATAAATAAGGAATAAACATTTTTTTACGCAGACTTTTATTATCTTATTAGTTATATTGTGTAGACGTTCGCTGAGTGTAATGAAAGAAAATAACATGAAAATTAATAAAAGAGAATCAAACTATTGAGTATGATTTATCGAAATCAAATATAGATGTAGGAACCATCTCACCACCTCCTATGGCCCCTCTAACTTTTCGGTCATAGGGGCCGAATCGCAAAAACATAGTGAGGCACCGATAAATCTAATTTCGCGACCCTTCATCCTTCTAAAAAATTATTGATTATTTCAACTCCGTGTCCTTTTTACAATTCTCCGTTAATAGTTGGCTTTGCTTGGCTAAAACATGGCTTATACAGCGCAACGAAATTTTGCCGTTCTGAATTGTCTGCGAAATGCGCACCTACGTATTTTCTCATTCAAGGGAGAAAAAGTAAGTTAGCTACCAAATACCTAACGCTCCCCGGTTCTTTTTTCTTCTCCCCCGCGTTATTATACGAGAGCTTCTATTTATGTGTCCGTAATATCAAAAAGAAGCAAACATCTATCATTTATTAAGGTTTTATCGCTTTTCAAACTATTCGCCATGATGATCGATGCACTTTAGCATACGCTGAAACCATTTTTTATAGCACTTTTTCCATTCCGCCTGAGGTATCTCCAAAATGTGCATTTTGAACGCATCAACGGCCTCTTCGCGGCTCAAAAAACGTTGAACATAGAATTTATTCTTCACGCTTGGAAATAAATAGCAATCGTTGGGTAGCAAATGGGAACCCGTCAATTCGATCTTTTGACCTACCAAAAACGGAGTTTTTTCGGCCAATGTGTGATAACTAGCATTGTCATGTAGAAGAATGCTTCTGCATTGTCGATTGTTCTTTTTCATTTCTTGAAAGACTTCTGACAAACAAATGCACTACTCCGAACTAACCGTTTTACGATTTTCTTAAGGCGATGTACCATTTGTACCAAAAAAACAGGAAACCATTTGCTTTCGCCTGGGTCCGCCTCGACCCAGTCTAAACTGAGCTGGACCGATACCTCCGGGAACAAAGATGCAGCTTTTTACCTTTCATCTCGTTATCTCACTTCTTCTGCCACTTAATAATAATCTCTCCTTTAACTCACCGTCTGGAAACTCTAATCTCGGCCAAAGTCAATCAGTTTAGGTTCTTTGTACGTTTTACCCACTATTATAACCTCCAAGTGAGCAGGCAGCCGCCGGACTGAAACGATAGCACTGTAGAGCTTTCGTCCGATGCGCTTTAATTAACAAAGTTAAAGCCGGTATTTGCATAGTAGGACACTGAAAATCAGGTGCAAGGATGCACGCTCGTACCAGCACCCCGTTACGTAAGTCAGGGTAGTCAGATACATCGCTTTATAAATTGTCTTTGGGAACCGATACCTCATTCCCTTGATGAGAAACAGTGATGTTAGAAAACAGTGCGGTGATCATATGATGATGACGATGTCAAAGAACGATGTAATGGTATCTACAGTAGCAAAAAATATATTGCTGTTGTTTAGGCATACACAAGTACATTGTCGGAAAAAGTGCATAGAGCAAATAGAAGGATCTACTAACAGTGTCCTTCAAAATTTTATACAGACAAACTGGTAGAATCTTTAAGAAAAACCCCAATTTTAAGAACCCGAATTAAACGGGCTTGCACGAAACTTTTGAGAGCTGTCAGTGAAGCAAGAGAGATATGCGAAAGTCATAGTCTCTGCCTATCCTTCTGAGAAAATGAGACCATTACATTATTAATAAATTACATTTATTGAGTCGGATTGAGGTCAATTTTGAGGTTTATGAGAAATGCAGAAGAAAAATTAAAGTAGAATTGATGCGGTGGAGATGCGATCTCTGCGTTTAGTGTCTTAAAAGCTAGATGTAGGTATAAACAGTAATACCGTAGGTATAGTGGTTTGAAAAAACAGCTATTGATTAGAATAGAAAAGTGTATGTTGCGGTGGTTTGGCAATCTGGAAAGAATGAATGAAAGTAGACTGACAAAAGAAATCAAGGGCCAATACACGAAAGGGTCGGCAAGGGTCATCCTAGAAAATCGTATGCAGACCATATTGGTGACGTATTAGAAAGGGGACAAATTTTAACATCCGAAACCGACAAGCTTACATGAAAAGATTGATGGACATCAGTGAAGCAAGAGAGGTATGTAAAGATCGTACAATGTAGAAATGTGTAGTCTCTGCCTACCGTTCTGGTAGGCAAAGACTACATATATAATAACTCAATAAAGTAACGCATGAGTTACATTATACGTTATTAGTTATTTCAGAATCAATAGATTTATAACGAAAAGTTGCTTTATTTTTCAGTTTTTAAGCTTTCAGTTTAGGCTTTAATTTATAAATTTACCAATTTGAAACAACTATGCGAAACGAATTAAAAATAAACAAAATAAAATATTTCAGTTTCATCGCACCAAGAAAAAGCATGCGGCTAAAATTTCAGATAAATTAAATACATTGAAATATCAGAGGAAAGATATCGGACGATAGTAATGGAACAGTTGCGTACGACAGGGATTGCATTGCCTCGGGTTTTAATAACCCCGTCGCCTGCACTGTGACACCCCCTCGCACAATATTTTTATTTTAGACTTTTAGCCCACCACGCCGGCGGGGGTGAGTCACGATTGCAATGTGAACATCCCGGACCTACGGCTTATGTGGGCGAAGTTAAGTCCGAACTCGTTAACTTTTTGGTTAGATATTTTACCTTTTTACCATCTAAAATCTAAAGTATCATATATGCTGATGAAAGGTAACTTAAATTCAATGAGAAACAAACAGTTTAGTGAATTTGTTTTTTTTTAATCGTATCGGTTATAAAAACACTTTTTAATATAATTTTTGTGACAGCGGCCATAACTGCTGGTCAATCGAACATTTAGCTAGAATTAATAAAATGAGAAATTATTTTGCAAAAATTAATACATGGTTTTTGTGATTGCCGTTATTACTAAGTTTGTGTTTTAAAAACAAAAGTTTATTTGGAAATATTTTGTAATGCCTACTACATCATTACTAGTATTCAATTTTTACGTTTTGCAATTTTATGTGTATAGTTGCACTTAATGTTATTAAGCTTTATGTTTCCGGTTTATTATTTTTATTAGTTTTAATATTCTCATTTCCTTACAGTTCCTATTGATAACATAGCTTTTAATACTAATAATTACTTAACACGAAATATAAAGCTTAGTGTCAAGTATAACAACTGTATATGAAAAATTGCAAATATTGATTACTAGTAATTAAATAGTTGGCATTATAAAATGTCATATTTAATATTAGTAACACCACACTAGAGATTATAACATCATATTAATCGTTACAAATGCGTACTAGAAATTAAAAACGCAGTACTCAATCCTACTAGCTATATACTTGGAATTACAAAACATCTTATTAAGGATTACAACTGTATATTACAAATGTCAGTATTCGTTTTTATTTACTATGTACTTGAAATCACAAAAGGTTTTGTAATAACAAGAAAAATTCGTGACGTCATAGTTTTGGCAATTACAAAAATCACTACTAAAAATTAGTAAAAGGAATTACTAAAGCGGACTTGCAGTTCTTACAAAACTTTTGTTGTCGTGGGAATTTTGGTGTCCTATTTTAGTAATTATTAATGTATTTCACTATTTTTTTTCTCTCAATGCAGAAAATCGGTTTAAAACTCGCCAACGCCATTATAAGAACAGTTGTTTTTCAATCTTGGCAGCAGCCCTTAGCCCGCATTTAGACGTGTATGAATGGCTTAAGATCCCTTTCAATCGGGTAATAAAACACTGCGGAAGGGTATGTTTCGACAGTGGGAGATAAAAGAAGCAGACAGAACGAAAAAAATTAAATATGTTCCATAAAAAGGCTGTAATCGATTTCGTAATTACAATAAAATTGATTATATCCTCGTAATGATAAAAAATAAAAGCTAAATACATATGAAACTAAACCTTCGCATTCATTAAAATATCTATCTGCCGCTACAGAAAACATTTTTCTTAATGCCTTAAACACAAAAATTAACGAAAACGAACTAGATTTTTTTGTAACTTAGATAACACTTCGTCACGGCTATAAAATCCCTTCAAGAAGATTATTTTTAAGGGGTCACATTGGATATTAATAAATTATTTATTCGAAAACAACATCCCCTACGCTCGTTCGCGAAACATGCAAAACAGGGTTGTTTCCGGAGTTGTAACAATAACGGGGCGTCTTTTACGTTGACCCTTTCGCGGGGCCGAAACCTGGGTGAGGCGAGAGTCAGTCAACTAGTCTGTGAAATTAGAATGTAATATATTCGAGAGAGGTAAAACACTAGAAGTTTTGCAAACACTCGTTTGCTAAACACACTTTTTCAATCGGAAATGAATGAAATACGTCTTTGGCGGGATTAATATAGAAAATAAATTAAAAACAAAAATAATAGTATATTATACAGTTATTTATATTACAAATATTTACAATAATTGTTTACTTTTGTGGTTGCTAGCAGCCAAAGAAGCGCTAGATGCTATCCTGTCTTAGCTCGCATCAACTTTAAACATCCTTTGGACTCTCAATAATATTTGACGTATTATGTTCAAGTTTGTTCGTTTATGCGTTAGATGTCCCTATTTTTCTGTTATTATTATATTTGTTAATCATCTTAAAATAACAAATATATTGTTAATTTCTTAACAACTTAAGAAATTAACAATATAACTGTTAGATAATTAAAAGATTGACACTAGGTTAGGTGTTCGATATTTGTTAATACTCTCGAATAAATATTAAATTCTTTGGATAGAGATTCGTAGTGGAGGGCCAGATTCGAGGGTCAGCGGTGGGTTGCATGCTGCATGTTAATGCATGTTACAAGCAAGCGTATACTATGGATTTCCGCGAATTAACACCTCACACCTGTATCGGTAACTTTTTCATGCACAATGTTTTCAAAAATACTCAAAGGACATTTAATTACTATAAACAGGTTTTACAAATCGACACCTATTTTGTTTTTTTCTTCTAATATTTTAATTAACATTTCCACGATATTGGCTAACTGTAATTCATAATTCACCTGGCTTTTGCTCGCGGTTTCGCCCCCATCGTCGAGAGCTCAATGCCTCCATATCTTATATCAATCGATATCGTTGTCAATCCTTATCCTGATCGACGTCCTCCTCTCTTCCTACTTCTTTCTGGATACACCATTGGTTCCGATCTCTCCTTGACTCCCCTTCTTAGCGGTTCTATATTCAATACCGATTCTCTTTTGATTTTTGCCTTTGATCCTGCAAAAATAACCAATTGATGGGCATGAAGAATTGAACAATTTGTTCGTTGTTCACGTAAAATCAAAAACTGCTTAATATTTAAAAGGAAAGGACACTTTGTGAAGATGTCAGCATGGGCTTTTTAGCAAACGGCTCCGTTTCATTCACATATATTTTAAATAAAACCAATAATATCCATATTACTTAAGTAATGGAATTAAGCATGAGATATCTCATCAATTAATTATTTTTGATATTAACATTAACGATACCACCCATTCCAAGTGCTGATTCACCTTTAGAATAATGAGCAAGAAATTCACGGGTTGCTCTTTTTTGCTCATAGATAGAAAATATTGAATGATGAATAAAACTAGTACAATGTTGAAAAATAACTTGAAGAAAACCCAATAGCAGTTCCATCGTATGGCTTTTTTTAGTTAGCATATTCAAACACGATATAAGAACTTTACATTATATATAATGTTATTCCTAAATTATATAAAATATAACTTTTATCACTGATATTGTGTATTATTGAAGCTGTTTATTTGTTCATTAACTATAATAAAAGTCGGTTTCTATAAAATGTAACTGCATAGAAAAAAACTATCTATAGATGAACAGCCTAATACCGCTACCAATTGCTTAACAGACAGAGAAAACTTAACTGATCTTTGACGTCATATATATATATGATATGATATGAGATCTCGTTATGACTGTGTATATATATATGATATGATATGATATGAGATCTCGTTATGATTGTGTATATATATATACACAGTCATAACGAGATTTCTGAAAATATAGGTCCGATTGACTTGAACTTTGAAATAGTTACTCTTTACGTAACATAGACGCTCATAAAGGACGGATTTTACGCAAAATCCTGTTCGAAAAACAGATTTTCATGTGTTTTATGAAAATCAGTTTTTTTTCGTAAAATGATCTGTTTCATTCTAAAATCAAGTTTTTACAATGCAACTGTTAAATAATATTTCCCCAAACCTATTTCAGATGAAGGGTCCCTATCTTACCTCCCCGTTCCGGGTCGGCGATCGCGGCGACCACGTCGAGGATCATCGCCTTTTCAACATGCCCCCCTCAGGCACGCTGCCTGTGCTTTTTCCTTACCATCGTGCGTAATCAGAATTGTACCCGATACCTTATGGTTCGAATCTCATGAACCCTCAACCATCATCGCATTATTTAATCGAACTCTATCCGATTTTCGTCTTCATACGTACATTAATTGACTATATTTTTAACGATGGAAGAGAAAATTATAATATGATACTGATAAATAAAAAAAAAACGCCACGATATGCCGACTTGGAAAGGGTTTCTTATTTGATGCTACGGACGTAATGAACACATTGAGTTCTCAGTTTAAGGGCAATGACGTCTAAGAACAGGCCCACATGGGATGATAGCAACCGAAGAAGGTATAATTTACACGAATGACCTCTTCATCTGAGTAATTCTTAATGGAAATCGTACGAAATTTTTTTTACTCCTCCAAGTACATTTTATAAGCTGGTCGAATATCACTCGTTATCCTATAAAGCCTACTGAGCTGTGAAAGTTTTTCTTTTAACTTCGCTACACCTATTACTGCCGTGAATAGTTTCACATATCAAAAAACTGCCACATTTGTCCGGCAGGGAGAGACACTTGACTCTGAAAAAAGTTGGCGCTTTAAAGATTAATATTTCGCAAACGGATCCAAGAATCGAAAAATGGTTTTCATGCATCCGCAGTATTTGTTAACGGTATATTCACCGGTACCCTACACCATGGTATAGACAGGAAAAAAAGATTTATTCCCCTTTTTTTAAGATATAATTTTACCACTTCGTTACCGTGATTAATTGCCATGCCAAATTACAGCTTTCGAGTACTAAGAGCCTTTCAGTTAAATCGCGGACAGACAGACAGATGGTCGGACATGGAGAAATGATAAGGGTTCCTTATGAATACGGAATCCTAAAAAATGCAAAGATATAACGACAAAAACTTTATACCTTTCTTATTTTCTTACAGAACTCCCGAAAATCTCGCTCGCCGTTATAAGTACATACAGAATACGTACAAACCATATAAAGCTAACGAAGTTGCAACGTTTCAACTTTTCATAACGAACTGAAAAAAAAAAGCTCAACTGAAAATCCCTGTTCAGATATCCGCTTCGGGGTATCGAGCTATGTTTGAACTGTAACGGAAAATCCGCGCTGACAAATACAAGCTTCAGCTTTAGCGATACAAATTGCGGCAAGTGCGAATCAGAAACCGACATCGAGAGTTCCTTAGCTATTTGCTACATTATTGGAAAGGCACTTGGCCGACGTGAAACCGGTTAGCTGAAATTGGTTACACGCATCACCTTGTTACAAAAACTACGAATAAAACCTTATATTTAATATTATGTTAAATATCCACGAGATTGTCAACATAATTCGTTCAACCACACACCTGATGTGCGTTGATTGTAGTTTTACGGTTTTGGAAAATTCAATATAATGACGACCTTTGTTATAAGGTGAGACGAGTATTTTTAATGCAAGATATTTTGGACTCGTTTACCGCCAAACGTGATATGATTCTTGCCTCAATGTACAATTTGCTGAATAATTCAAATGTTAGAGGTTTTGCTGTTAGAAGGTAGTTTGTTGACATGTTACATAGTTTTGAATCGACTTACAACTTTGCAATCTTCCTGTTGTATATTGATTTGAAAATCACTACCTTCAAGAACGAACGACTTGGTTTGTTTCAGATGCGATATATCGTGGGTTGTATTATCGGTTGATTGGTAGATTGGTTGATTAACTGATTGACTAATTGATTGTTTGAATACGGTTTTAATAAAAAAATATTTAATATTTTTATTATAATATGAATATCATTATGCATATGGACATAATCACGCCTATATCCAGGGCAGTCGTGGTCACATGCGTTGTGCTCAGCAAGTGTACGTAAACCTTATCACAGCGGCGTGCACCCATGTCCTGGATATGATAATACTTAAGTATAGATTTTAATTTCAATATAATATTTACTATAATGGTAATTTTTTTAATTTTTTTGCACTAAATTTCTGGTATTGAGAGCTTGTGATTTTATACGGTCATCTATTTTGTTTCACGCTTTTTAATTTGCTTCTCTCTGTAGTCCGGTGTTTTTTATGTTATTTTTTTATATTTCAGATACAAATCACAGATTTTATTGTTTTATTTTTTATCAATTAATTTCCACTTCCCGCATTCAGAACCTACAGTTCATGAGCAATATATTGCTCTGATATCATTCAAGCGATTAGTTTATTTACACATAGAGAATTGTTTACAATGCATCTTAATAAGCAGTTTGCACAATCGATATAATTATTTTTAATAACTGTTGTTATATATATTTTCAATCGTTAAGCACGTTTTAAGTAAATAACTATGTAAATTATTATTTTATTAGTTTAATTCCAACATATACTTGGCTTTTGCTGAGATTGCTTCACCACAATCTAATACTGTTTTCCCAAAAGTACATTATTAAAGTTTATCTGTGGCAACATTCCCTGTTAATGTCATTGGGATTTGTATTAACACGGGTTTTGTGATGATTTTTCTAACTCTACGCAGTTCACTGAATTCCTTTTTTTACGACACAATATTAATTACATTATACTACTACAGATTATTAGGGTAGATTTGTTGGGTTATAGAACTAAATTATAGTAACACTGAGAAGTTTACCGTCTTCGATCTGGTTCTGTCTGAGAGCTAACCAACTACCCTCATTGTTCGATTCATCAGCTTACATATTCAGGTGTTTTTTTTTTCAGTCTTAAATAACCGATTCAAGACTCAGCTCCAATTACCTAACGCAACGGAATATTCTAAATATTAACACGAAACCCAAAAACATAACATATAGTTGGAAATCTATACGCATAGGTGACACACTAAAATATTTACATAGTCAATAAGATTCATAACCCTTTCAGCCGTAGTCGGGTAAGAAGTTTCTTGTGCCGCGGAAAATTATAATAGGACCCCAAAAATACATCCGGGTCGAAGTTCTGGCACATTAAAGGAGGTAGGTTGGCGACCACTAACGGGTGGGGCAAGCGTATGCGCATACATTAGAATTTCATGGGCCCTTACACTTTAGGGGCCGGCGACGGGAGTCCATGATTTTATTAAAGCGGCAGCTTAAAAATAATCAAAAATGCCTTTTTTAGGGTGACAAAACTTTCGTCTGACACCTACTACGATGGTTTGTATAGAAAACCCATGGAAATGGTAAAAAGTAGATAACCATGATTACTGTTGTAGTATTTATTAAGGTGAAAACTCAATGAATATTCAAATAATAAATATGTTTATGTTTGAATTAAAAAATCGTTACTTACGATGGGAAAAAAGAAATTAAGTATAAGAAAACTCGATTCACTTATACTTCAACTTGGCACCTTTATAAAAATGCAAACTGTACATAGATTTTAGGTTTTCAGATTTTCTGGAAATTACAAAATTCAAAAAATAATAACCAAATATTGATAATAAGGTGAATATACGCGATCTAATTTTTGTATAGATCGAGAAGATAAAACAGTTTTGTAACAAACTTAATCATAGCAAAGTTTATGCTTTTCAAAATACTCGGTTGTTTTTTTATGTTTGGTAAGTCGCAAATACAAACACTGATTTTTACTATTTCGTTAAATGTAAAATCTACCCAACTATTAAGAAAAAATATACGAAATGTAAGTTAATTTGGAGAATTTAAGCAATGAAATTAAAATCTGTTATTATGGGTTGCAATCATTAACGCGATTTAAAAAAACCTATTAATTTTAATTAGTTCCTATTAAATAGCTTATCAGCGACGTTAACCATAGATCGTACTAATTATTTTGATAACAACAAAAATTTGTTTAAATTCGTGACTGTTTACCTTATCCCGTTCATTTTTTTTTCCGTATTTGTTCAAATAACAACGCCGATTAATATCTTCTGTACGATATAAGAAACGTTTTGTTTTATTCAAAATGTTCTTCTCAATTAATTGTCTGGGAATCATCTTTGCTGGCCTTCTTGGTGTTTCTCGGGTAACTGGTAAGCTGTATCTTTAATTGTGTGAAATTTTAAAAGGCCCTGGCCTTTTTTACTAAAAAAAAAATGAGTTGATAAACATGTAATTGCTGTTACAACTAATTTATATTAAGTTTGAGAAAAAGGTTTTTTTTTCGTATTTTGTAAGTAAAAAGTTGCAATAAAATCTCTTTGGTTGTGCTATTTGTGTCTGGCTAGTTTTGATACCATTAAATAAGTGCTTTTTAAAAAAAGAAAAATAAAAAGTAAAAACTGGCCAAGAGCATATCGGACCATGGTCACTATAGGGTTCCAAACCCATTACTGCAAAAAAATGCACTAAAGGTGATAAATGTATATTTTGTAATACTTTTTCCATGTTTCCCGCATAGAATAATAACTATTCTGCGTTTTTGTTGCCTATAACTAGAAAAACTAGTAGGTGTGTCGACTATTACTATCAAACTAGCGTAAACTAAAGTGTATCAGCAAAAGGGAGTATCTTCGTGGCATTTACGTCCTTTTGTTGAGAAGCGCAGTTTTTCGGCAATAACCCTTAAACATTATATCCGAAAACATTCCAAATAATTTTCGTTGAAAGTGTTTATTAATCGTATTTTGTTATTATGATTTTTGGAAATATGGTTTAGAAAATAAAGGGGCGAGGATACAACTTCTGCTAACTTCGGAGCGATTATTTCCGAAATTATTCACGTAATCAGTAAAATTGGTGAAAACCTTTGAAGGGTTTTTAAAAGAACTGTCGATATATGTGCCACATGTTGACGTTTGCTAAAAGATTTTTTTCAGCTTCTGTTATATGTATGAAATGCCCCCCAAAGACATATTTATTTTAGTTATTGAACTACTAAACTAAGTAGCGGCTTATACAAGACACCTACACTATAAATTTCATCAATATACATCTTGTAGTTTTTGAATAAAGTGCCTGTGACATACGGACGGACGGACGGACGGACGGACGGATGGACATGACGAAACTATAAGGTTTCCGTTTTTGCCACTTTGGCTCGGAACCCTTAAAAGGGCGCCGCCTCATTGTTCTATTGTTTTTCTGGCCACCAAAATGAATGAATCTAACGTAAAAATTTTATACATTTTGAAGCTCTATTTATTGCAAAAAAAATAATGAAAACGCGACACAAGCGGCGAAAAAAAATTGTAACGTTTACGGACATAGGGCAATGTCGATAAGAGTAGCGCAAAACTGGTTGAAGCTTTTTCAGTCCAGTAATTTTGATGTCAAATACGAACCTTGTTCTGGTCGACCTGTTACCTGTCTATTAAAAGCCTACGGTCGGTGGAAAAGCTCACACTTAGCACATTCATATTTCATAACATTCCTGTATAATGCCATCGAGAAATCTTTCCTTCCATCTTTGATTTAAGATTTTTTTAAAGAACGTGTTCATATTCAATTTATTTTCATATGCTAATTCTATCAGGCGTCCACCTCATGTATTTGTTACACCATACGCGTATCTATTCATTATCGTGTGCTTTTCAGCACTAAGATACTCAATCTTAGCATTAAAATCGAACATTATTATTCTTTTTTTTTCTTAAATTTTCAAAGCTTTCGTAATATTATTATAGAATAACTCAACCTCCCTATAATTTGATGCCTCTTGTAATATTCCTGAATGACATCCATTTGTATTTAGTTTTAATAACGTAACTCTTTCTGATAAGCAAGTAAAACTCAGCATGCTTTTCTTAAGGTACTTTTTCAAGATGAAAATTACACCATATAAACCTTGTGCTTCTCTTATACAAGAAAAACATTTTTACTATTTTAAACTCACGCCTATTCCCTAGAAGGGTAGGCAGAAACTGTAGATTTCCACATGGTACAATCTTTGCATATCTATCCCGCTTTCATGTAATATTTTCATGTAAATTCGTAGGATTTGGGTTCTTAATCTTATTAAATATGCCACCAGTTTGGTCTCCATAAGATCTTCTAGAGCGACCCTTGCCGACCTTTCCAACACACACATTCGCTCTATAAATTTGATTTGCCAGTCTACTCCATTCATCATTTCCAGATGGCCAAACCACCGCAACATACCTCTTTCTACACTAGTCTCTGCATCTTCCTTCAAACCACACCGCTCTCTGGCATCGCTGGTCGTACATCTATCTTTCAGAGACATTCAACCCATACTACACAGCGATCGCATCTCCACTGGATTGATTCTACTTTCATTTTTCTTGTGCCATATCCAACTTTAACTACCGTATTTCAGTGGGGATAAAGACCCCGTTATATATAGCCATTACAAAAAATAAACTGTCGTATTCATGTATCAAAGAGCCAACTCATTTAATTTCAAAAATACCGATTGCATTGTATTTTATCATAGAATCCATCAGCTCTCTTAAGCTATGGCTGGCTGATAGAGGTCTCACATCATATATTGCTACGTAAAATATTTGATTTTTAGTGTGCTTTTTGGTATTAATGTTCTCTGGAGGGTTTCAGTCATATATATATATATATATATATATGACTGAAACTATATATATATATATATATATATATATATATATATATATACATTTAATATAAAATTATTATAAACAGTTGCAGCTGTCTCAGACCGGAAGTACGTGGGCATATGGGGCGGTGATCGGACCGAGATCGAGAACTATCCTTTTATAGCGTCCGTGCAGTTCAAAAGGGTACACACATGTGCGGGCATTGTAGTGAGCGACCTCTTCATACTTACTACCGCTAGCTGCTTCGATGCACTTGGAAGGTCAGGAAAGCTTTCACCAATAATCAAACTAGATCATTTAGATTTTATTTCATTCAAAGACAAACCTTAACCATCCAGCATAGATCGTTGGATCTCGTTGGTCGTCTTTAAATTAAACCTACATATAAATATTGCGTTTAGTCGCTCTTTACTTACCATTTCGTGTTACATTAGTCTATTTAAATATTATCTGTCTCTTTAATAAGTATTAGTAGTTTATTAAGATTTTTATGTTTAAGTTTTAGAAAATGAATATAGTACCACTACGCTGATGGGCGTCAGACGACCCTATCTTAATAGGGCACCTGCTTATCGATAAAACGCGAACTTTCGATAAAGCATAGATGAAAGGGCGCGGGTGACATCTCTCTTAAAAATATTCGCTGTCTGTATTGTGCGTTTCGTTTCGACATATTGAAAAGTTAAGGAAATCGCCTTCTTTGTGTGCTTTTAGTATATAATAAATGTTTGGCTGTTTCAACAATGTTCTATTTTATTTATTATTTTATTTTTCAAATATCGCTTAACAGCTTAATATGTCAATATGAAAATTAAAAACTGCATTAAGATTTCTTTATAACCTTCATTATGAAACGGCACTTACTTTAATTCTGAATATAGTACATGTTACTTTAACGACGTGTACTTAATACACATCTTAAGTGAAGTCTTGACGAATCAAAATTCCTCTAGAACCGATTCAAGAGTGCTAACGATTTACAAATTAAATACAAACAAATGAAAGATGTCAATATTTTTTTTATTGTATTAGTATTCACGATCTACAATTAAGCACTTTTTCAGAAAATTTCAGTACAAAAGTCGCTTCATATTACATAATAGACACTTCTGTATGGAGATCAGATTAAATACACAGCATTTTTTTATTCATAGACACGTATGTCAAGCACGTACAACCACATACGTGTCTGCTGACAATTTTAGGGTGTCAATGCGTTATACATATGGACATGTGACGATGTAACTTTTTTGCATAACAGATATATACTGTACAATATATTTATATATATCTTATGCAAAAAACTAAAAATGTCTTATTATTTTTTTAATATATATATATATATATATATATGTACATTTGATTTTATGTTCTAGACTATTACACAACTAAATGATGAAATCCTAATATACATCCTACAATTATTAATTTTCTACATGTTTATAAATGTAAAGTTTCTCGAAATGTTTATTAATCAAACATGATCCAATATTCAAATGGAGTTTCATCAAATTTTGGTAGAACTAGAGGGTACTTTTAATAAAAAGGAAATGTTTGCGAAAACAAAATATATAAATATCAGAAAAATGACGATTGGTAGCCGCTCTTTTATTCACAGAAAGCTAAACTGTCACCGATTAACGTGATCTATATTTTTTTATACTAACATTTACGACGGACTTTGTCCGAATCAGAAGCGCGACTGTTTCCGATATCGCAATTAAAACATGATATAGGAAACAAAATCAAGATCGGAATTGAGAATGGGACCGGAACCAAAACCAAGCACGAGACCGGGTCCAAAATTGATTGTGAATCCGAATTCGATATAAAAGATAAAGGAATCCATATTAAGTTCATGCGAGCAAAGCTGGGAGAATGAGCTAATTATATATGTTACATCGTTTCTTTGTTGTAACGACGTCTTTTGTGGAAAAAGATCTAAGAACTTATTTGATATTAATGGTTTCTTAAAGTTAATTCTAATAGATAGAATTTTACACATCTCGACTTGCTCATTTCTACTCAATGATTTAACATGAAGATGTTAAGTACAAGTATTTTGTAAGTAAACTGTCAACGGCCTGCTCTTTATAGTATTCGTCAAATAATGATAATGAGACTGACAAGGGGTAATAAAAACAAATGTTCCTAACCGGAAATATCACGTGTGTCTAGAACACTAGACATTTTTTTTAAGTAAGTGGTAGAGCTATCCTGTGGTCAACATAGCCGCAGCACTAAAATGAGTCAGGACCGGTGAATTACACACACTCTCAGAGAATAACGATGTAAAAATTACAACTGTTGAATTTCGTCTAGGGAGTGAGATTTCCGGAGGCCCGTTCTTCGTCCATCACCTCACTCGTCCTTTCATTACTCCTTATGCTATTCCTACCCAAGAAACCGGCAACGCATTAGTAACTATTTGGTGGCTCGCATGCTCGTCTGTCTCTCTAAAATGCTATAAAATTTTTTTTTATTCCACAGCCCAACTTGGATACTAAGCAATAGCAGAAATATCAGAAATGCAATACTTCTTAAATACTATAATTTAAATGAAGTTAAATTAATTTTAGCGAAGCGAATGAATATTCGATTGTCGTCGGTACGAGCAACTTAGAAGAGGGCGGTGTGGCATACGATGTCGCCAGAGTCATACGACAAAACGAATATCCGGCTAGTCGAGATCACGACATCGCACTTTTGAAGCTGGTCAAACCTCTGAAGTTAAGCATCAAAGTCGCGATAGCGTCCCTAGCCCCGGAAGGATTGATTCTTAAAGACGATGCAGTTTTCAACGTCACAGGATGGGGACCAGATGCGGTAAGGTTCTTGGTTTAAACGCATTCATAAGTTTCATATAGCCGAATTGAATAGTCGACCGTTTAATAACGAATTCGATAAAATATAAGACAAAATTTATGATTGCTGATATTTTGATAGAATTTAAGTCATTAGAATATTTTTAATTTTTATGTTATCTTTATAAAATATTTATTACGAATCCGGTAGCGGATTGTCGCGTTTATATCTAATCAAAATATGAAGTCTTTTTAACCCTTAATTGATTCGTGTGTGTCTAAGGTTGAAAATTAATAGATGAAATCACGAGTCGACATAAATAATATAGAATTAACCATCAGACCGCGATAAGCATGTTAACACAATGATAATTATTAATTTGAATTTTAGCATAACGCCTCGCAACTCGCAGACACCGAGGTACTGTACATTTAAACACGGCGCATTTGTTTATTTTTTAAGGTTGTATGCGACAAAATAGTTTTTTTTTTATTGTGTGATTAATTTTAAAATTCATCGAATATTTCACCTATGGTTAATATCAAACCCGGCTCCTATTCCGAGGGTATTGTTCTTAATTACTGAATTACCCGACGCTCAAATACGTCTGTATATTAAATAATACCACTTTATTGTTTAGCAGAAATCGTTTTTTAGTACATATACATTTTTTCATGAATCAATCGATATTATTTTTTAGTATTTTATTGTTTATTAGATCAAGATGTTTGTATATTTTTACTGTAAATTCTTTTCGAGCATTATTTATTTTCTTCAGGACCATATTGAGGGTATACTGAAAACGACGAAGGTCCATTCAATAAACAGGGATGCGTGCAGCAGCAGGAACGGAGACGAATTCAGAGTGACCAAGTATTTGATCTGTGCTGGGTCTAACGGCCATGGACCTTGTATGGTGAGCATATTTATAACAAAACCCACACTCGAATACCTACTTATCTGCTACAGCCATCAGTTCACTTCAAAGTATGTTTTCTTTCAATGTTGACACAACATTAAGAACTTATAGAGTAAGATCCCAGAGCGATAAGACACAACTTATTTTCACATAAACGAAACCTCATGTTCTCAGTAGTGTCTTATGTGCTCAGAATACCTGCGCGCTTATGGAGCTTGCCGAGTGACACCTGGGCAGGTACCAGGTGTGAAAGGTAACTAAAATTAATAATTATTTAACTTGAATTTTTATAGCTGATTTTTATATATATTTTGTAGAGTATTATTATAAAGTTATACCATAAGCGTCAGACACTTTTCATGGGCCAGAACTTTTGTCAGACGCTTTAAAGCTCTACAAAAAATAAATGAACTTAACTTATTTTTACATGTCTGACTTTTAAATATGTTGTTAAGACAATTGTTACGAAGTTATATTTAATTAGTCAGACAAAATTTATTTACCAAACACCCGCTAAATTGCAAAATTACTCAGCCGTGAGTATAAGCGCGAAAGCATTATGCGCATGCGTCTCAGAGTATATATATAAAAATACTTACGGTACAGCTTCCGATATAAGATTTTGCATCTCTATTTCAATAAGATTAATTTCAATATTAAAGTAATAATTAGTCAGTATTAAAGTAAATTAATTCATTTAATATATTTGTTATAATTAATCTGTTCAGAGCTATTTTTCTTAGAAAATTTTTATTTTATTGTAAAAACATCAGTTGAAATTATTTTTTACAAAATCATTTTGTAAAAAAAATTACCCATAATTAATTAAAACAAGCATTTATTTAATTGTTTAATCATCGCAATCATCATAACAATTATTTGAATTTTCATCATTTAACCAATCATGATACTGTCAACTGAGTCATCATCATCTTCATCGTCATCAGTTATGTTGTTGCTGACATCTTCTTCTGCAAAAAACAATTAAAAGAATTAATTAAAATACATAAAATTACAAGTTTAATAAATTTTAATCTTGAACTCCAATTATAGTACCTGATTGTTGAAGAGATTCACCAACGTCCCTTGGTAATTGATCACCATCAAACCAATGAAAGTGAAACTGGTTTTCTTCTAACCTCCATCCATTTTGTTCAGGAGTAAAAATGGTTGGTTGTTTTTCATGTGCATAATTCCATATGCTAGAAATGTAATTAGCTCGTAGAACTTGTTGGAATAACTCAGTTTTACACGGTGGTAAACTGCTTGCATCAAAGTTTTTTAAATTTTTCTTTTCAATTTATGTCTTTTAGTTTTTTGGTCACAAAATATACACTTTTCATTTTTGTCATTATTTATATTACTTTCAAATGGAATTTGATTGGTAGACGAATGAAAATCACTTTCACCTGCCACGCAAGAATCTTCAGAATTACAAGACACCGGTTCAACTGATTCAAATTCAATACTTTCATCAACATTTGGCTCAGATATTACAATAGGTTCAGGAATAGCACTAACTGAAATTGAGTTTGATAATAAATCTGAATCGGGAGCAGTAGAATTATTTTGTTCACTTGAGGTAGATTCTGTAGATGGATCACTATTAGTACTTGTATTACTAAGTAAACTTGATGTCGATGCAGCGAATGGTTTGTCAACAATGCTCGGTAAACTTTTGTTTTTACTATTTTTTGTTTTTTCTGGAATCGCGGAATAATATTTTTTGGGCAGAGCAGTAAAATTTTTATAACATTCTCGATGATAACCATTATCATACAAATCTTTAGGTAAAACTACGTCTTTGAATTTTAGGTTATGTGTCACTCGATGTTGTAAAACGATTTTACACGTTTTAAATATTTCTTCAGTAAATAATATTAATTTATCATGAGATTTTTCACAAAATGTACACTTTAATTTTACTTCTTCCATGATTTTCACGTTACCGAGTAATGTAACCACTCACAAATGACACGACGTAAACAACAAAAACATGTGCTCTCACAGATCGAACTATACTGTATACCATTAGGTTACACGCAAAGGACACATACACAATACACAGAAGAATTGCACGAATGAGAGAAGGGGAACTGAGTTAGTAAGACCGTCTCACTCGCTCCGAAACGCACCTATAATGCTTTCGCGCTCATACGCACGGCTGAGTAATTTTGCAATTTAGCGGGTGTTTGGTCAATAAATTTTGTTTGACTAATTAAATATAACTTCGTAACAATTGTCTTAACAACATATTTAAAAGTCAGACATGTAAAAATAAGTTAAGTTCATTTATTTTTTGTAGAGCTTTAAAGCGTCTGACAAAAGTTCTGGCCCATGAAAAGTGTCTGACGCTTATGGTATAACTTTATAATAATACTCTACAAAATATATATAAAAATCAGCTATAAAAATTCAAGTTAAATAATTATTAATTTTAGTTACCTTTCACACCTGGTACCTGCCCAGGTGTCACTCGGCAAGCTCCACAAGCGCGCAGGTATTCTGAGCACATAAGACACTACTGAGAACATGAGGTTTCGTTTATGTGAAAATAAGTTGTGTCTTATCGCTCTGGGATCTTGGACTATTATAACGCCTACTCATATGCTCGTTATCTGAAATACAGGCATGAAAATGAACTTTGTTTGTCAAAGGCTCGATTTAATGCTATTAAAATATCGATCACCTCGACCACTCGATAAAAGATCGTTTGTAGGTTCGCCTTTTAGGCTATTTATAATTTTAATATTAATTCAAAAAAAACAATAAATATACACATAGGCAAATATTACAAAATAATTTTTAACAACTAATCCATACCCGGGTAATAAAAAGACATCTATTTAAATTATTTAATTAAAGCACACAAAATATAATTAAACACAATAAAAAAATCCTTAACCTAAGTCCGGTTACATAACAAAATAATACACATATATTTATACATTAATACTAATAGCACGGCTGTTAACTTTGCTAGATAAAAACACTTGAAATCTCTATTTATGGATTTAATTCATCTTTTTCAGGGCGATCTAGGTGCCCCGCTGATTCTGAAAGGTACAGTAGTCGGCATCACCTCTTACACCAAGAGGTGTGCGTCACTACGCTATCCGACTATATACATCAGGGTCTCGGAATTTCGAAGGTGGATCGACCATGAAATCATGAAGAACGTGAATTAATAAAATACGCAATCAGTGTCTTTGTTGTAGATCGTTCCATGTGAATAATTGTGATTTTAAAATACGAGAAAGCAGAAGTACACAATTTTTTTTAAGCTTTCGACGTGTTTCTTTCTTCATGTCCACATTTTTACTGATAAATGATTTTTCTTAAACGTTTTCGGATATTTATTTTATTTACTGGTAATGCATAAAATGTCAAAACAATACGTCTGCCTGATGCCACCGTTATTTCTTTTCTTAATTATAATAAAGTACTTTTTAAATAATATCATTTGGTTGCATCTACTGGTTCTAAACGAATTTCAGATATTAGTAATTATATGTATTTAAAATATCGGACTAACCAAATAGGTGTTTATCTAATGCTCTATGAGTAAGTATTATCATTTCTTCTCAAGCTGAGTAGAAGATGACACCACCACATCTTCGTTACCTAAGATGCTGTCAATCATCACCGGCTTGCATATTATCTTTTTATTTGCAGATCTTTTCTTTTTAACTAAAGAAAGGTGGACTTAATACGTCTGACAAGAGAATCAACGGTGGTACAGTTCTTGGTTTTACAATCACAGTAAAGCATCCCTCCACCGCAGACAAGTTACAGTTTACCGAGTCAGATCGAGAACTGGATAAGATTTCCTACTTCATTTTTAGTTGTAAACGAATTAATAGTTATCATGTTTTACACCCCAACTATTACGGTATACAAGCTCACGTAAAATTTACGCTCCGAGACATTTCTTCAGCAACGTAAAGGCTGAAGTTGCCCGAATACAATTCCCTCCCTATTTCGCGGTAGCGAAACTTTTAGGAAAACCGTTCAGAACGCGGCTTGTGGCGACTTTGAAATATTTTTTTAACGAAAAGACGTAGTCTCATTTCGCCTGTTAATCCACGTACTTTTAATGTTCATGAAAAACATTTGTTCTATTGTATCCGTCTCGTATTGAAAATTTATGAGAATTTTTATTCTTTTAGAAATTTTTATCGAGACATATCATCTCACCCTAGGGTTGCCAACCGTACTCTAAAAAAGAGTATTGTATTCTATATCATGTAGGCGTACTCTATAATCTATAGCAATAATAGACTATGCTAAAATACTTTCGCTTTTTGTGTTGTACTGTATTGTTATGTACTGCAAAAAGTACCAAATTAAAAAAAAATATACACTTTTTTTATAAGTCCATACTCTTTATTTACCTCCTTTTAAATCAGGCATACATTATTTCTTCTAATAAAAGTTGGTAATCCTATCTCACCCCTGAATCCCACGACAACATTTTACTATACGATATAGATAACTAGGTACGGAATGAAGAAAGTCTTGAGTGTATTATGTTGGAGAATTATTTTGAAAGAGCATTCACATGCGAGGATATACTTAAATATAAGAATGTATTTTTTTACAAATTATGTTGACAACAAGTTTGCGCAAGTTACTGCCCTTAAATCTTTAGCTTCGTTTTGAAACTATTTTCAAAAATTAATATTGAAAGGATTGTTGAAACATTTCTTTTTGAGCGCGAAATTTTAAAACTGGGAGGTCAGGGGGCAGTTTTAAAATTGCGCGCTCAAAAGAAAATGTTCTGCGCGCAGCTGACCTGGATGAGCCGTTACAACGCGCACCCTAACAAAAAAATTTGTGAAATAAACTGAAATGCTGATATTTATCATTTTACTGTATTTTTTTTTCGATTTACAGTTAGGTTTTTAATACACATGAATTACTCACATTGTTACAGACTTTATATTTTAATGGGAATGTAATAGGAATGTTACGCAATTCGATTAGAATCACATAGGTTAAATTTCACAGCACGCCAATTCGATAAAACACACTATTTCTTCACAAAAGCTAGACAACTCTGTCGCAACGTTATTATAAGTTTGATAAGTTTTAATATATTTTAATAGAACTACATACTTTTAGTAAAAAAGAAACAAGACATCACTAAGAAAATCGCTTATGGCGTCCATACATTACGCTTACCAACCGGTATAAACCGTTTGTGATTATAATGTGCGCCAGCCGACCGAAGTCACAAAAGCAAAAACAAAGAATAAACTCATTATGTCTTTTTTGTATGTGTGACGTAGTATATTATGTAGATCAATACATAAAATAAAGTCATAACCGCCATTCCATACGTCAAAAGCGACAAAGGAAATTTTAAGCACATTTTCAAGTATTTACTTTTGAGAAATACTATAAAAGTATATACTTTATTATGCTAAAAAGTATATAGTTTTATATATGTTCTTAAATGCTATTAAATATTGAGTTTGTATGCTTCTTTTTTTTTCGGTTTTCTTATTTGCTTTTCAAAAATACAACATTACATAATAACGAGACTAAAAATAGTATCTGTGGTGTAGGAGCAGAATTTTGAAAATTTTACCATGGGTAAATCACAATGGAAATTGTGGGAAGGATTTTTTTTACTATCTTATTTATGGAAAAAGCGTACAATACAGAGGAAAGAAATTATTTATAGAAAACCTTACCCACGCTTGGTGTGATAGCGGAGCTATAGCGACATCACACTCTCTATAGAGGCTTTAATGTCTGCGTCACGTACGTCGACTAATTTGAAATCTGAAGAATCTTCAGGCCGTGTATAGCATCACCGTGATTGTCAAACCAATTCGTTAATAGTTGTCCGTATGCCATGTGGCAGGAGTTGTGAAAATAAAAATGATTTTGATAGAAGCGAAAATATGATCAAGCGTAATGTATGAGTATGGGGCAAGAGATTAGCAGTTGAAAAAATGAGAGCAATTCATGTATTCGATAATTTTTTTACAAATCACATTATAGATGATGAGAGATGCTGTATAAACATTATACCTATGCGGAAAAATTGAGTAGTAGACCAATCTAAATTCGCCAATTTTGTAAACAAAATACGATCGCATTACACAATATTTTTTTATAAACAGATTGTCGTTTTTCGAAACCAACACTTAAAGAATATATATATATATATATATATATATATATATATATATATATATATATATATATATATATATATATATATGTATATTATATAAATAGAGCAAGACTTTGATGCGTATATTTCACTCTGCAGATAAAACTACACATCACAAACCAATAGTGTTTGTGTGCGATAATAACTCGAAGTTTTCCATCGTGTACTATGGTGGTTGCGTGTCGATAGCTATAAGGTTGTGGAATATACGGAGGTGGAAATTAAAGGGAGTGTTGTAAATATGACTTGTATTACTACAATTTCTCGAAAGTTCGACAATTTTCTGGGAAATTCGAAAATTTCGTTTCAAGTTCGAAAACTTTCTTAATCATCGTTTTGAAAATGTTCATTTTGCAAAATTTCCTGAATCAAATTTTTATAACTAATAAATTTAATTATTTAATGTATTTTAATAAGTTGAATAATATTAATCAACGAATTTTTTTCAAGAATTTTTTCGAATATACGATATCTTTTTAGTTTCTAGGAATATTCGAGTAATTTTTCGAAATATCGATATTTTTTCTGAGTTACAGGAAATGTTCGGGTAATTTCTTGAAAGTTCGTAGTTCTTTAAGAGTTTTTGAATATTCGTATAATTTTTTAAACCATTTTTCTCGCATGCTCAACTCTATGTTGCTTTTTCATGTGTCGGACAAGCGTAAAATATATTTGTTTTCGCACCAGGGAACAAAACATCAAATGTGGTACATAAGATTGTGTTATGGTGTAAGATTTTTATGTAGAATCAAATAAACAAAATTAAGAGTACATGAATAAATAAATATAAGACAAAAAAAAAAACAGTGCAGCGGATGTTTGCAGCTAGTTGTATAGAAATGACCTAAACAAAACTAGTAATTTTGCAAAAGGGTTCTCTTAATAAAATAAGACACCACCTCACACAACAGAATATTGTCTATGATCTGGCCGCGCGTTCACAAGCGCACGGTCAAAAAATTGCTTTTAGCCTGACTTTCGACAATATATTGTGCATATATTGTTTTGTTTTAAATGGCGCATTATAATCGTTAGAAGTAAACAATTGGAGATAAAGATTTAATATTGTAAGAAGAGAGCTCATTCCATCAAAAGAGAATATCTTTTTTCTGCAAATGCATTTACCTCTCTTGTCTTAAGATACATTCAATGTTAATAACAGCTGACATTGTCTATAGTGCTATATTTTATTTTCAACCATAGATCCCATACATCTATAAAGTGATAAACATTTTTACGTTTAGAACTTTAAATACAGTTTATAAATCGTATGTGTGTGTATATATATATATAGAATGGTATACTATAGATACAATAGTTCAAATTGTGCAGTGTGTGGCGTGAATCAGGAAGTGGTGCATCACCGAAGACGCCTAATATATGTGTGTATGAAGCTATTGTTCTACTTCTCGAAAGACCTATTGGTTTTTCCAATGTCTTTCATTTTAGGGCACGTAAAGAGCCTTTGATATTTGCCATCGCATCAAAAGGTAACATGTTCAGTTTTGACATGTGACGTACAGTAACACGCAGCATGCAACCCACTGCTGACCCTCGTATCTATTCCTCGACTACGAATCCTCATCCAACGAATTGAATATTCATTCGAGAAGATTGACAGATATTGAACACTTATATCAGTGTTTATTTTCTATTTATTTTAAAAGCCAATTAATACAATTTTCACACATGTTTCATGCCAATTGGCACATTATGTGTCAATCTGTATGAGGATTCTTAGTGGAAGAACAGACCCGAGGGTCAAGGGTGGATTGCCTGCTGCATGTTACTGCATGCAGCAGGCAAGCGCCTAATAATAAACTCTCGCGAAACGACACTGTATAGAATAGAATAACGATGATTTTATAATTAAGTTCGAAAACTCAAATACTTTCTTAGTTCATCAGAAACCTAGTCAAGCTATTGATTCTGAACGTCGCCCTTGACTGGGCCAACATGGATAAGGCCCAAGTTGTTCAACCTGAAACGGAAAGATTATAAGAGGGTACGCTTAAGCAGTGCGTTGAATAAAACAATAATAACGTGCCCTAAGTACTTTAGCCGGGCCCAGCACGTATTTGCCTTTGGATCCAACATTTACTGCGCATACCGCGGAACTCCGACGTTAAATATTAATATACAAAATGAAAGCCTGTGTAAAACGTGGCTGGATAAAAATTTATGTTGTTAATAGAACTGGAAAATATTAATTATAAGATAATTACGGTAAGACTAAAGTATACTCTGAACAATAATATGATAAAAATACATGCGTATTGAACCGGTCGCGAATCAACGTCATTGCACTTGCATAAGCTTGTCTGTGCAAACACTCCCATACACATTCTACTGTTACATACGGTCCGAAATCAAATATTCAATCCAATATTCGCCAATGCTGATCTATATAGTTGCATTCATACTCTTGAAAGTCAAGCGATTCCGTTGCAAATATAGATATTTTTCGTCCCAGAATATAGCGCAAGACTACATTCTCCATACAGACACCTATTCGGTGTCCATTTTCGTTATAAAATCATTGTTGTCGTGCCGGTTTTTCATTGTACCGCCATTAAGACAAAATTGTGTCATCTTTTTATTTCATATTTAAGATGCTCCGACCATACGCTCTTCATGTTGGTCACACTCACGCCCGCTGTTTGAAATGAAGCGACAATATCCGAGAACGCGGCTTTACGTGCTATCCTATAGACACTTGTCATGTGCCTTTTGAATTGAAATTTCATCATACAATCGGCTCTTAGTCACAATACAAGGTCGCCAAACACGAACGAAATAGCCGTAATAATCACTGGTACATGTACGTATATATTTTTTTTCTAAATATGACAGAGTACATACTTAACATAATTAATTCAGCACAGTCAAATTTCCTGAATTTTCCGCACACCCTAATTTTTAATACGCCAAGTCGAGTCACGTGCATAACATTAACGCGTAATGCGTGCGGAATACATTATTGTTATTGTGCTGATGAATTAACGCGTTAATTCACAAAGGAGGCCGTGATACTATACATTATGCATCTGTTAATTTATGCGTGCTCTGTTACCATAGACTGTCTATATATAAAATAAAACCATTAGAACCGGTCGCGTCTGTGCGTTGGAGGCGTGTATGGAACGTGGAAAAAGTACGATAAGGGTAAGGTGATGTAAGATAGAATAAAGATTTTTAATTTTTTATCTGTCTGTCTGTTCATGCGACCGTGAAATTACTAAACGGATTTCAATACAATTTTCACTGATAGATAAAGCTTGGTTCGGAGCAGAATATAGGTTTTATTTCATATAATCGTATGTGCAGAAAAAAGTTATCTTCAGAGAAGGTCAGTTGTTTTGTGTAAAGTAGAAAAATACTTTAATGCATAGAAAAAAGATACTATACCAGAGTTGTATTATTTCATTTTAATACTAGCATTTGTCTTGGCTTCGTTCAAATTGGAACTGTGAGCAGTTTCGGAATAGAAAGCAGAAAGGGGAGAAGGAAAAAGAAGAATTCGAACGAGACAGAAATCGAAATCGAAATCGGAATCAGAATCAAGAGTATGACCGGAATCCAAATGAAGAACAGTGCCGGAACCGGAATTGATATTGGCAAAAAAGGTTGGAATTGACAGCGAGGTCTTTAAAAGATGGAAAAAACCATTCTACGCGAGTGAAGCCGCGGACGGAAAGCTAGTTATAACACATACATTGATTTCCATGACAGTACATCAATTGTTTTCAATGTCTATTAAAAGATAATTTTTTTTTACTACACTGTTATCCTAATTTTTTTGTCTGTAATTTAAAATAATAATATTGTAACCAATAATTAGTAATCAAAAACCTTACTGCAAGAACAGGAAACAAAAAACTGAGGATAAAATAAAAAGTTATTAATTTCCCGATAAACAAGTATTAAAGAAAAGTCGTTAGACTTCGTCAAACCTATTCAGTCACTATTAATAAAGGCTTTCTACTGTGCGTAAGCTACCACTGGCTTGTATTAGCATAAAGCACCAATAGGGTAGCTTTATTTTTAGTCTCAGTTAGCTTAGCTTCATTTTTAATTTAATTAATTGGGTTATTAGCTGGTATAAGTCCGTTTTTTATTCCTATCTTTCGAGTGATAAATAACAAGGTGTTCATGCACATATTATACATATGATGAAGTATTACTTTAATTAAAATTGTCATTTAAAATTCATCTTTAAAATAATTTGCTGAATTCCAGGATTCGTAGTATTATTATAGGTGTAAAATATATTATAGAGCCCTACGAAGTCTCACAGAATACAGACGTGAAATGACGGCTACCGTTGTTGCTCTGTTGCTTTTCGTCCAGGAAGTGAGAGTTCTGAGGGCCACTTTCCTTCCATCACACACCCCTCTTCATCTCCCCGTTCTCCTTATATCAGCTCATTCTACTTCCATTACATATTCTAATAATAATATAAACTCACGCCTATTTTCCAGAAGGATAGGCAGAGACTATTGATTTCCACATGGTACGATTTTTGCATATCTCTCTCGCCCCACTGACAGCCATTAATCTTTTCACGCAAGCTCGTCAGTTTCGGGTGTTTAAAATTGGACCCTTTTTTAGTATGCCACCAATATGGACTGGTGGTAGAATTGTCTAAGCTGACCCTGGCCGACCTTACCACCACACACAATCGCTCTATAAATTTGTTTTTTCAGTCTTCTATCATTCATCCTTTGCAGGTGGCCCAACCAGTGCAACATACCTTTTTGTACTTTAGTAACTACATCTTTCAAACCACGCCGCTCTCTGACACCACTATTTCTACATCCATCTCTTCGACATGCTACGTTGCGATCGCATCTCCACTGCATTGATCCTACTTTAATTTTTCTTCTGCCATATACAACTTTCACTACCATACATAAGCGTAAAGATCAGGACCCCATTACTGATAGCCAGACTCGTTTGTCGTGAGATGCTTTTACTATTTATAATAGCGAGCAAGGCCCTATTCACCTTATTTCCCACATTCATTCTCTTTTCAATATCTCTATCATGTTTACCATCATTTCTAAACAGACTACCGAAGTATACAAACTTTTTCACTTGTTCCGATTTCTTATATTCGTAAATAGCGTTCAGTCGTGCTTTCACCTCTTTCAAGCATCATCACCTCGGTTTTAATGATATTTATTTTCATACCTTTTTACTTAACTGAATGATTCATTTTAGTTACCATCTCTAATCCACCATCATCTCCTGCAACTCGGCGTACAGGAGGAATTTGACTGGAGGCATTATATATCCTATTCTACCTATCTTACCCAAAAAGCCGGCAACACAATGACGCACTCATTTGGGATTGTGAGTGTCCATGGCCGGCGGTGACTAGCTACTCTCTTATAGTTCGCATAGTCATTCGCTTCTGGAAAATATGATAAAATATGATAAAATATATATATATATATATTCATTTAGATTTAATAGCAGCTTAAAGAAGCTATTTTGTTTTAAATATTTTTTTATCCCAATGCGTCATCTAGGGATTAGTGTGATGAATTTTTGTCGTTATAATGTTTTTAGTGACACGTAAGAAATGAAGACGAGTTGTTTGACGTAGAAACCATAAAAATTGGACCGAGTATTTAAAATTTTTACATTTTCAACCTTACCTTAAAATAAGAGAACTTATTGTATCTAAAATGGTGTAGTCAATATAATTGTCATTTGACAAAAGATGAAACTAAAAACGTTCTATAGATATATCTATAATTATATATATGTATATATATATATATATATAACAGGTTTCATTGACATTTGTTCTTGTCTAAGATACAATATGGCATCTGACTGCAGCCATCTTGAATATTATTTATTTCGACCGCAGCTCTGCTCGCTTAGATATATAATGAATTTCTGTATCTACTGATCACACTATCAACCATGATATCGATTTTATTTCTTCCTGCTGTCGACTCCAATTCTGATTTCGTTTTTGATTTGTTAAATTCAGGTTCTGTTCAAAATATGCACAATGTAAAAAAAGAAACATAACAGGCTAAAAACTGCCCCCAGTGTATATACTATTGCTACAACAAATTTCATTTACTTCCGTCCAGTAGGTTTTGAGCACTTCGCGCACAAATGAGCAGACAGGCAGACAAACATTTACAAATATTTAAATGTATTTTGTCAGAATTTCTAATACTCTTTCTGTATCCTATATAAATTATACTCTATTTTACCTTTACTCATATTGAAGAAATCAGTAAGAATCTATTGACGCTAGAACTGTCGACAACGTACAACATGATTTTTCTCTAGATTGCTACGAAAAAATTAATAAGTAGCAATAAACACGTTACCCTCTTTCACGTAGCACAATCTGGCTAAAAACAATTGTATTATTTAGTGCTCCATAACAAAGAACGCATTAACTGACCTCCGAAGATATTAACAAAGGACTAGTTGATACAATAACTTGGGTCATATAATCAAAAATGCGAACCGTTTCTAAGAAGAAAGCAGATAATATTGCCGAAGTTACGGTCGTGTTTTGAGGAATATAGCGAAATAAATGTACCTAAATTGCACGATTCCTTCTAATACCTAAAAAGTACACGTTCGTTTAATAGAAATACCGCGGGAAATAACTCCGCGAAGAATTGTTTCCCCCGCGTTACTTCTGTCGCTGGCGCAGACGGGCCCAGGGCGCTCAGAAACTTCGAAAGCCTAATTTGAATTATTCTCACAAAAGAAAAATGTAACGCAATTCCGTGTGTACAGCCCTCATCGGCTAAGACAAATTCTAGCGATCGCTAACTTCCAAACTGGGGTATTGGTATTTGGTAAAATAAAATTGGACTTTTCTGTGTATTCCAAAGAATTCCGTGAATTAAACAGTGAAACCTTTGGACTTATTTGCTAATATAGACTAGTATAATATAATTACTTAATACATTTCTTTACGTTTTTTTAAAGTCCATTTATTTTATTAAAAACAAATATGTCTTATTTTTATCAATTTAATTGAAGTTATAAAAAAGAAATTGTCGAAAATGTAAACTCACTTTTACGTAGTATTCAAGCATACCTTTCTTACTTGACGTAGGGTTAGATATTACGATTAAAATAAAAATCAACGAGTTCAGTTATAATGTAATATTTATACACCGAAATAGAAATTATGACAGTGAGAAATAATCCTCCAATTCACTACGTATATTTTTACGCTTGTTCTACTAATAATAATTTAGTTACCTCCCACAACTAGTTTAATTTTAGATGCATACATATTTTAATGTTGGCAATCTAGCCTTCAATCGCTTAACACACTCATCTTACACACATGGATTCTGACTTTTACAGACACTTCTTCGGTTCAGCTCCGTACCAATCGCTTTCCTTAGGTGTCCCTAAAGTTCGTATAAAGATTTCCTTCATCATACCATCAAAACTGTTTCGTGTCAAGTATAAGTCATAGTCTGTGTTATCCACAAACTTGCTTTCACAAGTACCATCGACAATTACAAATTTTATCATACTCTTGTTGTCTCCTCTCTTCTGAGCACAAGAGTGTATTCTTGTTTTGTCAAACTTACAATTTGTTACATACAAGTTAAACTCTTGCTGTAGTAGAAAGCAATCTCTGTTTTCATTTACTCTTTCATTTCGGAATCTAACAATGATTTTTGTAGATCTCTTTAGAAATCTAACTTTTGTTTTTAATCTCATAGGGTAATTTTTGCAGAAATTTTATTATATTATGTTCTTTGTGACCGAAGAGGTTCAGAAAATAACATTGATTCAAAAGTTTATATAAGTATGTATATATATGGGATATGACGCGGCTCGCCATCACGATAGTGCTCGCAATTCTCAAGGGATCTTAATGAAACTTGGCACACTTAATTTATAGGCGATTGTCTTGAAAAAATTGGAAGATGAGCTATTTCGGCCAATTAGTTTAGAAATGGTGGCCATTTCATCACAATACATATACGAAAACCTTGTATATCTTAATGGACATAGAATCGTTTTAAAAAAGGAGCGACATCTATAACATTAACACTAGACATAACAATGATCTTGGTGCTTATAAAACCCGTATAATCTACGTTAATAAATTATTTAAGGGGTAATATGTGCGCTTTTATAATAAGATCCCAGCTGAAATTCAAAATTTGCCATTTAATGAATTTAAACGTTTCATTAAACAACGTTATATGGCCCATTATATTGAATTGCCTCATGTTATTACTAAGTGTTTGCACTAAATTATTAATTATTCAAAATATTTTATCGATGAGTAAAAAAGAGCAAGCCTTGAATTTCTTACCCTTTTTTCTCACGGTGAATTTGGAATGGGTGGTAATTTCAATGTCGAAAACAGTTGTTTATGAAGTATTTCAAGTATAATTTCTATTACCTACGAAATAAAGCTATTATTGATTTGATTTGATTAAGAGGCTAGATTAAAAACCCGCATCAATCCAATTTTAACCCCGAGAAGTTTCGGCTTTACACATTCGTAGTCGTTTGTACACTCAGACAATATTTCTGATACGATGAAGCCGACACGTATGTCTTTAAGGTGCTAATCACATGTGGAATATTTGTCGAACCTTCAAATCACCGACTTGCAGACTATCAATGCAACAAATATTTGAAATAACTAGTAAAAAAAAACCACAAAATGTTGTTTAATGGCTGATTTTATACATAACATCTAGCTTAAATGGAAGGTTTACGTTAGTATGGGAAATTTAAAAATACAAAACACGTATTACGTACACTAAATTTATGATCTTTTAATTAGTTTCGATTTTAACAAAAAAAAAAAAATTCAATAACTACGCTTATTTAAAGCCTTATACTTAATAAAACGAGCCCTTGACAAAATCTAATCACGCTTCGCCGTATTTCTGTGCATTTTTTTTTCGTCAGGCCGGAGAATTCTGACAAATCAAATGTATTCCGTTCGTACGGCGCGTCCCCCTTTGTCGAGGCGCTCGCCATTCAATACACGCGCGAGGAATGCGCGAGATTCTTACTGTTATTTACTGATAGGTATTTGCGCGCACACAGCTTGTTATGTTCGCGCTTGCCGTGTCAATAACTCAGACAATGAAACTGCGAATGTGCGCTAGTTACACTGGTCATGAAATGTATGCGTGATGATACAACACGAGCTCGCTATAATTTTCTAAAATATGTAGGTTGGGGTCTACAATATTTGAATATCTATTTTGCTTCACCGTGGCATTGATTCATTTTAGATATTTTTAATTTGACCAATTCAGTAAGATTTTCTGCGACCGACGCGTGCGTTTAACCACTGTATAGTCTTGAGATATTGTTTGCCTATTATTGCAAACATAAAGCGAAATAATACACTAATATCAACAATGTTTAACTCGTAGTACATGTCAGTAGTAATGGCTGTATATACCGCAAGTAAACGATCAAGTAAATTCACATCACCTTTGCCATACGTTTTCAGTTATGAGTAATAACAGAATGTTGATACTTACTGTATTTTTAGCGTGATGATTTATTCATTTTATATAACATAATTTGTAATATATTATTATATAACATATGTTAACATGGTTTGGATCAGCGTAAGAACTATAAACCTGATGCTATAACATAAAACATAATTTCTTCTTTGAGATCGAGTTTGTTTTCTTATTCATTTATTCGATCGAAACATATTAACGCGCCCTGTGGTAGAAGTCGGCTGATAGAAATCGTAACATAACGAAAAATCGTTATACTCCCTCCATATGGCTTTCTCTCTGTCTGTCTACCTATCTCTTAAAATTTGTTATATAGTATTTTATTATATACTTCACACTCCACTATTTTACATCTAACTTTTAATGAATGGAATATTTTTCCAAAATATATAACGCACCTCTCCAATTTTATCCCTCGCTTTGCATTATTTATATTGAAAATTAACTTTTCTTCCACGCGCAAGTCCTCCAACAGCACATTTAGTTTTTTTTTTTATAAACTTATTATCTAGAAAGCACAAACTTCAAATGATATGATCATCGCTCAACTCTCACCCATCAATAGTTTCCTTTTCGTTGATTTTGGGTTCCTAAAATAAACATATCAATTCTTTTGAGCTCTTTCCAAAAAAAAGTTAACGCTACTTAAAAGTATTACTTATGACAAATACTGTCAATCATTAGACGCCTTCAAAAATTTTTTTTATTACGTGAAAACCTCTATGTTTATTATATATCCTTGAGTTATCCTCCTCCTTAACTTCGCTCTAACCAGTTTAGGGATTTAATAGCTGAAGTCTATCGAACAGACAGAGTCGCTGAATGATAAATTCTTAGATCCGAATGAACCATTAAATGAGATCTAGATTATACTTTTATTTTAATGTTAAAATTCGTTTTCATCAACCTCTTTATTTAATTTAAATGAAGTACAGCGATTTCCATAAATCTGAAAATTCAAAATCGACCTGCTTTACTATGACCAGTTTTCAAACACAATAAATTTTTTCTAACAATTTTTTTAAACTAATTTGATTAATTATTATTGTTCAAATTAGTTTGAAAATTTTGTTAGCTAACAGCAGCCACAAAGCAATTTCCCTTAACATATTACCACGAAGAACTCTATCTTGTAGGTAAACGTTATCAGTTTTCACATTGAAAAGTGATGGATAGACCGCCATACTTCGAGTGATATTCAATGCGTCAAAGATAGAAATCGTAGTACGGAACGCAGGTACAAAATCTACTTAATGGATTTACGATATGTAATACCATGAACTAACCATTTTCGCTTAAAAAATCCACAAACACAAAACGTTTACAAAAAATTCTAACTATGAATTCGTAGCATTAAAGTTGCCTTGACAGTGAAATTTGTTCTGTGAGATCTGAATTCTGAAATGGATTTTGCTTATTCTTTTTTAACAATATGTAATTTCTATAATAACTTAATGTTTGTCTTTTTTTATATGACATTTAATAAATAAATAATTTTATTAAAATTAAATGTAATACATTAATAAATTTATAAAATAACAGATCTGTTGACCTAAAATAATTATAATTTATAAATATATCAAAAATCAGACTTGAAGCATAATTTTGAGTTAGAGAATGTCAATTCCTGAAAAAAGCTTCTAATAAAAAAGGTATTCATCAAAATCGGATAACTTCAATCAACATCATAATATTTTTTGTTTTCACATATTTAGTATATTTTTAGCTGGCGTCGCCTTAAAAATAATAGTGGCTATTATAAATGTTTACAAAAAAAAACCGAATAACGTTTTAATTACCCATTTACTTTGTTTTTGTATCTCATTGAAGATGTTATTATACTTTTTAAGGGCATAACATAGTAAAAGTAATAACAAACGTATACGTAAACGTAACGTATGTATATCTAATAATTATTTAAAAAATCTAAGTAAGTTTTGAAGATTGTTCGTTATTTCTTTTATTGTAATTTTTAAATGATTTACCATAATACATGTTTATTCAAAACAGATAATTAATGTAATAAAGATAATGAAATACTAATTAATAATCAAAAATAGTTTATAAACAAGAAATTTCCATTTGTCACTTTCATATGCGTCAAGCAGACATTTTTTCTTGAGATTCAATGCCTTAAGATAACTAGATCTCGAAAGGTTAACGCCTATTTTAGCTTCTCGTACTCTGTTTTCTTTGGCATACACGCCCACAGGTGTACCCGCACGTGGGCATCAATCATTATGCGGAATGACATCGCCAATATTAGATCACTACGTACATACCTCTACTAGCACTAGCTGAAAAGTCATATTTCATGGTTAAGAGATGATTCTCGCGTTTCCGTGTGGATGCACGTTTTTACACGGAAACTTCAAAAGAGTGTGTCGATGCGTTTAAGATTAATAGAACGATAACGGCAGCGGGGAACGTAATATATCATTTTTAATAGATTTAGGTTTGTATTTACATATTAATGTTAAAAATCTAATGTATTAAAGTCTTTAAATAATAACATATTGTAATACCATGTATAGTATCAGTTTGTATGTATACTGAAATTATATGTTTCTACGTGGAAATCTTATTCAAGGAAATTGCAGTCTTTAAGCAATCGAAAACTAAACAAAAAAATTATGTTCATAATTTTTTTTTAATTTTTTTTTTGTATAGTCTTAGTGAGATTTACGTCTAGATGAAAGCAACAATGAATATTTTCCTTTTAACTTCCCATCTATCTTCCCCTTATCTCGCCATCGCCAGCCTTAAGGCGGCCCGGCTAATATAATCTTCACACTTTGTACCGCGATAAAGGAAATCCCACTGTAGCCGGCCGAGTGCAGTCTATCTCGCGTTTTAAGGGGGCGAGACTCCGCAAAGTGGCCGAGTCGCCTTTGTGCCGCCGCTATTGTTTCGCCGGGACGGCCCTCTTAACTAACAAAGAATATTTTATTTTTAAAGGGCGCTCGTTCTCTTTTGTGAAACACTTTAAAATTTCTCTCTTCTATTCTTCCCCGCTCGCAGCGGCGAGCCTGAAAGCCTAGGTATGAAGTTTGCTGCACAATGCTTATTGGAAACTCTGTTAGCATATTTTAATGGTTTTAAGTCGTGGTGTTGTGTACGTTAGTAATTAAAGAATAAAATAAAGGCTGTTTGTAAAACTTTCAAAAATGCACTTAATTATAAAAAAAAACAAATATGAGCTGGTTGAACAACAACTTACTGACAATGAAAATATTATATTAAATATTTAAAAAAATTAAGTATTTTATTTCCACCCCAGGGCTGCTGAAGGATCAGCTGCCACAGTTAAAATCTTTTTGTCGGGGATGCCGACTCTAGGCTGGTCTTTTAGTAAAACACCGATTTCACTTTTATTTCCCACACCACTTATTCGGAGCTCTCTTGATGGCTGTCTCGATTAGACTGCCTTAATGCCGGTCGAGCGCTTGTTTATATACATGTGACAGGGGCGCTCGGCCGGCGTGACAGACGCGCAAAGGCATTCCGGCGGAGGTTATGCGACTTTATTTACCATATTATAATTATTCTAGTTTACAATGCTATTCTTATATGTTAATTACATAGTTTATTTGTACTATTATTATATTGTATCCATATTATTTATTCTGTCGCACATCCTCCCGCCGTTGCGATTCTCGCAATCCTTTATTTCGAAGCACGACCAACTTCTTCGTCGGACGTCGTAGGATACCAGTACTTGTTGTGATGTCCGCTACCGAATTACGCCGTCTTTGCCTGGATATGGCTGTCACGCGCCCCTCATCCAGGCGTTCCTGGAAGCGTCCCGTCGACCACGATGACCGTGTCCCCGACTGCGAGTGGATTATCGGCCTACCGGCCCCGCCGGTATTGCAGCGTGGGCGGTATTCTCGTATCCAGCGAGTCCAGAACAGGTCGGCGAGTCTCTGGGCGTGGCGCCACTGCTGGCGGCCATAGGTGTCGGAGTCGCTGAATGACCTGGTAACGGCACGCGCCCCGGACCCCTAAAAAAATGATTCGGGGTCAGGGCTTTGGGTCGTCGGCGACACGGACACGTGTGAGCGGACGGCTATTTATCGTGTATTCGGCTTCGAGTAGGAGCGATTCGACGTCCGGCCTGGAACGGTCGCGCTACAGCGCCCGGTAAGTGTTTGCCAGTTGCCAGTAGTGTGTGTTCTGTGTTGCAGGTGCGACGCCGAGCCATAGCGCCGTGTCATCACCACCACCGTGCCGGGGTAACCTAACGGTGTCAACAACGGCACGAGGTGGTATCCGAAAGTTGTGCTGCACCGCGATCCCCGCCTGCGGTCGCGCGAGTGTTGCGTGCGCGTCGTGTCCGCGCGCGTCGTCGCGTTTTGCGGCCACCGCACCGCGCCCCGCGTCCCCGTTTTACACACGACCTGCCCGCGCCGCTCGTCGCGTCGCACCATCTGCGGTGCTGCGGGAGCGTTCGACATCGGCTGAACACTCTTGCGGCCACCGCGGATGTAAACTTCAAGCGTTCCTAGCGCGGCCACCTCGACTCCTGCGGGAGTTCGGGCATATTCTTCCCGGCTCCCTGACCCTCAGGTGGTGGTATTCGATCCAGAAATGGATCTCGAATACACGCTGCCGAGGGCGTCAAAAACGATCAGCGACGCTCGCCCGTCAGAGGGCACGTCCTCTGACTCGGAATCCGACCCGCCAGTGACTTCCCGATCACGCGGGTTTCACCACGGTCCGGCGCCGTAGAGCCGCTAAGTCTCAGCAATCCTTTTATTTGGCCAAGGGGCGGTGGCGATGGAGTCAAAGCAGCTCCGCGCCGAAAACAACCAGGTGACGGGCTGACGTCACCGCTCTCCACCCGCACCGCGTGGCGAAACCACCACCTATGTTCGTTCAGGACAAGGATCGGTGGACCGAGCTGCGCAGAAGGTGCGCTGATAAAACATACAATTCTCGCAAGCGCGCAATTCCGTTCAGGGATTGTTGCAGGCGAAAACCGTCGCAGATTTCAAAATCTGCAAAACTGTTAGTTTGCTTACAAGTTTAAATTTCCTACTCCCTTAAAGAGGGCGGAAATCCGGGTAGTCCTGGGGAGTCCCTAAGGAAATACCAGTTGACGAGGTCAAGGGAAGACCTCGTTTAAAGCCTTCCGGTTCCCGGCCGAATACTGAACCGATTCCGAAACCCTCGACTTGTTTGTCTCCAGCCGAGCCAACGATAAGGCGACTAAGGCCGCTTTTCAAAATCAGGAGCGTATGCTCCCTCTCCGGCGTCAAAGCGGAGCAGCCCCGCAAACGCGCCTTACCCGGGCAGTCACACCCAGTCCTACGGGCACTCGCCCACTGCTATCATTCTGCGCTGCGTGAAATGCCTGGGTGACCATGGCACAGCGCAATGTACGCGCAATAAGGACACAGACGGTCCTCCCGCCTGTGTCCCATGCAAACAGAAGGGCCATACGGCCACCTTTGATGCCCGCGTGCTCCAAAGAGACCCTCCACCCGAGAGGCCGTGCCGCGCCTGCGCGCGCAGTCTCGGCGGCATTCAGCTATGCTCGAGCGGCGGCTGGACCGTAACGCCCCGGCGCCGCAACTTTGCCATCCGCTGACGATCGAGTCAGCTGATGTCATCACCGTTATTGACACCGGCGAGCTCATGATCCTCGCCAAATTCGCGCCGCCGCGAACCCGACGTAAAAATGCTTCTTGTTGAGCACGCCTCGCTCGTGGAGGCCATCAAAATAAATAACCCGATGTAATAAATCTATCTCCTCAACCCATAATGGGCCGGTATGCCTAGTCAATAATCAATAATTCTTTTCCCCGCGACGCGATACCCAAACTTTGTTTGTTGTTTCGCATCACCCGTCAACGCGTATTGACTCCGGGCCGGAAATATACGCGTTAAAGTAGAGTCACCCAAGAGTGCTTTTTAGTGGGTAAAATCCCACATACCCGGTCTCAGGTCGCGTGGCCGGGTATCTTTCGTCGTGAAGATTTTTACACTTCCTCAAACCAAAAAATCGGGGATGAACACTTCTCTGTGTAGCGTGACGGCCAATGCTCGCTTGATGATTGTACAAGCCTCTCCAGGCTCCGCCATGAAAGGGCGCCGGGGATGGCGCCAGTCGATCGCTCGTGCTGATGCACCCGCTTCGCGGGCGGTTTTCTGTAATTCCGCGTCACTCCATGGAAGTTGGTCCGTTGTCGTCCAGATCTCGACTGGTGCACCTCGTCGTATCATGCGCCTAATCGCGTATGGCTGTCAGCACTGAGTCCACCCGCTACTCCAGGTGAACCGCTCTTGTCGTTAGGCACGTGAAAGCGCCACATAGCGCTTCTGGTGCTGTCTTCCGATCGTGACATTATAAGGTCCGAAATAATCAAGACCGACGTACGAAAATGGTCTCTGTGTGCGCTAAGCGAGCTGCTGGTAGGTTACCGGTCGGCGGTTCGCGGCGTGGCGTCAATCGACACCGCAAACAACTCTTTATCACGGTGCGTATGGTGGGCTCTCATTCGCAGCACCCAGAGTCGCTGTCTAACCTCATTTGTTGCCTCTACTCCCGTGCGTAGTTTGCCGTGTACGGCCTGCGGGTAGAGTCGGACGTAGGGTGGTGACCGTCGACCACTGGCGGGCCTTTGTATCGGTGGTTACATCCGATGCGGAACTCGTTTTCAAGCAAGAGCCCGCTTGCGTCGACCTCTAGAGCGAGATTTCGTATGCGACTCGTTCCAGCAGCAGCGCGGCTTTGACTGCGGCGAGCTCTTTAAACTTTCTTTCTGTATTGCTTGCAGCCACAACAATTCTGCTTTGCCGCAAATACCTCGCTTCAAGTAATACAAATTTTCTCTCGTTTGCCGATGTGTGTATTGTTTTGTCGATTTTCTTTACTTTCTTCAAAGTTTGACGCCAGTTTGGATCATCTTTGTCAGTTTTCTGTGTTCTTCTGCGCGATATCACATGCGTCCCTTCTCTAAGGCCACGTCCCGCTTTGCACCGATCTATAAATTGCAGAGCTCGGGCTGTGGCTCGGCGTAATCTCTGCCAGGACGAGAATCGTGTGATATCTGGTAGTGCTTGGATGATGTCTGTCCGCCCCGCGTCGCGGGCGGTATGTGTGCGCTCCTCCCCCGTGGGTGGTGAGCGTGCGATTGCTCGCGTTTCGCTTGGCCACTCTTCCTCGGGATGTCGCAAGAACTCGGGACCGCGGAACCACCTGTGCGTTTGATCGAAGTCGGCCGGCGGTTCGCGAGTCGCATCATCGGCCACATTATGTGCTGTAGGCACCCAGCGCCATTCCGTTGTCTTCGTTTCTTCTTCGATCTCGGCGAGCCGGTGAGCCACGAACGGCTTATACGCTCGCGCCCCCGTTTTGATCCATGTAAGGACTGTTCTCGAGTCGGTCCAGAACACTCGCCGGTCGGGTTTGACGTCGTGGCCCTCCTCGGTGCAGCGTGCTAATCGCACTCCGATGACGGCTGCTTGGAGCTCAAGTCGTGGAACAGAGGTTATCTTCAGCGGTGCGACTCGTGCCTTTGCCATCACTAGTGATACGTTGATGGAACCGTCAGCCGCTGTTGTACGCCAATATGTAGAGGCAGCGTATGTGTGTTCGCTGGCGTCCACGAATGTATGCAGCTCCCTTTTCACTGCGTGTGTACAGCCTGGGTAACACCGTGGAATGTCTAGTTTCTTCAGGGCCTGCAGGTGCTCTAGCCAGGTATTCCAATCTTTGTAGACGTCGTCCGGTACCTCTTCGTCCCAATCGGTGCCCAGCTTCCAAGTAGCTTGTAGTATTCTCTTCGCAGCGATAGTGAGTGGCGCGGCTAGGCTTAATGGATCGAAAACACTCATAGCTGTTCTCAGGATCTCTCGTTTGGTCGGTCTTTTCTGGCCTAACATTATTTCTTTTGGAATGTGCTTTAGGTCTAAGTCGAACGCCAGCGTGTCTGATTTGGGTCGCCAGATAAGACCGAGCACCTTTTCTTCATTCGTTCCGCAGTTCAGCTTCTTGTCCACTTGTCGCGGTTCGGATGTTAGTGCGTTCAGCGTGGGCTCATCGTTCGACCGCCATTTTTGCAGGTTGAAGTGAGCACGGCTATGAACCAAAGCCACTTCGCGAGCTATTTTGATCGCTTCCTCCGTCGTGGGGAAGCTCTGTAGGTAGTCATCCATGTAGTGGTTTTCTACTATTCCTGTGGCGGCTGCGGAAACTTTCTCGATGTTTTCTGCGTTTGCATTTTACGTAGATCGCCGTGCAGGAGATGATGCTGCACCGATGATGCGCGTCATGCGGTACTCGGTGGGCTGTCCCTCCCGCCGGTCGCTTCGCCATAGAAATCAGAGCGTCGCGGTCCTTCTGCGATCTCAATCTGTAGGAACATTTCTTTGATGTCCGCCGCTACAGCCACTCGATGTTGTCGGAACTTCATAAGCACGGCTGGAAGCGACTGCAGTAGATCTGGGCCGGTGAGTAAGTTTTCATTTAAGCTTGTGCCTCGAGCCCGCGCGCCGCATCGTGCACTATGCGTGGTTTCGGTTTCGCCGGGTTGACTACAGCGAAATGGGGTAGGTACCATGTTCTACCTTCACGCGGCGGGTCGGCGGCGACCTCGGCATAGCCACTTTCTATTGTATGCGCCATCTGTGCTTGTAGGCCTTTTCAAAGCTTCGTTTTGATCTAGGCGTTTTTCCAGTTTGATTAAGCGAGAGAGTGCTGCTTCATAATTATTCGGTAGTCGCACCTCATTGCTGCGCCATAGCAGCCCCGTTTCGTAGCGCCCTTCATCATTCTGTCTCGTTCTGGCGCGCAGTATGTCTAGTGCGCGTTGGTCGGGGTCGCTGGCGGGGCGCTTAGGTTCGATTCCTAGGCTGTCTAGGTCAAAGTATTGTTTTAATAGAACTTCGATTTGTGCCGCTTCTTGTTGTTTTGGAGTCCACCTCGCGCAGTGCACTTGATGCGCTTGTACAACTCCGCCACCATGGAGTACCCAACCGAGTTCAGTGTAGGACGCAGCCGGTTCCGATTTTCGACCGCCACGGACTGCCCTCGTTATTATAAGCGGCCAGTTGTCCTGGCCAATGAGTACTGTCGGATGCGCGTGTTCGTAGCACAAGTCGTTGGCGATGTCTCGCAGGTGTTTATGCGCGACAATCTCATCTCGATCGACCGTTTGCGTAAAAAGATTTAGACGGTCCATAGTGTGTGCTGTAATCTGGTGCGTTTTCTTATGGTGGCGGCCTCGTATCTCTAGTGTGACGCGTTGCGATGCGCTCGCGTCTACGGCGGTGCCGGCGACACCTTCTATGTGAAAGGGCTCCGGCGTTCCAGCCACCCCTACGGCTTCGGCGACGGCTGCGTCGATGAGTGTGATTGTTGAACCCTCATCTAGTAGTGCGTAAGTGTCTATATTCGCCTTTGGGCCTGTTAGGCGTATCGGAACAATTTTTAGGTGCGCCCTTGGTTTGGAGGGACGTGCTGACGTCACGACCGCCTGGCAGCTCGATTCTTGTGTCGATGAGCCGCTCCGACTCGTGGGCGGTCGCTCGCTGTTGTGCAGCATTCGATGGTGTGTCCCTCGGCAGCTATCGATGCCGCAGGCTTCGTGGGACAGCGATGGCGAAATTGTCTTTTCATGAGGCACCTGAAGCACGCGTTCCGTTTCTTGCAATATTCCCATCGTTCTTCTATTGTTGCTTCTTTAAACGTAGCACACGCGCTCATGGGGTGGTCACCATTACATATCAGACATGATCTGGCCTTGTATGCTGTGCTAGTTGTCTCTCGGTGGTGTGTCACGTGTGCTCGTTGTATTCGTCGGGTTTTCGTTTCACTGGTTCCACTTAGGCGGGCGTGTAGGTCTTCCGGCGCGGCGTATCGGCCGCATCGTTCGGCCTCTCGGTTCAAAAATTCAGCCATGTGAGGTAGTTCGGCTGAATCCTCCTTCTGCGTCGCGATGTAATCGTACCATCTGTATAGTAGCGATGGCGTTAGCTTTTCTAATACTATTCTTATTGCGGTCGGGTTATTTAGGTAGTTTTCTTTATTCAGCGCTTTCATCGTTGCCACTATGTTGTTTACTTTCGTGGCGGCGATGCACGTATCGCGGGCGCTGTCGGTGAGTTTCGGTAATGCTCGTAGTTTTTCGATTTCGGCGATTACGAGTGCGTCGGGGCGGCCGAATCTGGCTTCCAGAGTGCGCATCACCTCTTCGGGATTTGTTTCGCCGTAGAATAAGCAATTAACTGCCTCCTTGGCCATCCCTTTTAGACTTCGGCGTAGGCGTATTAGATTTTCAGTATTCGAGAAAAATTGTTTTGTGTCTCTGAACGTCGCCTTAAAATTCAGCCATTCGCCGCTTGTTCCATCAAACAACGGCAGTTCCTGTACATATTTGGGCGGTGCTGATGTGCGGCTTACTTGAGCAATGGCCGCCGCCAGCGCTGTCACATCGATATTATTGTTTTGTGTATGCGCGGCCGGCGCGCAGGTGGCGCTGTGATCGGCGGTAATGCTTCATATTCCTCGGGGTGTTGACTTTCAGCCCACTCTTTTACCATGGCTGCTTTATCTATTTGTGATGCGGCGTCGTCTTCCGATAATGCCGATTCCGCCTCTATTCTCTCTAGTGATGCGCGTGCTAATTCGGCCTCGGCTCTCGCTAGTCGCTCCTTTGCTTGAGCTATAGTGATTTGTCGTATTGTTCGTCTTGAGTTAATCGAGCGTGCGCCATGTGTGTCGATAGTGGTCTTTGCGTGACGTCAGTGGCGGGTACTGTAGTGGGCGCCGCGATGGTTGTTTCGCTTGGTGACTCGGGTGATTCCATCACTGGTGGCGCGTCGATGGCTATCGGCTGGACCCGCGCGGCAGAGGTATCTCCTTTACGGCCGTGGTTCGATCTTGTGGTTGGCATAGTGGTTTCTCACTTTTAGTTTTGCGGTGCGCGCTTATATTTCACTGAACTGCGATCGATATAGCCGAATTTTTTAATTCGGGGGCAATTTCGTGAAACACCGTCCTGCACTTTGCCAAAAACTTTATTTACTATGCAAACGATAATTTTATGGTATCGAACTAACGCGATCTTAACACGGTATTGTGGCCGTGTATGTACTACTTCGATATTTGACCGCGATCGCGACACGGTATTGTGGCCGTGTATCTATTTTACGGCGTAGGAATGTTCACTTTCACAACGTTCGTACTTTCACTATTGTCGGTCTTTCACTAATTTCACTGATCCGGCTCGATGATGACCAATGTCGGGGATGCCGACTCTAGGCTGGTCTTTTAGTAAAACACCGATTTCACTTTATTTCCCACACCACTTATTCGGAGCTCCTCTCTTGATGGCTGTCTCGATTAGACTGCCTTAATGCCGGTCGAGCGCTTGTTTATATACATGTGACAGAGGGCGCTCGGCCGGCGTGACAGACGCGCAAAAGGGGCGGGCCTCCGGCAGTGGAGTGGGGGTTATGCGACTTTATTTACCATATTATAATTATTCTAGTTTACAATGCTATTATTCTTATATGTTAATTACATAGTTTATTTGTACTATTATTATATTGTATCCATATTATTTATTCTGTCGTGCACACTTTTTATTTAACTATGATGCTTATAGATTTAAAGTCTTCTCTGGTGCTGCACAATTTGGGGAATAAACTTACATAAAAACAGTTAAATAGGAATTTCACAAATCAGATGAGACGAGACAGTGATGTACAGCTAATATAATAATAAATAATTTTTAATCATTATTAGGTACTACTCTGTCCTTGGAGAGTATATAATTTTAAATGCGTTTTATTTCGTTTTTGCTAAACTACGATATTATTTATGACTATCCTATCTTTTCAATTGTTCTATTAACGGATTTTGTACAAAGCTTACACACGGAAAATTCCCCATTTTAGTATTGACGGGCGCTGACATAGATACAGACGGTACAATCTAATGAAATCACGAAGGTCTGTATTTTGTTACGGGACCCTAAGAACGGTGGCCAATGGCCGGTCTCCAGTAGCACTCGGGATACATGTAAATATGTCCAAGATAATAATTCATCTGAGGGGATCTTATGTATGACGTCAGTACTATGTTACGACATCATAGTTAAGTACAGTAGATCAGCAGCAACAATTGGGTGATTGTTATTCTTAAAATATTACATACATTGATAATACGTACAAGTCGTTTAAATATGATAATTAAAAATTACATTAGAATTATATATGTATGCCTTAGTGACCTATCGAAGGTTCCTTCCTGCTACAAATCACTGACATCACTGTGCTCTAACAACTCTATGCGATTTGCAATTTAATATGTTTATATTTAGCTTACTTTAAAAGTTATATTAATAAAATATTTTTAAAAGGTACACTTTCTCATATGATAAAGCTTTAAATGTAGCGATAATAAAAAAAATGGTGAAGTACTCTATTAACTTCTTTCATATTAGTCCTCACCTTTTTTTATATATTTTAAACTATATCTTTTTATTAGTATTTATTGGAACGAAGTTCCTCAACGTACGTTACACTCAGGCGCTCGGCAGATGGGAGCTACACGAGAAAAAGTGTAACCGCAACGAAAAATGCTGACCGCTGTATAGTCTGTGCTAGGCTTAGTGTATACTTCTCAATCTCTCTGTCTCTCTCTCTCTCTCTTTTTCTCATAAACCCATTGCTCCATAGTGTCTTTCTGTCTCCTTGCTTTACTTTTTTTATAATTTTAATAATTAATTAAAAGAAATAATTATTTACAACTTAACGAATACTCCTAACCGTTTATTCATTTATGTTATTATTGTTATTTATTTAATTACTGTCAAACCTTTTAATTAGTTTTTATCTAGAAACACACACATTTATTTTAAAGCAATCATTGATTCATGGCTTTGATGAAAATTCAACGCACACATCTAATGATAATACAATAATCTGAAGTTAAAATATGGAAGAATTCGTTTATGAAGGACTTTTTTGACGGTCACCGAAGGAAAAATGTCATATGTTTACAGAAACAATAAGGACGAGGTTCCAACGATCGTCATTGAAAATATATAAGTGAAACATGCTTTCAATAGTTCCAAAAACAACTATTATAAACATTTAATATAAAAAAATAACCTTTGTTTGCTACAGAGGTTAATAAACAATATTATACTTGATACTCTTACAAAAAAGTTATTAACGACATTATGCAAAATAATTAGCTCCATATTAAGATGAGTGTTTAATTGCAGATTATGATTATATTAATTATGTCAACCTATAGCTGGGCCTGTGTGGCAATAGGATAAATTTGAATAAATTTTGTGGTAATATCAGATTTTACTTAAATCCAAACGAAGTGCCGCCCTTTTGCATTCCTTACAATATTATCCTGGTTATAGTCGCTATTGCATTCTCCATTCCGCTCTTGATCGCAGTCAAGAATTTAAACGAATTATTCATTTATGATCTTCATGTCGTGATGCTATACAGCCTTACCTGTCATGTGTATGGATGTCAAGTCAGACACCATATATTTCATTTATTTTAATGCAAATATAGTATAGCGATTTATCGTCCCGTTGTTCCCATCACACATGGATTTATTCCTCCATAGATCCTTTCTACACTGTCATTAGCTTTACGAAAGTAAAGAAAATTTTTAGGTTGTTCGCTAGAAATTTCTGAGATGTTTCTCAGGGAAAAAATTTAGCCCATATTATCCATACTTTTTCAAAATACTGCTACTACGTCCCAGACGTTAATATAAGAGTCATCAAAACACTTTCATTTACAATTTTAATTTGCATTCAGTTAACGAATGACACTCAAAAAATTCGACGAGTGTCTTTCTCTTTATAGAAGTGTTCGGCGTATATTTTTAGGCAGGCTGGGATTTAAATGAGGAAAATACACAACACGCACAAAGTCACTTTTTGCACTGTGAGACTAACGGCGGGCGGAGGGCGGACCAGAACTTTGTTTCAGAACTCGGAGTAGAGAGCGTGTTTCTTCGTCGGCGGCTGTAGGCGGACTGACCGTTGCGGGCCGCGCTCGCATATAACAGCGCTGTGCGCCGAGCGCGGCCGCCTTCCCGTGTGCGCGCGTCTCTTATCGCGCGGCCAATGAGAGGTCCGACCCCCCCGCGCACCCTTCGCCTTTGACTCATCGCATTTTATTGACATTGGTTTACACATACATTTATACACAATGTTAACTTAACTACTTATGCTACTTATGCGGCTGCGGGTGCCTTCTCGGTCTTTTTACGTTCATGGGCAACTGTGCTGTATAGCACGGCCTTTTATTTATATTTGTCCCGCAGCCGCTACCCTACATTTACATCTGCTTGTTTGTTAATCGGTGGACGCAGTGACAGCCGCGCAGGGCGGTCGTAATTCTGCCGTCAACAAGAAGAGACTTCTCTTATTATCATTTTATATTATTTTTTTGTCACCAATTTTTTAGAAAATGATTTTTACCAATTCCAATTCCTTCGAAAACAGCATATAGCAAGTACATTTTTTTTTTGTTACAAATAGACATACATTCCATTTAAACAGTCTCACAATTCGTCATCTCATCATAAGAATATCTTCATGTCATTACTGTTGTTTTTTAATTGGCATAAATACGCGGAAATATTAAAATTGACCCACACAGACTTGTGTATCGTCGTTGTTTCACTGTCCCTTACTACACTGCGGATATTACAAAAACCAATAAGTTCTCGCGTGTCGCGTTAACTTATTGACGGGACTTAGGGCATTTGTCTACGTCAATGAACAAAGACAAATAATATTTGCCTGACAATGCGTCCCTTTTGTTAGACGCACAATCCAACTCTCTAACCTTTGAAATGGCTGTTCATTTGCCGTCTGTCACGGAAGGACCTTATTTTAGATTTGATTATGTTAGCAATTCTGTGGACCTAATGAGGTTGACACAGGAAATTGATTTTCAACTTTATTAATATCATTTTCATTTTCAACACTCTACGGTAAGTCTACTCGTAGAAATGATCTTGCTTCAAAGGTACCGATTCGTTTTGCCTATATTATAGTGTTATCGATTAAAAGAACGTGCTCTAATGACCCTACTGGGTAGTCTTTCAATTCTAAAAATACAATAGCCGTAGTCTAACTCAAATAAATACGAAATGTCTTCATTTTGGGAGACTTTCAAAATGAAAATTTGTGAACTTTTTCATCTTTAACATCGTACAGAACCCCTTCTCGTGCACGGACGGCTATTTCCAAACGTACGTTTTCTATATCCAAATCTCTTTACCGTAATCAACTTAGAACGCGAGCTTTAAAAAGTTGCAGAATACGGCGTTTAAGCGTCGCTTAAGGCTCTCTCAAAACGAAATCTTCATTTAATAAGCAATCTACCCAAAGGCTTCCGAACACTTGACATGTTATTAAGTCTTTGGAAATTCCCCAGATTAAAACTTTTCGTTGTTGTGACGTCTCCGGGAAGCTGTTTTGTTTCAGATGAGCAATTTAAGTTTTTATTTTCGTCCTCTTACCGCTTCTTTTTTATTCTTGCAAAATTTCAATTCGGATTGCTGCCACCGGTGTAAAATAATCTGTAAATGGAATCAAATCAAAAATATCTTTATTTCATATGTAATTAAATTACACTTTAAACTTGTCGTTAATGATTTTTTTTCCACGTTATCACCAATTCCAAATGCTGATTCACCTTGGGCAGAATGGGCAAGAAACTCAAGGGTTGCTCTTTTTTCTTCATTGACACAAATTATTGAAACATGAATAAAATTAGTAGAACACTTAGAAAACAACCTGATAGCCGAACAGTTTAATCCCCTGGGTTTTTTCATTATCATATTCAGAAACGGTATAATAGCCTTGGTCATATGACTTTCTTTTGACGAAACGTTTTAATTTAAAGTGACATTTTTTAATTTCAGCTTAGATCTTATTGTATAAGCACACACATTAATTTAATGATTTTTTAATATATTAAAGTCGAGTTTTTTCAGCAGGAAGGTCTTTTTTTTCTAGTTAATGAGATCTCTAAAGTCCAAAACCTTTTGTCCGATCATTGCCAAACTAAATCACCAAAAACACACTTAAATATTTAAGTATTTTTTCTTGTACATTTTTTTTTTTATTATGTCTACTAGCACTCGTCCCCGACTTCGTCCGGGTGTTTGCACTGTTGAGCGGAACTAAAACACTCACTGTGAGAACTGGTTCATTCATATAAATCTACATTAATCCTCTATTTTATTTTGATACCGGCATTTTCCCTTGATTTGTACACATCAGAATAATGACCGATAGCGATACCAAAATCGAAAGCGGAACTCAGTAAATTCGAGAGCGAGAGAGAGACAATGCGGGTGGGAATTGAGTGAATTAGAATTGAAACGGAAATTAGATTGGAATTGACAGGAAAATCAATGAATAGGTAGTTTTCTCATAAAATGACTATTAACTTATGCATTATACTCTTGAAGATCATAGCTAATAGTTATATTTATTACTAATCTTTGTTTTTTATTATATTTTCGATCAGAAGAACGTATAGATAATTAAGACACACACGTGATTCTTTAACAAAATTCGCTCATTAGTATCGCCATTTCACTTAGTAACACTTATTTAAAAAAAATCCTTATCTTCTAAAGCCTGTACTAAAATAAAAAAATAAACCGGGATGCTTAAAAAGAAAATCGTATACTTTGTATCTTCTAAATCTTGTTTAAGTATTGGTGGTCCTTTCGTCAAAGGTTTATCTTTTAGATTTTCTGGAGCTGTATGTAAGGACTTAGTTTTTTTTTTTATATAAATTGTTGTAAATATAAAGCAGTAATACTTATAGCGAATCTGCTTGTGTTCGGAAAATACCTCTTATTAACCATTTTATTCACATGAAGAAAGCCTTTTTTGTCCAGAAATTATTCTAAAGTGCACCATTGTGCCTCGATGTCGCCGCCAAAGTTTCTAGACTTAACCGCGATAGACTATTTAATCTGGGCTTAATATAAGAAAGTAGTTCATGTCAACTAAAATCAGAAACTTCACAAACACTAGTGTAATATTAAGAGAGGCAACAAGAAACGATCGAACGCAATAAAAAGGTATTTATACGGCTTGGAAAAAGTTCTCTAGAAGTATAGTATATGTAAACTGAGCGTAGAAGTTACTATATTGAAATAACTTTATAGGTGTAGTAGAAAATCAATATAAAAAAGTGAATATATAAAAATAATATACTCTTTAAATCTGGCGTCTTTGAACTTCCAATCTTCATTTTTATTTTTAGTATACAAAACATTAAAAACGGGTCAATAAAATCTATAGGATAAATATGATGGAAAAGACATCTTTTTAAGTGGAATTTAAATATTAAAAATATAGTTTATTTGATTTTCATTTATGAAACTCCCTGAAACAATGTCATCAAATTTAAAAGTTGCAATTGCTAAAAAATACAGTTATATTTTATAGGTCTAAAACTGAGCATCGCCCGAAAACATTATATAATATAAACGAAGATGATCTATTTAATACTTTCGGAACGTGCTATCACCTTCATTTGAAAACTCTTGAATATATATATTTATAAATTATATTAAATATATATATAGTAGTTTTATTTCGTTTTGCTAGAACAGATAATGTCATCACGACGCGATAAAGGTTTGAAGTCACACAAATATAAGTTTATTGGAAAACTATCTAATTATAAAGAAACTTATCAATAGTCAAGCGTAAGACTCTCGGAACTTAGCTTCAGAAAAATATTGGTGCGAAATTACGCAATTTCTGTAAAGAACTTAATTATTGCTTCGGGACGATGAATAATCTTAAAAGATAAAATAATTGTATTTACAATTATTTTATAATAGTAATAAATACTTATATGTTATTTTTTTTCGAGTCTTTTGTAGTAATTCGCTATCCATATTATTTTTATTTACAAAACCAAATCAGTTTAGTTAACTAATAAAACAGAAAGAAAAAATAAATATCTCGCCGGGAATCTCGGACCTTCTATTATATTTATTCCGTTGAATAAATAAAAACAGAGGCCTCCGCGGCGGAGTCGAGCTTGACGTCAAAAAGTCGCCTGTTTGCTTAGGACCGACTTGAAATATTTAGTACTGAAAGTTTATTTGCCGAGTCTCGATGTCGAATATTGCTGACCGGCGGAATCTCCTGAAAAAACACACACGCGCACCCGTGCGGCGCTTCAGGCAAACTTCGGGGACATAAATAAAACGGTGGAATGTGATCGCGATGTGGGCCTTTAAATTTAGACTGGCTGGTCGATCGGACTTGTGGGTGATTGGACTTGTGCGATGCGTTATATTGGAACGCAAGGGTTTCTTCTACATCAAGGGTACGTACCGCAATCTCCTCGTTGAACCGTACATCACTCTTGTTCCTGGCTTAAAGAAAACTATTTTTTTTATTTGCTCCATAGGTATCGGATGTTTGCAGATCTGAATACGGAACCTGCTTCTTTTTACGATAGACATGCATGATAATTGCTGACTTCTAGTAAGACAATCCTATGTTTGCGGTTGATACTGGGCAAATAATCCCGTATTTTGTTCAGGTGATCATAGAACAAGTTATAGCTTCTGATTCAGATTTCGATCATAAGTTACATCTCTTTCGTCAAAACCCACATAGTTTAGTACCCATCATAGCGCAACTGCGATCGTGTTGGCGACACCATTAATTAGTTAAGCCTGTTATTCTCTAGACAATATAAACACCATTTTCGCGTACTTTGCTAAGCTTCGCGCTCATAAAAATCAATTGTTATGTACTGAAAGCTTAAATGGAAACAAGAGGCTCGTCTGTCTCTTTTATTCAATAGATTTGCTTTAAGAAAAGGTACAAATAGTATTTATTAATGTTTATTTACATAAAAAAAGCAGCAATCGGTGAAAAGGAATGGAAGTATAATGTGAAAATTGTTTAAACAAATAAGACAAAAATATGACAAAACGAAATTTCACGACCCCATTCCGATAATAGTAGGGGAAATACCGTAGCTTATTATTTTCTTATCATATATTTTCAAAGAATTTTCTTTTGAGGTGTACACGAAGTTTCATACGTATAAAGTAATTTTTAAAACGTATTTTGCAATCCTCATCAGACACCTCTTCGACCGCCTTCTCAAATGCACCCGTCTTCCAGTAATGAAAATTGTTTGACTTTAGTTGATTTTTTTTTGTTTTTGACTCCACAAAATAATAACCCAGTACCAAATTATGTCTGGAAGATTACCTATAAGTTTCATCAGTCTGCTGTCCAGAAAGTCTCTTATTTTGAGTCTCGAGTGCGCGGGCGCTTGTTTTTATGATTATCGAAAAAAAATTCTTTCGCTACACATTTACGCAAATAAAAAAGCTTTAAATGCTGACTGCATAAAATATAATAAACTACGCTTTGTTCTGGTGAAGCACGGAGGTTGGTGTTTCTGTCTGTTACTGCTCACAGCTGAAAAAACCTTTTCACCAAATAATTTCCAGGTTTTTTTTATGATCGCTATAAAAATACCTGAATAATAATGACTTTTTTAAGTTGCTAATTAGAGAGAGAAGACACTAGTGCCCAATGACTAACGCCATATAGAATAACGTTAAATTCCGTTCTGCAAGAAAGAGATGGCATACAATTTTTGATGACTTATATTTTTTTAACTGTTTTAATTGTGATTATACTTTATGTCATAATATCTAGTCATTTTATATAATCAATCAACAAACATAATATTATAATTATCAGTAAACTACCTTATCGAGTGTTAATTCTCCTTTGAACTCGTAAGGGTATTGACACTAGATAGTCCGTCAGAGAAAACACTTAGTATCATCTTTTTATGTTATAGTAATTGAGTCACTTCGTAGATTGTGCGATAGGTATGCTTACTATCCCTTTTGCAAGAAGATGCCCTTGTACAATTTTATATATCCTTCTCGCTCCAATATATTTATATGTTGAATCTCTGTATGCAATTCGTGCGTTACCTTCAATTACAATTTTTTTTTTGCTGCCAGTACGTCTTTACTATAACAGCCGTCAGTGGCTGGGCACTTTTTCTCGGTCCCCAAAAGTTGCTCGAGCGCGATTAAATTCGTTGAACTGGCGATAGTCGTTTCAGAAGGGCTTTTTAGTTTTGAACGCTATTCTTTAATATCATTTTGTGGTTTCAGTTGTCGTCCGATATCGTCCAAAACCATCACACGAAAATATTCTCGTAGTAGATTCAGTTTACGGTGAATTAAATTATTTCGCTCTTAAAAATGTAGAGGGGAAATTTGAATCAATCTCAGTAAAAACTAGCCAGTGTCAGGGCCACTGGTTAATTTCTAGCCAAAAATTGTGTTTCGATTAACATTTCGCGTGGTCTGGTATACTTGGCGATGAACTTTCTAAGAGGTGTTAGATTAGCGAGGAAAGATTGGTCTTTTTATTAGTTTCAGCGCTGCCTGTTACGCTATGAAAGTCTTACAGCGAGGAGCTAGATGACGAACTAGTTAATGAGAGTCTCACGCTGCTTATGCGCCCATGCCCTTGTTCGTCTTTTTCATCTCTGTTTTACGATGAACGGTTCACTTTTCTCCTGCGCAGCAAAATAAGGTTTTTTAATCTATAAGTTGATTTAAAAGAAAATAGACTTTATCAGTACTTGTTTTATATAAATTACAATACAAAAGGTAAAAAAAGGTTTTTCTTTAGTTATTCATATGGCGATTACATACACGTCGTCGCGTTTGTTCGCTTCCGCCGAACGACCATTCAGAGTTGCCAGGTTACCGAGAGCAAGTACCCGCACTCGGGGTTGCCATTTATTCGGGAACGTGCTAATTTATTCCTATTTAGATCATATCAAATAAGCACTAATATTCGCATAAATATTTAAAAATTAAAACAAATTATTACGGGAATCTTAACAATACTAAAACATCTTTTCTTTGCTCCCATTGAATCCTTATAGGTAGCAAATAAATTGTTGTTAAAGACCAACACCTAACAGGAATACAGCACGAGATCGTCAAATAACCGAATACATTTCCACGTGATTAATGAATAACGAAGGCAAATCTGTTTCCGATTGTCCCCAACCTCCTCCCTTAGCTATCAAAGTATCGCATCTATGGAAATTACACGACAATGAGGATAATAGCAATCGCTTCTGCGGATTTTCAATGCTTGTGTTTTTTTCTCGGATCGTTCCTAAATTGGTCATTAGCCGTTGAATTTTACATCGTTAAAATTGCTATGAGAAAGTTCTAGCACATTGCGTATTTTCATTCACTAAGGTACGATGCAGTGGAAAACACGTGACCAAAATTGTATATTGAATTTAAATATTATTGTATCACATTTCTTGTTTATTACAACAAAAGTTTTATAATAAACAAGAAAATAACCCATACCGATTATTATATAAACTAGGGTACAGTTTCTAGAAGAGTAGGCAGATACGATATTTTTGTCTCTCTTGCTTCACTGACATCCATTAAAATTTTTATACAAGATCGTCGGTTGATGGTGCATTAAGTATAACTTTTTTTTAATGTGCCACCATTTCGATCTGCATAAGATTTTCTAGGGTGACCCTTGCTGACCCTTCCATCAAACAAGTTCGGTGTATCGATTTCTTTCGTCATTCTACTTTCATTCACCCTTTCCCTATGATCAAGCCAGAGCAATATACCTCTCAGAACTTAAGTTGTTACATCTTTCAAATCACATCACTCCGTGAGATCGTTTTTCCTACATTTATCTTTAAAAGACACTCCGCACATACTACGTAAGCATCGCATCTCCACCGCATTGATTCTATTTCCATTTTCAATTCAATGCTCTATAAGCGATTAAATAGGCTTACGCCCCGATAGGTTTCTGAGCAACATCGAAACAAAGGTTAAAGAGATCGTGCCCTCAAAGCGGCCGCGGGGTGAAGGTGAAGGGGGGGAAGGAGACACGGACACACAGGGTCGTACGACGTCGTCGAACGTAAAATCCTATACAAAAAGGCGACGTAACGGTCGCGTATCCGCACCTGTTGCAATCACAAATCGCAGAAATCGGCGCGATCGGCGAATTAGCCCCTATTTTCATATAAAGCCCTTTACATTATACGGCGCGTGTAAAACCCGGCCGCGATAACGAATTTGCATAGAAATAAAGGGAGAAATTGTTTGGCGCGATTTACGACGTGTGCTGATAAAGCCGACGAACGCGGCCTGCTCGAGGCCGACCTGCAATTATACAAACGCTGCTGTGTGGCCGTACTAGGCTCTACGGTGTGAGTTTTTTTTTTTTGATGGTAAGACTTTTTGTAACTTGACCGCTATGAAAATTGAAAAATAATCAATAAATTGAGAACTTTTCAGTCCGATTTTCGAAAATCGAGTTTTCACCAATACTTGATATAGGGTTTTAGGAATCTATTTCGATCGTTTTCCGAGTGATGTCTATATATCTATGTGCGTGCGCGTGCGTGTGTGTGTGTGGTGTGGGTGTGTGTGTGTGTGTGTGTGTGTGTGTGTGTTTGTGTGTGTGTGTGTGTGTGTGAATGGGTGGGTGGATGTGTGTGTAAACCTCTCATAACATTCTATATGGTCCTTTATAACATCGCATTAATTGAAAAGTTTTACCTATCACCCTTCTAGGTACATATACCATTACCAAGTCTCCTACATGATGACTGAACATTTCTATTCTGAACATTTCTATTTCTGAAACTCAGTAGTGACGTGAAAAATAATATTTCAATTGAGTGATTAGCGAAAAAATTTTTATAAAGTTATTGGCAAAAAAATAAAAGATATTTATGCTAATTCCAGAGGATTTCTAACATAAGTAAGTAATTAAACCTTTTTTCCAATACATTCAACACGGGTGTGATTACGGTATTTATTTTTTTTAAGGTTATTTCAGGTTAACCTTAGTTTTTGATTGTAAATATCAGTGAGTATAAATAATTTTATTAAAACTAGCAATTATTAATTAATACGGCTGTTAATCTAGTAAACATCAATTAATTGTAATAATAAAATAAAAAAAAAAACATTGAAAAAGTTATTGGAATTAACTATTTAAGTTCGAAATTAAATTGTGATTATCATTTAAATATCTGTTTAAAATTATTTTAATTGAGTCATTACATGAAATATAAATACTAAAATTTGTTATATATTTTTTTGTAAATTGATTGATTTTTTGAAAATGATAATAAAAGCCTTTTGCATAAACTTTATCTAATTTAGCTTTATTCAACCAATTTCTGTGAAGTTGTAAATTTTTCGAAAAATGATGTCATAAAGAAGTTTCGTTTCTTACGTGTGTACACTAATGCACACACACTTTTTTTCCCTTAAAAACAACGTTAATTGTTGTTAAATGCATTGAAATCGGTTTACTTGTTCAAGAGGTATTTATTGGAGAATTTGAAAAAAAAAATTTTTTTAGATTTATGTTAAACTACATTACAGGTGATTTGCAAAATCTAACCGTCTGTTTCTAAAAAAAAAACAACGTCGATCGTCGTAAACTGTATAAAAATCGGTTCTTTCGTTTGAAAGTTATCTTTAAGGAAGAATTGAAATGAAAGAGCTTTTTAAAATAACATGGAAAATTCTCGATGTAAGTATATCGATAATTTTCCATGTGTTTGGTACTGAGTTTGCTTTTTCTGCTTAGACAACTACTTCAAACGTCTTATATCAGATCAAAATCGAATAACGTGTTCGAAGATATCGAACTTTAAATATTAAAAAATATCATTTTTAAGCCCCTGCAATGAAAATTAAAAAAAAAAAGTAGAAATTAGAATAAAATTGAAAAAATAAATACGGAAACTGTTTAGATCTGATCTGAAAATAGAGTTTTCATCAGATTAATTTTTTATACTCAGCCCCGTGGCATGGCGACCACTGCCCTTTTATGCCTATTTTCAGGTTCATTAAATCTATTCTACGTCTTTATCATACTCGGTATTGGTAGGTGGGGTTATACTTTATTAAATTTACTCTTTTTTATGTTATTCGTATATATATATATATATATCAGTGGCGAGGGGTGAGAAAAATATAAAGGGAAGCCGAACCTTAAAAAATTGTCAACATTAAACATTATTAATAAAATATAACTACATATTACTTACCGAGCTCTGTAACGCCCTCTGGTATAATGCGGAGATATTTCATTCGCCACTTTTGGCATACTTGAAGTCAACGATAGAATACAAACGGAAGACTTCGAGCATGCATAAAAGCAGCTTTGAAAAAGCTAATGAAGTAGTTTCCTTTAGTCGAATTTATAGCAGCGCAGTGGATAAATGAATTAAATGAGATAAAAAGCTATTTAAATTCTAGTGGTAATCTACGATTTTTCTTGAGAAAATGAGCTAATACCAAGTCATAAAAATTTGGCTTACTTTTGATTTGTAACAGTAAATGTTTTTCTATAGATAACAACGCGAGATCTGAAAGCCTTTGTTCTGTCTGGCTATTCCTGAGGTACGTATGAATGCGTTTGAGAGCTGAAAAAGATCGTTCCGCGGCCGCAATTGTTATCGGAAGGGTTAAACAGATATTACTTAAGCTTAAAATTTGAGGAAATGTATCTTTTAAGATATCTTTTTGTAAAATAACTCGTACATATCTAATCCTTTAAGCGAGGGAGGCGAATATAATACTTTTAACTCATTTTTTAATGCATTTATGTCAAAAATTCGAGGAAATAATAAATTTAAATTATTTAGTTTATCCTCAGGAAATGTACGTTCGAATAAATCATATTTCGACTTACTTAGTAAATATAAAAACGACAAATTGCTTAGTGAACTATATCTGGTTTGAATTTGATTTTTAACATTATCTACAATTTCGATGAAAATACGTTTATACTCGCGTTTTAAGTCTAATTCTGAGCTAAATAGACGTCGGCGTCTTCGTGGAGACTCACTTATATCAGTGACACTGTCGTAAATTTCGTCAAACTTATTAATGAAATTACTCTCAAACCAATTTAATAGCGATTGAACTTCGCGAATAACGACGTCTATATCACTCTGTTTATTTTGTAGTAAAGCGAAAGTAATATCTGTTCTTGCAAATAATTCAGCTAAAGTATGCAAAAAAAAGCAAAATTCCCTATCTTCTAATTTCATTAACAAACTTTCTGATATGGCAATTGATTCAGAATCCCAATCCATCGGATTTTCTATAATTATATTAAATGTTTGTATTATGTCGGATCTACAGTTACAAATGACATTAATAATACGAGAATGATACTGCCATCGAGTTTCTGCGACACCAGGCAAACGACGATCTGACGTTAATTTTAAAAGACCCGAACGTTTAGTAGATTTATTAAAAAAAAATATTATGCAATTGATGTGGCCGAAAAATTGTTTTAACTCTGGAATATTTTCTAAAGATCGAGATAACACTAAGTTAAGTACGTGAGCATAGCAAGGAATAAAGACAGCCATTGGACATTGTAATTTAATTTTTGTTTGTACGCCGCCCCATACTTCAATACTTAATTCGACACGGGAATGATGCTATATGCAAAACCGTTTTTATTCGGGTATAATCGGAAATTTCCGCTGATCGAAACGCATTATTATTTACATAATGATGTATATCACAAGAATCCGCAACTGAATATAACACCTAAGAGTTCACGTTAAAGGTGAAATTATGTTACACGAATTACAATTGCGTCATTTCGTTGTGGAAGCGAAACTCGCGATCAACCGAGTTAAGCCCCGTTCCCCGCTCGCCGCGGCTTGCGACCCGCCGCTCGCGGGCTCGAGCGTCGCCATAACGCTATAATACAACTGAATATGGAAGACTCAACATTTCACATTGATTACGACGATTGCGAACATTCTGAATTTATCGTCTAAATAACTCGGTTGCTTTCGAGTTATTTGAAGTGTTTTTATGTAGCTTACGTTACTAACGTAAGGCTGGATATTATTTACAATAATTATTGAAAATTAAAAATAATTTTAAGTGCCTGTATACTAAAAAGCAATAATTTAGTTATTTGTGAATTATGCTTATTAAATATTTTATGAAAGGGAAGCCGATAAGAATCGAGTTCTTAGAAGCCGTCGCCCCTAATATATATATCTGTGTGTGTGTGTGTGTGTGTGTGTATTTATAACCCGTTTTTTCTTTCTTATAATGTATTACGTATTGCTTTTGACTTATGCTCTACATTAATTCTACTTATGTTTCTTAGAATACTTATGTACTTATGTCAACAAAATCTTCTGCTATTACCTATATATATTTTTTACATATAGTTAAATGCATTATTTTCTATTATAATTTGATTTCTTATGCTTATTTCTTTATATTAAATTTTCTATCGTTACATATATTGGTTATAATGCATATTTTTAGCGTGTTTAATAATATAGCAATTTTACCCTACCACCTTAGCCTTGTACAGATTATCTTTTAAGTTGCACTTTATCTTTTTCTTTCTTATACTTTTTAGCACTTCCTTACGTTTCGTTACCATATTTCTTTTCACATCATTTTACTTTTTTATCCATTTTTATTCAATTTCCCGCATCGTTCCACGACCATGTCGCAGAACTTTAGAAACTTTTCTCTTTTAGTTTTGTTTTGCATAATCTCCGGGAAGTGCCGCCTCACGTCCATCGCCGTTTCCAACGCCACATGCTCCCGATGAAACCTATCATAGTCCTCGAAAACGCACAACACGTCCTGAATTTTTACGGGATCACAAGCACAGTATGGTGAATACCGCAGCTTAAACCTAAGCAGGTACTAAGTGAAGCCACCGTGGCCCGTTAGGGTTTGCACCACTTGGGACGTCATATCAATCTGCTTGAGGTCCCTGTACGCTTGCTCCACCCGGGGATAGAAGCATTTGGAGAAGCTGCCACTTTTCCAGGCTGGTCGCCCTAATCACATTTTTTGCGTGCGACAGCGGAAACCGATTATAGTCTGCTGCCGTCTTTTTGGTGAGGGTGGCGAGCTCGATACCCACGATTCTGGCATGCGCTTTAACCCAAAATAGGTGCACAGCCTGCCTTTCGCAGCGATTTCAGAGATGTCGCGCTTAGCCTCATGAGCCAAAGGGTAACAGGTTTTCCTGGCCGGTCAATATCTCCAGGAAAGACCTGGAGTTATTGAATATGTAGACCAGCCAGTTTTTACCGTTTTTCACACTCTATATCGCTCTTTGCAGCGCGACTATCTTCGCCTGGAAGACCGTGCAGAATGGATTGAGTCGAAGCTCTCCGTCCTGCCATTCAGTCAGGGCTGCACCGACCTTGCCTTCTATACGATTACCATCGATATAGATGTGCGGCCCTACCATCGCGAGACGGTTCAATGTCTGGAATTCCAAGTTCTCGACGTTCTCATACCCGATCTCGGGCACGTGCGCAGGATGAGGCAAGTCGCTGAAATACACGGGTTTCTCGAGCTCTCGGTCGACAAAAGTGTTCCCCAAATCTTTACCGCGTTTCAACTAGTAAATATAGGCCGATTCTCTCACTCTTATATCGAGAGGAAGCAGCCTCGAGAGGATCAGCCCTCCACCTCCCATGGCCCCTCCAACCTTACGTCATACGGGCCGAATCGTGGAAGCGCTGGGGGACACCGATAATTCTAATTCCACAGCCTCTTCCTGTTACCTACAAGTTATTTCTTAAAAATCAACGTAGAATGCAGGGAGACTGTACACTGAGCCCCGGCACGCCTTAAGAGCGACTCTGCGCTGAACAGCGTCGAGCATCTTTCGCACGCTGAGGTTCCCTGTCGCCGGTCCCCAAGCGCATGATGCGTACAGAACAATAAGCTCTATCACGGAAATATATATGGCCCTCACGACCTCCGGACTCCGGAAAGGTGACCTCATATCACCTTTGACGCTCGGGCTATATATTTCTAGCCTTTTTATAAGCTTTGGCGACATGAGGAATGAACGACATGAACCCATCAATACCCTGGGCCTTAGAGGATGAAACGCTTTAAGAGCAGTCTTTACCTCAGCCCCGGTAAAAGGTGGGTCCACCCCGGGCAGTTTCTCCGAAATTGCGGGTAGCTGATCATCCTCGTCGGTTTGCCTTCTGACTTTCGCATGATGCGGATCGTCAGTATCGACCCCATCATCAGAGAAAAACCTAGTTTTAATAATGTGATAGAGAATCTGTTCTAAATAAGCAATATATTGTCTTGTAATTATATTTTATTATTGTCGTATCTTTTTTATATACATTTTATTACATATGTGTCTATTTTTATACTTCGCCGGCAAACAAGGTATTTTCACCATCATTCAACGACCCTTATATTTTGATATTCTGATAAATTAAATCTTATACATAATTCAATCACATATAAATTTGTTTCTATATACACCTAATAATATTCATATAAATGTCAAATTAAATTTAATATGCACAAATGATTTAATTTATAAAAATATAAAATATTTAAATTATTGATACTGTTTTTTATAATACAATTATGGTCACAATAATCGAAATTCGGCCTTTGTTCAGATAGCGTCAACAAATACTACCATTTTGGTTGACGCTGTGTTTATGTAAACGGTTTTATGCAATATTCGTAATATTAAATTTAGTATATTATATTCAGTGATATAGTATATTTGATATTGATTAATATTAAATATGATTTCATCAAAGTTAAAAATATTTCCATATTATATTTAGAAAAGGGCTGTCCTGATTAATATAATGATTCTTTTCAACGTATTATATTGCAATCATTTATAGTTATTTCAACAGTTTAAATGTTATGCACCTTTTGAGGTAAAAGAAAATGTGGATAATTTTTTTTTATTCTTACTAATTTGATAAATAATAATTTTAGCAACCCTAAGTTGCCACTACATAAGAAAATTTTTTAATTCTTACTTCTCTTATAAAGACATTTATTTGTGATTATTTTTAAAAAAGTAAGGATGTATTTAAATTATATCAATACTAAATAAATACGTTCTACAATACGGTACACAAATTACATTTAAATCAAAATATGACTTAGGTATATGACTGCCGATGTATTCAATAAATCGATGTATATCTATATACATGGAATATTATGAAATTACCTTAAGAATTTATTATATATATATGAGAAATATAACAAAAATCGCCTATTTCAGAAGATGTTCATTTATCAATTCTTTTTTTGTCTGATCACGAAAACCTACGATTTTCTCCAGGACCACTCCGTTCGTTTTTTCGAAGTTGCCCAGAATGATCCTTGTTGCACGCACTCTGTACACGGAATTTCTTTACTAGGGTGTGACAGCTTATAAGTCTCTAACACATGCTATTAGGTTAACCAATTTGTATATAATAAAACGTTACACCGCCTTTGATCTACGCGGAGCGAATATAGAACGAAGGACGGAAAAATCTGCTTGTTTTTTTTGTTATATTACTCCTTGTACATGTATTTCTGTTTGAGGGCATCTCATGGATAGAAATAATTTTATGAATATTTATTCATACATAAAATATATTATTTATATAAAAAAAAGTAGATGTGCTCGACTTTGTGATAAACACATTTTCTTTTAATTCATAAATTATTGTACCGTGACTCAGATCGAGTTTATGAAATAATGAAGATATGTATACTCAATTACGTCACAAAATATCACAAAAATCTGCCAAGTTTATAAAATAAGACAAACAGAGAGCATAAACTATTTTGTTATAATTCTGTTGTTTCTAATGTTCATTTGTTTAGTTCTTCAAAAGAAAAGCACATATGCTTTAAAATTACAGTGCGGTATTTTCCACAAATTCCAATCGCTTTGAAATGTCTGTAGTTATACGCTAATTACTATCCTATAACTAAATAATACCACGGCCAGAACTCCTCTTAGCTGATGTGAGATAAAGAAGATTCATTTTTTATGGTGTAGCTCGAGCTCTACCATGCCGAACTGGTGAAGAAAATTGAAAATTTTATAGTCGGGTGGTATCAGCCTACCTTAGGCCAGTGCGATACAATGTTAATGAGTGTCATTGACTATCGAGGATATTTTGATTAGTGCTGGCATATATAGGCCAGTCTCCTGACCCCATTCAGGCCAGTGAGTCCAAGGGATGCAGTGTTCTTTGAGCCGCGTCGGGCTCTGTATTACCGCTTGTCATGGGTGGGGACAGTGGCCACACAGCTGTGTATCAGACGAATGGGTCAATCTGTGTTCCATGTGGATGATGCACATCGATGAGTTTTTCAAGCACACAATTTAAATGTGCATTGACGTTTTTAATAATTTTGTATAATATTTGAATACAGTGCACGTATTTCAATTAATGTACTTTGCAAATCACTTTCCTGCAAGCGGAACCGCCGTTTTTTTTGTCGTTTCTTTAAGCGATTTCTAGCATTTCTTCCGGTTATAGCCCACAGAAGGTTCTTCCTTTAAGTTGCTTTTTCGTTTTCATCTTCTTTAGAACCCTTTCACGTTTGTCGTTAAGTGGGGACAACCAATGAAGTTTACTTCCTTGATACCCATCCAAGTTAATAAGTATACGACAGTGATGTAAATAATTTATAAACGATATAGCAGTTTAATGCGCATTTAATATTTATTCAAGCAAATCATTAATATCTTATTTCAATATTATTAACATAAAAAATATGTTTATTTGTTTCGATCTATTTATTAATTTGGTAAATTGAAAACGATCGTCTTCAGTCAAGAATATTAATTTAGATCACGCCAAATCTAATGATTTTAGACAGGAAAAATTCAGATGAGTGAATAGCACGAGCGATACTTCCCCTGCTTCGGTTTTTTTTTATTTAACTAATAAAGTCAGGAAAAAGTTTTTTCGTATTATATATACACTAGCTGTCCCGCCCGCTTCGCTGGGTAATTTTTATTATAAATAAAATGACGAAGGATTTACGGAATTCGAAAAATGAGTAGCCTAAAACCATCTACAAATCATCCCGCATCGAATGGTCCCAGTCCCATGTCTATACGTTTAATAGTTTTTACGTGATTGGCGAACAAAACAACCTATTTTCATTATATATATATATAAATTCAAGATAATTTTTAATTAAACTTATTTGCATTTAATTAGAATATGTATGTAGAACAAGGTGTTTCTATTTTGTACATTTTCACATATTCCCAGTGCTGTAGAGATTTTTGGTGTTCTGATCAAAAAACCGCGGCAAGTAGTATTGATAATCTTTTGATGTTAACCTTTCACTGCCCGAAGAACTCTGAAAAGATTGAAATAGGTGAAAATCTGAAGATACAATATTGAGGCTTTATAGTGGATGTATTAACACTGCCCAACTAAACTCTCAATATAAGCTGAGTGGCAAAAGATGTTTGTGGTCTAGCGTTGTGATGGTGAAAAACTCCACCCTTTTTGTTGATCAACTTCGGCAGTTGTTGGCAATAGAGATCCGAATTGATGGTTCTACCATAATTTTGCGAACAGCCCATAATGAATAATGCCCTTCCGATCCCACCATAGCATCAACTTATTGCGAGTTAATCCTAGCTTCGCTATAAGCTGTGGAGTTGGCTTGCCTTTGACCATAATCTTTTTCGCACATTTTGGTAGTAAATTTCATTTCCATCACCAGTAATGATTTTTTTTAAAAACGGTTCAATTACATTACGTTTCTATAAAGAACCAATGAGTACAGATTCGTTAGATTTCTTTCAGTGAAGATTGCATATGCAGTTTTTTTTTTATTACTCAAAACTGATTTGTGGCCAGTTACCAGCTTTTTCAGCCATGTAGTAAGAAGTAATATGCTGATCTTGCTCCACTATTTCCAAATCATATTTTATCTGTAACAGGTCTACCAAAGCGAGGTTAATCTTTGAAATCAAAATTACTGAACTGAAAACGTTTCAACCAGTTTCGTACCATTACCGACACTGCATTAGGTCCATGAATGTCACAAATTATTTTCGCGGCTTGTTAGCATTTTTCCTATTCGATTGTATGAGATGTTAATTCGCGGAAATCCATTGTTAGACGCTTGCCTGCAACATGCATCAACATGCAGCATGCAACCCACCGCTGACCCTCGAATCTGTTCGAGCGCTTAAGCAAGTGTTTACTGTATATTTATCTAAGTCTGCTAATCATTATAGTGTTATTTTTACGTACATTTTATGGTGACTAGGCACATCCTCAATAAAATGCAGACAGTCACATCCACCAGGGCGTAAGGAGTGTTAAATACAAGCTACAGATACGCTCCCAAACTCCTCATATGAAATGCAGTCATGCACTTTTTTTTGCATTAAAACTTCAAAATGTATCGAATTTCTACGTTCGATTTACTTATTTCGGTGGTCAGAAAAATAATAGAAAAATGGCGGGACGCCGTTTGTACTTTTTATTATTCTTTTTTTAAAATGCCATCTATTTATTGGTATCAAAACTAGCCAGATAAAAACAGCACAATTAAAAAGATTTTACTGCAACTTTTTAACTTATAAAGAAAAAAAACTTTTCCCGCACCTAATGTTATCAAAACCACGTGAAAGGGATTTAGCAATAATCAGTTATTTTGGGAAATCCTTAAACATCCTTTCCAATTTCTAATAATATCAGTATCTACTAAGTTTTGCAAAAAAAAATCGAAAAGTTAAATGAATAAATATTGCTGACATAATCTTCATTCATATCCTCTTTTTTTTCCATGTCATCAAAAATAAACAAAACAGAGACCCTCCAATCGTCCTTGCTTACGCAATACCTGAATGGCCCCAAAAATTTTTACATTCCATTGATCGTGAACGTCGAAATCATTGGAATTCACAAGTTACCTGCCAGCTTACGATGAAAGGAAGCTGTTACAACCTAAGAAGTCTTGGCGACTTTGCTAAAGTTTTAAAAGGTTTTTGGGGGTTGTTCAGGTTTTCGGTCACAGGGTTCGTCGACAAGCAGGTTTTTTTCCTTTTGCCAGAAACAAAAAACTGCTGTCTAAAATACTCTATTGAGCGTATTTTCCATAATATTGAAGTACTTCAGCGACTGTCTCGAAAAAATCTGACGAGGACAGTAATTCTCAGTTTCCGGTCTCGCAGGAACAGAATTTTCGATTAGGCATTCATATGTATATATTCCGTTTGTTGCTAAGGCAAATGTATTATATCTCTGCAGTACAATCCGGACTCGCACAATAAGCTACGGGGTGTTCATCTTGAGTTAGCATACCTGGGCATCGAATCTTACTCCTATCATAATTTCAATCAAGACCTTCCAAAATGGTTTGTTCTATAAGCTTTGCTAATAAAATAAAATTACTTGATTTTTTTTTGTCTGTTGCTTAAGTTTTTGATTTCCTCATAAAAGAAGGAAAATGTTTAATTGACAATTATTATATTTCCATGCCGAATTACCTCTTTTTATCATAAACTAAATCACACTTTTAATAAATAGTGAATACAAGAATACAATATGTTAGTACGCCATCAGCTGTCATATTAAAGCCCGCCAAAACGCACTCGAGAAGCTCACGTCTCTCCAAAATGGCGGCCAATAATGAGATTTACATATAAAGTCATATTTGTTCATTCCATTTGTCGCCGGGACTTCGCGAGGGAAGGGGGGGACGGCTGCGGGCGGGGGTGTGATTTATGATTGTTTGCAGTCGACTGATTTGTTTGAAGTTCGCCGCCGGCCGGCGCCGCGTCGTGGGCGTAAACAAAGCCGAAATTGCTTTCGTTACAACCTGCCAGCCGTGGCGTTCCGCTGTATAGGTGCAGCGGACGACATATTACTTCCTTTTAGGGGGTTTCGGTTGTGATCCTATTATATATTGATCTGTTGATATCTTATCAGCAAACTTTACGAGTGCGATAGATTAAATGTCGTTGCGGACTTCGCTCATGAAGGAAATAATTAAATGACAATGATGGCTCTAGAAAAAATATTAGAAAACAGTAACTCTATATTGTTTATCTCGAAATGCGTAGGTGGGTGTTTACATCTTTGCCCATTTTGAACGGTTAGAATGTTCCAGATTGCGATAAATGTTGTTTGTTTACATCAGACGTGACATGCATACATATTTTTTTAAATAAACAATTTATGCTTTTATTAAACTCGAAAAATGTAGATTAAAGCGACTGCGTTAACTGAATAACTTTTTCTCTTTTTGGCACACTTCTAGTCACTAAGGATATTAAATCCTTTATAAATATGGAATAAAATCGACATCATCCTAATACCTTGTCCAGTCTAATGGTATTTAATCCTAAGCTTAAATCGATCGTACAAAATATACTACTATGTGCGTAAGTAAATCTCTGTATAATTAAATATATATACAGAAAATTCTCAACATACAAAAAGACAAGCGATGACGTTTATGGCATTCCATATTTAATTACTAAAACGAATTTAAAGAATTTAACTGACGGATTACTGAGATAGAGTCAGAAACGGATCAGAGGAAGTGTGTACATGATGATCGAATGCAGGTCAAATAAGCAATACCAATTCTCGTTTGGCTTATTTATCCATAGTCAGAACAGTACAATATATATTAAAGGCAATAGACTCAAAACGAAATAATATCTCACAACACATCCATTCAATAGTGAACTCTACTAATTGTTTGTTTCATACACAAAATACCTACGCTCCAGAGTAGCACAAGGGACAATAAAGAATTTCTAGCAGTGCCAGGATAATTCCCCAGAGATTGTTTTAATCAAATATTTCGCTGAGAGGAAGGACGTTTGGCAGAGTAACCGCCGCGTCATGAAGCAACTACAACAAAAGTAGTTTTGAACTTTAGGCGCTTGACTAGTATTTAAGGGGAGTGTTAGTTGGATGCGTCGTGCGTTATATACCAAAATAATAAAGTATTTATAATATCAGTTAAAATACAATGACGTCACCAAAGTAGAATTAATTTTAAAATAGCCTTAGTTGTCTCTGATAAAGCTATGTATCAGTAGGTTTTGGTTAAAGCCCCATATGAAATTTTTGAAAATAATTACTATAATATAATAACGTAAGTATGTATATTGAAATATGGGTAAAATAATATAAAAAAAATGAATATTACAAATCCATTTATTATTGAGACCAAATATCAAAATCACTGTAGATAAAGAATGTCATTCACTGATCAACTTACAAAAAACTGTCTTCGATAGAGCACACATTCTATTTTTATTGTGAGGGAACGTGAGCTAGATTTTACTATGCCTTACCAGTATGGTTTAATGGCAAGATAAACTGATCAAACTTATTATGAGGGGTTAATATTGCCGCCATATATTACCACTTGAAACGGCACGACAACAACCCTTCCAAAATACGTGTCAATCGATAGTCACATACTTAGGATATAGTCAGACCTGGGATAGAGTCACCCACTGCAAATTAGGGCTTTAGCAAGTAACTTACAGCAAATCCGGCTAAGCAACATATTGTTATCTCGGAAATGTCTACCAAACCATCTAGATAATTATTATTAATTACCTAAATCACATTCAGATAATTAATATTTCATAAATATTTCTGTTTTGTTACAGTTTATTTACACACAATATTTGTGCAAATATTGGAAACCGATGTTTTACACACGAAATTGTTGATTTCGTTTTTCTCTGTGACAGTTACAAATATTTATTATATGTGTATTAAAGTTTTATGTTATATCAAAGTTTAAATTGTAGAAGAATATTGAAGAAAATTTGAATAAATAGAGTCAAAACAGGTGCTGAACTTTCAGTTAACTTGAAGGTTGAATAGTGTCTAAATAAGACGATGGTGTATTATTTCAAGTGCAAATAAAAAGTTTGTTATACTTGTTAAAACTCATAGAAATACACATATAAAAAGGTTTACAAAAATATGATTATAATAAAAATCCGATAAACTCGTTTGTCTGTACATTTTTTGGTATCATTAATCTGAAGACCTACTAGGAAACTTAGACGTGCTTTTTACGATAACGCTAAATTAAATTTATTCATTTAATATTTAGAATGACAATTGCTCAATTATGGACATAATTAATGATTCAAAATTCTCAAGAATTTATTTGTCGACATCGGCTAAGGCATAATATGAAATGAGTGTATTTTAACTAAGGCTTGTTTAAATAAACAAACTTTTTAACTTTCATTTAATTTTAATAATAAAAATCCCACACATCCCAATGAAGTAAGTTTTGTGATAGATTATTCTTACCATTAGAAAAAAATCTATATAAACTGATTGCTGATCTTGATTAGTTAGTCTGTTCCTTGCGATTTTCTTAAACCAAAAACTTAGAGAAAAATCTTTTGCAATTTGCTATTTTACAATGACGTCGTCTAATACATTAGTGTTTTAATAATAACGCTAGAAGATATTTAGCAAACTATCTTTTATGACCATAGGAATGTCATTGCTATCATCGGCATGGTCAACGAATTCACACAAATATGCAGTGCAATAAATCACGCAAGTAAACGTGCACAATTTTCATTATGAAAATATTTTGTAGTATTTACACAAGCTTCAATGCTGCCTCGGATGACGGCAACGTGCTAGTGACTTTATTGAAACTGCGAGTGTGTATGCGCGGCGGTAACCACCTACTTTCTGGTAACTCCCATGTTCGTTTGCTGTGGACCTGCAAAATTTGGATCCATACGAGTACGTCATCGAAATGTGTCGTCGTCGAGTCATGATTGTATGATAACGCAATGCAAAGCGATAAAATGAAACGCAGTAAGCGAACCGACCCTTAAGACCGAAGCGAACGAGGCGCGATGCACGCTGGAGCGCGTTAAACAGATTCCTCCAGAACGCGACAGGGGAGTTGACACAGCGCACCTCGTAGCAGCTTTTACATTTGATCTATCGCATCTCGTATGAGAATCATGTTTTTATGATCAAACGGTGAGAAAAAATTGTGACACGCGTGAAAAGGGGAGAGCTTTTGAACTTTTCCTTTGTTCGTTTTTGTGTCATGAAAGAGAGCGTCTGCCAAACTTTGTCTCGAGAATTCGTATTCATTAGAGAAACAATAAATATTAGATAGTGTGTTTGAGGAGAATACGACCTTGCCAGGCCCAAGAGTAAGTGATGATCGCCGCCCTTGGACACTCTCACACCCAGAGGAGGCATCAGTTAGTTGCCGACCGACCAAGGGAATAGGATATTTGGTGGAAGGGGTATTGAAGAAGAGGGAGCGGGGAGAGATAAATTATGATGTGATAACATAATCATAAACACATACTCATATATATATATACTTTGCTTTTATCATCGAAGGGATCAATGTATCTATTTATAAAGACTGGATGCTGAGTCACCCCACTACTGATCTATGCCCTCCTATAACGTTTTCATTTCAGTTTTAGCGGTTTAGATCATAAGGTAAGATCATTAGGGTTTATTTATTTATTGAATAGGATCTACTTTTGTTTTGAAACGAACTCTTGGATGATTAATAAAAATAAAAATTATATATTGGAAATCTTTCATTTCATTGAAGTTTTTATTAAATTTTCTTGTATTTGAATTTATAACTCCTAAGCTTACTGTTAATAATCGAAGAAAGCATATGTATTTAGATTTGTTTGCGTTACTTTTGGACTGATCCTTGTTAGGTACCGTTCCTCATCAACTCACAATTCTACTAAGGGCTTGAATAGAAATTCGATCATACGACTTTTACCGAAAATTTTCTGAACCTCTGATTAAAATTAATTAACTCGAAAACAATTGTATCCGATTCTAAGAAACTGCCAAGAACAAAGCAAACCGGATTGAAATCGGTTCACTCTATTCGGTCCTCGATGCGTGAACCTACAATTAGAGGTGATAGTTTACAAATGGTGTACGAATTTTTATGGTGTAATAAAAAATTTAAAAATGTTTAAAAAAAATGGTCGAGTTGAATTCAGTACTAGAAATAAAACTACATGTCAGTCGATTGTATAAAGTCAAGAATGAAGATCAAGAAGAAAGGTCAGTAATTTAATGGCCCTGTGTTCGCATATTCAATAAGGTCTTTTCATACATACAAAATTTACATCTATATTTAGAACGAAATTCAAGTGCTTATCATGACTAATGAAATAAATATATTTTTAATTTCAATTTGAATTTGATTTTGAGCTTCAAATTTCAAGTAAATAACACCTTAGTGTCTGTATACGCTGTATTGATGCATCAATACCCTCGTTGTTGGCAGCTTAACATAAAAAAAATTGTAAAAAGGTTGACCCCGTAGGCTATACCAATATATATATAGGATTAAAGTATGCACATGGAACGTCGCGGCATAGAGCTACAGTCATGTTAATGATCAAGAATTGAGAATAAGATGGGGATCAAAACCGACATTAGAACCGGAATCGAAATGGGTGCTATAATGAACAGACAGGTCAGTCGTTGTGTAAGATGAGGGAATTTGTTCTATGTCCAAGCGGACGGAGCCGGGAAAGAAACATAATTTATATAAGATCGCTCGACTCAGCTTTAGAAATTGTAGTAAGGTGCTATTGAGACAGACTTCAGTGTTTCACCGTACCTCCTTGATCCAGTCGACAGCATAAAATAATATCAATTACATTATTTTTTATAGATATCATAATGAGTAGCTTGAAAATAGGCTTTTGCTCGATGCCTTTCTAGTTTTCCGTGAGAGTAAGATAATTTACAAAGTTACCTATTTTAATTTTCAACAATAAATATATGAATACAAAATATTATATATAATACCTAGGAGTGAGTGATATGTCAGGCATCCGACCTTCGTGCTTAGTTTCGCAAATGAGGATACGCGTTTGATTTATAATTGGAGTATAAAAATAGAAAAGAATAGTCGAATACGAGCTGGCAAATAACAAGTGAATCGGCACTAGATAAAAAAACTTAGAATGGGCGAGGGCTGATGCCCAAGTGCACAAGCTTCAATAATGATAGAAGAATGGATTATTATAATTATTTTATAAAGAGGTCGTATCGAACTTCGTAAGAAGAGAATGTTGAAGAACCGATAAATATATAATTCAGAGCATGGAACTTCCTTTACTTGATATTTGAAGCCCTGGACTTTATCAGAGGTCCTGAAGGTACTCTGCCCTGAACTACTTCCTACAATATATACGTATACTATATTATGCTTATGTGGTGTTATCTGTAGTCTAGATCATTTAATGCCATTCGTTGTCAAGAAACAATAACATAGCAACAATGAGGTAGTTTCAAAATTCCAGAAATGGCGCTGAATACACCAACGTCTAGAATTTATTTTTATCTAATTTTCCTAGAAATGACAACTATGTAGATAAACTTGAAAGTCAAACCTTATATTTGCATAATTGGGAGCCTGAGAGCTTAAATATTCAACAATATTTGCAAGTATTGCTTATATAATAATGGAGGATAAATGTGTTTTATATTGCGTCTTATATTAGAATCCAATTAAGAAAAAGAAGCAATGTAAACAACGAAACCGAATTTACCAATTCAAATAGGCAATATTGAAGTCGAAGGTGAGTACTTTTTTAATGAATTATATAGAATAAGCGAAACTATATCACATGTTGAATTAATATGTGATATTTGAAATGGTTATAGAATTAAAGATTACTTTTAAACATTGCAAGACTATGCACAATTCTTGAAACAATGGCGCTAAATACACAGTAAACCTATATATTCTATGGAGTCCATGTTGTCCTAGATACGGGTCGTGTAAAACCGCTCCATGCGAGTAGTTACAGGTAACCAGTGATACATTAGGAATACCAACTCCCACGAGGACCTGGATCTGCTGGCTGTTGGGGCTTTCTTAAAGAACTTTCCAAAGGATACTCCAAAACCATCGCAAATCATCCGAATCATTTGATAGCTGTATCCATAATTGAGGTCTTATGCAAAAAAAACCCTGGCCAAAACATATATGCTCTGAGACTCGGATGACCTCATCATTTGCGCAATAGCGAACCATACTTTTCATATTGAGCGGAACAGCGATCAAAGCAAAAGTAAAATTTAATAGATCATCTCATATCGCGCGAAAATCTGCAACAAAAGAGACATCATTTAACTGGTCGCGGCCTATCATGACTCCTGAACGTTAAAAATGTCTGCGAGCGTTCGAGCCAAAAACAAACAAACAAACAAGTCTAATAATTTTGAAAAGTTGAGGCCGTTGTAACTTTCGAACGCGACCCCGCGGCTGCATTCGGTTTTTCACTGCGAGAATTAACCGAATACTTAAAGCCTCACGAGGGGGAGGTTATGAAAGTTTTGGGGTGTTAACCGTTCGCGCTATTGGCGTGTCGGCTTTTGCACCTAGTTCTGTATTTAATAATAAAGGTAATACTTTTGAAATATATATGTATATATATATATATATATATATATATATATATATATATATATAATTTTAAATAGAGAGATATGTAAAGATGGTACAGTGAGGAAATCTGAGGTCTCTGCGTACCCCCCGTGAGAAATAGGTGTGAGTTTATAATAATAATAATATTAATGTAATTTGATGAAGTGGTGCAAAGAAACTATTTTGATGCCTGTCGTATGATCAGAATCCTAAAATATTCAAATATGTACGAGGGTAAGATGTACGAAATATCAAGTAAGTATGACCATGAAATCGCCGGTGCGAAAGACTTAATACTAAAACCGTTTTAAAGCCTGCTCAGCGAAGCGATAATATCACAATCTTTCGGATACGAATAACAACAGAATGAAGTTTTTTTCCAAGGGGCTCAGTGGTTTGTTAAGTTGCCCAATTTGTTGATGATCATATTCTATAAACAATTTGAGAATATGTTGAACAGGTGTGGTCGAGTGTAAAATAGTAATAATTACATTACCCTACTACAATCCTTAATTAATTGGGCCTCTTTTACTCAATAAATTCTTCTAGTGGCGGACTCCACTGGAAGAACTTATCGGCCCTTGTGGTACTTTGCATTTTCCGTGCAACTTGCCCTGAGCAAAAACTTGATTAAAGCCGGTGACACAGAAACGGACCCAAAAGGAAGTCGGTTAGTTAGCAAAGGATCCATTCCTTTGCTATACTTTATAAATAAACATCCCAATTTATAAGTTTTTCGTATTTATATTATGGACTACAAATTTATGGAACGTTAATTACGAGTGCTGTTTATCGTTGATTTCAAAGAATTTTATTTAACTTTCCATTGTGGCACACAATTTTAGAGTTTATAGGTACTAGGTACTAGGTTCAGTGTCGTAAATACAGGTGCATTGACTAATAAGTAATTTGGCTTAAGTTAAGTGAAATTTAACTTAAGTCAAATTATACCACACTCTTTATGTCTCGGAAAGCACATTAAGCCGTTGGTGTCGGACGTCATCGTATTAATGGCATCGGTCGTGAGCAGCGCCCGACACGAATCACGCCAGCATGTAGGGCTTAAGGTTTAGGGGCTCGATGCGGAACAAAATGGAAATATGGTTGGAGGGTAGGCCACGGCAATGCCCTACTAAAACCAGATGCATCGATATTACGTGCCTTGATATTAACGCAAATGGCGGCCGGTTCCATGTTTGCTAATCAGAAAAAAAATCAATTCCGGTCTGACCCAAGTGAACTGTTTTTTTTTCAAATTGAGTTTTTTAATTCAAAATAAACCACTTGCCATATAAATGTTAATGGAAAGAAGTTACCATTTTTTTTTAAATTATACATTTTTTAAAATAATGGATCGCTTCTGTATTGTGTAAGAGTATGGGGTACGACGCTCCTACACAATACAGACGTGGAGTAACAGCTTTCGTTATTGCATTTCGTCCAGTGAGTGAAATTTTCGGTGTATATATATATATATATTATCCATCGTCATTTTTGTCCAACTACAGAACTGAATTAATATCCCGGTCAGATATAACAGGTACATCTATATATTTACATTTAAAGTTTTTCTAAATGGCAAATAAAAGTCGGTTCAATCTGATAAATGATATCTACAGCTATTTTAGAAGCTACTGGCGTTGTTATCAGTTACAAAGTGGTAATTATCTAGCTATAAAAGCTTCAAAGGTGGCTTAATTCTGAAACTGGGCCTTTATCTTGGATCTGTAAGCTTGTGTTTGGGGCGGCATTTAATTTCTATTAGGGGCTGGAAAGCTTTTTTAAATTCGGGCAAAAACACGTAATAAAATGCCCAAAAAGGTCAACATAAAGCTAATTCGCTAAATGTCGTGAATGCTTCTATAAATAATCGATTTAAGTAGAATTCTGTAAATTAATTGAGTTATTATGTTTGTGATGTCATAGCTGAAAATATTTGTTACCGATTGCAATACTATTTTAGATTAATTGAAGTAAAAACTGGGAGGTAATTTTCAGAAAAGTGCACTTTTGTGGTATAAATATGCTCTTATATTCTTGTAAGGGGCTAGTTTTTTTTTCACCAGCTTAACTAAATAATGGTATTTATTTTTTAACTACGTTTATTCAAACAAAGCTTTAAAATCCAGAAAAAATTAAGAAATTGTAGAAATACAACACACAACGTATTTATTGTTTTACGTATAATTATCGTAGGCATTGAGGCATTTCCATTACGCCCAAAGCCTACGAAACACCAACTCTTTTTCAGAAAATTCACTTAGTACTATCATTTATGATAATTCGTTTGGTATTCCATACATTTATTGTATACGAAGACTACATTATAGACTTAACTAGACCAACAAAACAAATCTTTACAGCAAATACGTGTAATTTAATGGTCAACAAGATCACCCTAGAATATTTTATGCAGATCAAAACATTAAAAAAGGACCAAATATTAAGTAGTACTTAAAACGGACAAGATCCTACGAAACTAATGATGCCTGTCAACATAGCATGAAATGTGCAGACAAAGCTTGGAGACGTTTTTGCAGCTTTAGTAGTGTAACACAGAAAGCCACCACAACCGGAATTAACCAGTTAGTACTAGTTATTAGTCATCGTACTCCTGCATCAGTCGCATATACACATGCGTCTCAACCTTCCAAAAATTTTGGTCAAATTGAATCACTTCTGCTTTAAAGCAACGCGTGTCTAAAAGCAGCCGCTTAAGTATTACCCATGACGTTGGTATGAATGGTTTTGCACCGAATAGGACATAAGCATAGATCATAAGTATGTGGCCAATCAAAAGAACGGTGATCACAATTGAAATAAGAATTATGGTAATTATATATGACAATTAATAGCCCAACCTAAGACAGAATAGCTTTGTCGTTTACCATGATCCAAACGTATCGTAATTCGCTTCACAACGCTGCACCGAATTGTATTGCTAGATAAAACCGAATGTTTGATTGGCTGACATTTTTGATGTATGGAGCGTACATCGGGCATGTTCAAACATCAGTTATATGAACCGATTGTCCATTAAATGTAAATGACATACAGACGAAATACATAGAGTGTAACATAGACGATATACTATGAGGATGCTATCATACTGTTCTGCGTTTACCGCTGCACCGCTCTGAGTTTAAGATATGTATGACACACAGAAATAACTTAGAATGAAATGCAAAAGCCTGTCACGTTGAAAACGAATGTTATAATTACCTGAGGAAATATTTAATACCATAATTAGTACAAGGGAGGAATGTTTGTCTACAAGCTATCGAAGAGGAAAAGAAATTTCAGGGTAGAGAACGAGGCTTTAGATAGGATATCAGAATGAATCACAATTACTCGAAAAATGTATCCAAACTGATGTCGACCGATGCCACCGAATCGAAGTCGAACGATTTTGTCAATCGATACGCCGAACGAATTGGCGTAGGTCCTATTCGAAATGTATTCCGATAGAAACGCATTGGCAAAAGCCTACTTAAATATTCTTTTATAATTAGTGTTACGAATAAGGACAAAAAATGAAAGTAGAAAGGTTAACTGCGGGCGGAGATGGAATCTAATGGCCGACGGCTGATTGATTGATCAGCCGGTTATGTCGTCAACTGTAAGTATTGTGGTGATAAATATCGACTGGTTGATGTCGTTGGACGGTAATCTCACAAGTTTCTTTACCCAATCAATCCCTTAGGATGTTTCTACATGTTAAGGGATTGATTGGATGAAAGCGAGGATGAGGATGATCAAGAAATGTCTAGAGTTGAAAGAATCTCGTATCAGACACTACGTTTAACATGTACAATAATAAATATCTATCTGTAAAAATAAAAAAAAAAATGCGTAAAAGTTTCGACCCAGTAGACCTATCCCTAAAACTATCAAACGAATAATTTCGCATGTGTTTCGTAAAAGCCTTGTTTTTCGAATTCCTCGTTAAACGTGTCTCTCAAAGGAACCAAACGATTTTAATGTAATTTGCAACGACCGACGCTGGTCGACGACGATGACGACGGTTAAAGAAAGCTACTGGTATGATTTTAGAAAGCAGTTTTTAAAAAATTCAAAAAATTTTTTTTTCTTGCAACATCTTTTGAACTAATGAACCGATTTTTATGCACTTTACGATAATCGATGCAACTGTTCGGGGAAAAGAGCTGATTAGATTTTGATATCGATCGGTACGGTAGTTTTAAAGTAGTTATTTCAAAAAAACATTTTTTTTAAAACTCTGCTTTTGAGATTCCTCAAAATCTACCAGGCGAGACTAATTCGATGTTTCAGGAAGTCTAAGTAGAGTAAACCCCTTTCAAATATCCCAAACTGTGTTTCGATCGCTTATTAAAAGTTAGTTAGATTTACATACACATAAACACAACCACACGCACGCATATACAAATACAGACATCACTCGGAAAATGGTCGCAATAGGTTCCTAGAACAATAAAACGTCGAGATCTGATGTAAACTCGACTTTCGAAAATTTGGATGAAAGCAGGGACTTTACAATTTTATGAAATCTTTTCAATTTTCATAGCGGAAAGTTAATATATATATATATATGTGTGTGTGTGTATATATATAAAGCATTTAATTGTTTATTTATCTACTGACTGTACGCTACTTCGAGCTGATCTATCCATTTGGGAAAATCGTAGTATGTAGCAATTCAATAGTTTCTTTCTACCTCCAGGTTAATAGACGTGACTTTATATAATTAAAAAAACAAACGAAATACTTTACAGAATCTTAAAAAGGTAATCTATTACGTTAATAATAACAAATAATTAAAAATCAATTGACGAGCCCAGAAAAGAATATCTAAATAACATAGGAAAAAAGTTGTACGACCTTTTGGAAACAAATATCGATTTTATTACCCGAACGCAAATTCTTAGACGCGGGGCACTATCACCTAGCGCCTCGTAGCCCGTGGGCCCGCAGCTCGTAGCCCGTAGCTCCGTGGGCCAAACAAAAACGTGACATGAATAATTTAAGTGCATCAAGATATTCGAGAAATATTAGCATATCATGTTCTCTCGTCCCTTTTGCTTTTTTTTTTTGACGTTTCGTTTTCTTCTCCTTAAATGCGATTGAAATGTGTGCCTACAGACGAGAGCGTTCGTTTGTCGAGGAATTCCGGCGAGTGTTGGGTATATGTTTCGGGGCAAACATTTGCGTTTGCGTCCGTTATTCGTTTCTTTTTTTTTCCGAAACTCGTCTCGGAATCTAACTTTGCGTCTTGTATATTTTTCTCGTTTAAATTTAACTTAAACGGGTTTCGAGAGAGATTCAAATTTTTATTTGAGTAGTTTTTTTTCCATCAAAACATACCGTCCGGCTTGTATGCTGCTTTGTAGGTCATCGGCCAGACCGATTCCGGCGTACGCGTCAACCGTTTGGAATTCGCGATTTCAGAAACATATGCCCCAAATTGATACGACATAAAACGAATTCAACAACAGCTTACAGTATCGGTTTGGTTTCTTAACCAGAAGATTAAGATACCCCCTTCAAGTAGGCTAGTTATAGACTATTTTAATTTAAAGTTATACGAAATTTAGTCCATTTCCCATCCTCACTGAGAGAAGAAACCTTTTTCTGCCCTAAATACAATACTAGAAAAAACAATCCATCGGTTTCATGTAAGATTGCATGTAAGAACTAAGTTTGACAGCAAACTTTTTATAATTAGGTCATGTAAATTCCATAATGAACTGATTTGTGATATTGACATATTTTATGCCCCTAATATTGTAAAGCTTTTACATGGTTAAGTTGTATTTTTTTATCCTATTTTGATTTATAATAACCTTAATCGTTAATTTTTACCCTTTTTATTATCCTGCCTTCTCTGGTACTAACGAAATAAGTACAATTTTAAACTTCTGAAACTTTATTGGTCCATAACACTTGTATACTCTGTATGTTCATTTGTTTTATTCGTTTGATTTATAATAAAAAAATAATTAAACATAAAATTAATTTCCTATTTAATCCGCAACGAAACACAAAAAGATGGTATAGATCTTAATAAACATTTGTATAGCTAGATAAATCTTTGTTTAATCAATAAAATTGGACAAGAGCATGTCGGATAATGCTCATTATAGGGTTTCGAAGCCATTATTATAAAAAAAATGCATTACAGACGAAAAAATTACTTTGTTCTACTTTTTCCATGTTTCCCGCACAACATAGTTACCTATAACAACTTTAGTTACCTGTAACTAGAAAAACAAGTAGGTACGTCAACTATTATCATTAAACTACAAAAGTACATCAGCAAAAGAGCGTATCTTCCTAGCGCTTACGTCCTTTTGTTGGGAATCGCAGTTTTTCGGCAACAACTCAATAACAGTACGTCTTACCATTTTCAAAATAACTTTCGTTGAAAGTATTTCTTAAGCATTACCTTCTTTATTTTTCGTATTTTTTGAATACACGGTTTAGTAGATAAAGGGGCGGGGGGGACAATTTCTGCAAGTTTCGGAGCAATTATTTACGAAACTATTTACGTAACCAGAAAAAATTGCTTAGAGACCTTAAAGTGTCTTTAAAAGAACTGTCGAAGTATATCACGTGTCGATATTTACCGAAAAATGCTTTTCAGTTCATGTTACATGTACGGAGTGCCCTCTTTAGAAATATGTATTTTTTTTATTCAACTACCAAACTAAATAGCAGCTTATACAAAAGACCTACACTACAATTTTCATCGTTATACATCTTGTAGTTTTTGAGAAAAACGCCTGTTACATACGGACGGACAGACATGATGAAACTATAAAGGTTCCGTTTTTTGTCATTTTGGCTTGTAACCCTTAAAATTCGGCTCATATGGTTTTTTACTACTACAATCGTTAACATGTATTTACGAATTATATTTAACTGGCATCTGTATTTATGTCATTTCACAACTCACGCAATATATCATTACATACCATGGATTTGGTATATGATATATAAGGACTTATTTGGTATATAAGGACATTTGTGGTACCCGACTTTTCATATTCCGGAATTAGACAAATTTACATCAACAAACATACAGCGCTTATTTTCAAATGAGCTAAATCGGTTTTCATATTTTGAGATATGTAACGTGTATCATATTAGATGCTTGCCTGCAACGTGCATTAAAATGCAGCATGCAAACCACCGCTAACCGCTTGAATCTGCTCCATCACTATAAACCCTCATCCAATATCAGCACCTAATAATGAATATCGAACACCTAAACAAGTGTTGATATTTTGTGTACCTTATTCCGCCCAATAATTAGAATGTAATGTCAACGTGGTTGTTTTCACAAAATTAAGGTTTGTACTTTCGCCTTTGTACCAAAAGGTATCAAGTTTTGAGTCCTAAATGTGATGGAATCGATCCATGCATTTTTGACTTCACTTAAAGTAAACCATGCGCTGCGTGCCTGCGATTGCGCATCGAGATGTCAATACCGCAATTTGTCGCCTTATCTCTGACAACACTCGTGTAAAGTACTTAGAATTTAAGCTCATCAAGCTACACTACCTTAAAACTATGTTAGAAGTTTGTACGTATGCATGGAAAATGTTTCCAGTGTCAGTCATCGCAAATCGTCGATTTTTAGTGTTTATAAGTTTTACCTTACTTTGTTTAAGTGTCATACGAAAAGTACTGAACTGGTTTTTATGAAACTTCGTGTTTGTAAGAGCTTATGAGTTGAATAATAGTATATATTATATCGCTACAACCTCAACGGGGACTGGATATATAAGGATAAAAACAAAAATTTTTGCAACGGATGCCAGCAAAGAAAAAAAAACTTCCATTTTTAGTACTTTAAGTATCTGTATTCACATTGAAGGGAGGTCTTATGATATACATTTAATTAAGTCTAGTAGTGTATGCATATTCAGATAAATTCGATAATCCGTACAAGCATTTTTTTTTTAAGTCAAAAATATAATCCATGCAGACATAATCACGGACAAAAGCTGTATAATATACAATAGCAAAAATATTTTTAGATTGTTTAACTATTATGAGAAAATTATTATGTACAATTCAAATGAAGACGGTCGGGAAACAGCGTGAAAGGGAGTAGAAACGAGAGTTGTGGATAGAAGGTCTCATTGTCACTAACGCATGGGCGTTAGTGACAATCTATAGTTAGTGGGTGTCCATGGGGATACCCCCAAACACAGGGTCCGGTGGCCGTGAGTTGCCGGCCTTTTAAAGAGAAGTACGCCCTCAAAAGATCTTACACTAGGAAAATCTAGATTAATTAAGCAAAGAACAAAATTATCCGTTTCCAAATTCTGTGAAAATTGTCGAGCATTTTCGATAACAATTAAATCCACACCATAATCCAAATATGGATAAAAGTATATGATGTTTTAAAATTCGTAATCACAAATTATTCAGAACAGCCGCGTCCTTCTCGAAACTAAAAGGGCGCGCAGGTCGACTCCGCCGCACGCCGTAAATCCACCACAAGGTCACTCTTGTCTAACGGGGCAAGTTTGTTACACTATTATCAAAATTTATGAGGTGCTTAAGTCGGTAAAAAACCCTACGGCAGTCGGGGCGCGTGCTCGCCGACGCATCGTCGCCATTTTAAATGCATGCACAACGAGCCGAAAGTGTTCTCGGTGTTGCCATACATCGAAATAAACAAAGTAGATAAACAAGGGCTCGCTTACGCGCGAGGACCGTACGTTCCCATGACTTTGTTTGTTGTAACGCACCCCTATTTTCAAAATAAACAACAAACGAATCCAGCCAAAGGTGAATCGCGTTCGTGCACCGATAGTTCCGTATTATAAATTATGTAAAGGGTTATAATAGTTATTACATTAAATTATTTCTTACCTTCTTCGACCACATCATAACGTGGTTGTAGCAGGTTGATCGCTGTCGGCTAAACCCACTCTTTCCTAATCATACATTAAGAAAGAGTGGGTTAGCATATTCAGACGCGATCTTCATATACTCTCAATGTATGAACGATTTTTGTAATGAATATCCCGATAATATCTTCAAGAAACACACCCAGAATCCCGTCCTGTAGACATGTCTTGATTATCTAATACACGAAAACTACATGATAATACAAATGTTAATTTTCATTACATTTGATTTCGAATTATCTTTGTTACGTAAGTCATTAAATGGAATTTGAAATATTTCGTGCAGTTGTACTTAACTGTTCGTTTGCGAGGCAGTTTTTCCTCAAAAAGAACGAGCAAAAAAAAAACTTAATAATGGCTCTTTTCTAATTTTATCATACACAACCCCTTTAAAACAAAACGATCACTGAATGAAACGACCCGGTAATAAGTCGAGCTGATTATGCCCATAAATATTTGTCTCCTTAATATTCGGAAAAAAAAATTATATAATAATTGAGGAGCAAAGGAGCAGGCAGGCTCTGAGATTATAGGAGAGAGATGGTCATAGTTGCCCATGGACACTTGCAGTGCGTTGACGGCCTCTTGGGAGGGAATGGGATATCCCACCGGAGGTCTCACTCACTGAACGAAACAGGGAAAAGTGCTACTTCACGTCCGTATTATGTGAGAGTGTACCATATATATAATACGCCTATTGATTAAATAATACACTTAAATCTATATAAAGGTAAATCTCATATATCCACAGGGACCCTATTGAACATTTGCATACAGAGCCCTTTCAATGAATTCGTGACCATGTATATCCGACTAACGTGTGAATACACTATTTCTTTCAACTATTACTTTTTTTTGGACATAATAAATTTTCATATATTAATGGAGTCAATCTCATCGGAACTTCATGTTCACATAAGCTTTTTGGACACTCTATCGGTCAACTCTTTTTGTTATGATCACAATTTTATAAAGCGATGTGATCTATACAATGTGATATGAAAAATTATAAACCACAAATGATCTAAAATTTTCAAGTGACTGTCAAATATATGAATATTATTTACACAATACAAATATCATATTATATGTGAAACGCTTATATACTAGTATGTGAAACGCTTTAAAGATTAGATTTTCTAAATTTTCTAGAAAATTCTCATTTTAGATAATGTTTGTATTTATATATATATATTGAAATTTTGAGGGCTAAACGAGCACGCAAGCCACCAGAGGATACGTGGTCATTGCCGCCCATGGACGTTCGTAACCCTAGAGAAGTCATCAGTGCTCTATCGGCGTATTGAATAGGAATAGGACATATCGAAACTGCTCTTCAACAGCGAATTCAACGAATTTGAATCATGACTCCAGAGGATTGGCAGTCGTCAAACATCTAAACAAGTGTTAAATTTTTATTTATCCGCCAATCATTTGCTGTATAATTCCTTATGTACGTTTCGTGCAAAACCCCAAAACAAACTTGCCAACATGCAATAACATTCATGGCGCATGTTGCAAGCATGTTGCGGACAAGTGTCTAATTTTGGATTTCCGCAAAACGACACGTCACACAATCGAATATTTAACTTTACCTCGAGGGCGGCGGCGACGACAGCTTACGCCGACGTAAATACTTATAAACAACTACAAAAGCGGCCGAAACTTTTTTGATGTGACCTTATCGAACGTTTAAGGGACGCATTTACAACATTTTCGCCCATCGAAACGCCCTAACACAAAGACTGGAATCGCCATGACAAGAAAAAACCTTTTTTCTTCCATTCCGTAAAAGCGATTCTTTTTTAATCCGATAAAAGATGGGAACGCCCGCCCAAATAAGTTTTCTTTGAATAATCTCTGAATCAATCGAGTGCAAAGATCCGCCGTCGGGGACGTGGCCGGACGGAAAAAAGGTCCCCGTACTTAGACTCCAATATATTCACTGATTCGAAAAACTATCAGAAGCCTCGCAGTCCGAAAGCTGAGATGTTTCTCGAGGAAACCCTCAAAGTGCTGTTCGTTTTTTTTTTACTGCTGAAAACATGCAGAAAAATTGTATGATTCGTCTATTTAATGTAATAAAACCGATCATATTTTATTGTTGTTTTCTTTTCTATATTTATAAGAACAATTAATATACATATTTTCTTGGGTCTAACCCGAACGAAAAATCTCTAAATCACATAAAATGTTAAATAATTATAATAATATTTTATATATATATATATTGTATTTTGAGTTATAATATGAAACGATCAAGTACGTATGTGTATCTCCATACTAATATTATAAATGCGAAAGTGTTTCTTATGTGTCTGTTACGTGTTCCCGTTCAAACCGCTATACCGATTTTGTTGAAATTTGGCTCAGAAATAATCTGACATCAGAGAACGGACATACGCTACTTTTTGTTGGTTTGTCTTTCTGTTCGTTTCTATGTTTTATGATAGCTCAATAATAATTACAGTCATTTGAATGAGCGTTAGTGTACTAATACAGCACATCACTTTGAAATATATAAATACTGTTTGTTTATTTTTCTATTTGATTGTCTATATGTCTACTTATAACTCAACAATAACTCAACTACTTTTGACGAAATTTAGAAAAATAATAGAAATCATTGTCTAAAATATTGGTTTCTGTTTATTTAATTGTATGTTTATCTGTATATTTTCTTATTATTATAAGTTATTAATTTTAATTTATTTTGTGGGCTATGCTTATTGCTTGCTTTGTTTAGAAAAGGGGCGGCGTTAGAGTGAGCGGCTAAGATTGAAAGGCAGAAGGAATATGAAAATGTATTGCGAGAGGTTGAGGTAGGGCAAAAGCGAAAGTAAAGAAATTGTCAAGAATCCAATTGTAGCTGTGTGATTGACAATAATGGCTTATTAATAAGAAAGTCATAAAAAATCAATACGAACGTTAAGATTTTTACACTGCGTCTTTTGTTAGTACTATATGTACTTATTATTATATTATAAATATGATGATTTTCGATGATATTTGGCTTTTTTCACTCAATTACGGTTAAACGGCTCGACGGATTTAGATGAAATATAGTGCACAGATAGTATATTTCCTAGATTACACGTATTATATTTTATATCTCCCATTAATGCGTTCCTATGCAATAAAGTAGGAGAACCGAAATCGATATTAAAAGTGGGATCTGTATCAGAATCGAGGTAAATAGTGCAGTTGGAAAAAAGAGAGAATCAGGATTGAAATATAAAATGGGACCGAATAGGAACTTAAATCAAACAGGATCAGACTGATGTCAACGATACGAAGATTAGTCAATAAAGAAAATGAAGAATTAATAATATGTCCACGCGGGCTGAGCCGTAAATATATATGAGCTATTTAGGAAGAACCAATAATTATTTATAGCTTGGTATTTGACTTTACAACATCCTGTATAGTAAAGAGATATCGTATATTAATGCAGTGATGTGATGCAGCTCGTTTGACGAAATACGGTCGCTTAACGGTCACATTTTTTTTTAATTTCACGTAACAACCCCAAAGTTTTTGCTTGACGTTATCATACAAATATATATTAAATACGTGACAATACCCTATATTTACTATTTATCTATTGTATGAGATAATGATTGCAACTGCCTTAACTTCCTGCGGGATGATGAAAAGAGATAATCTTTAGATCAATAGAATAAGATAGTGTCGTGTATGCGCCCGTTGTAGATGTACGCGTAGACGGAATTTATATATTACATATATAAATTTGTAGGTTGGTATATCGGAAATAGCTTTATAAATGTTTGCGCTTTGATAACTTTTTGCTTTTCAAGTTTGTACATGTACATCACATTATTGGGAATAGGGAATTAAAAAATATTTATTTAAACCTTATTGCGCCATCTTGTAGAATTTTAAGGTAATTATATCGTTGCTATACTACTGGATATTGGGCCGAGTTATCAATATCTGTATACTGTTAACTCTGAGAATGTTACATTAAGCATGTACTTAATGTAACATTCTCAACAACAGATGGCACTTCATGACATAGATAGATGGTCACTACCGAAATGAAATACATAGGTAAATTTTACATATGTTGCTGTATACATATTATATTATGTGTCTAAATAGTTATATTTGGATATAAACATAATACAAACATTGGATATAAGCATTTTTTCCCCATTGGAATTTATAATATTCCCACGTTAATCTATATATAACATTTTAAATAAGTCCTTTCAACATAAAATTTACTATACACACACACACACGCACGCACATATTTATATTAGCCAGTTTAATTGCCAATGCCATTATAACAAAGAAATCTGATCGGTTAATTGTATAAATTTGTAAAATCCGTTTAATGATTTTGCATTTTTGCTCCAAAGTTACGTTTCATTTTTATTATATTTTTTTCCTTTTTTTTTGTAAAATCGCCCAACATTTTCGTGCAAGTCGTACATGCGGTTTCCGAGCTCGTTAATTCGGCGCTCACGTGATGGTATAATTAAGCCTTTTTTATCATGCCGTATCACTTTTTATTAGGCCATAAAGCACACGCGGTCGAATGCTGGGATACGTTCGCGAATCGTGCCACAATTTTGGGGGGCGAAATAAAAAAAAATCATGTTATTTTATCGAGAACATGCGGTTATCGAATGCTGATGGTTGATTGGTACGAGATGGAAATTTAATTTTTTCTGCGTTGCACTGTTTTTATATACCTTTTTTTTTTAAATGCTTTTAATTTTCTGCTATGAAAATTGAAAAAATTTCCAATTATGGGGAAGTTACTGTTTCATATTATTGGTAACTTGATTTTCATAAACAGAATTATTATAAAATCTTGATCTTTTAGGATCTTAGCAATTTATTTTGACCATATTACAAGTGATATGTGTATGTCTCTGTGTGTGTGTGCATACGTGCCTGCGTGTGTGCGTAAGTGCGTGCGTGCGTATTTGCGTGCGTGTTGTGTGTAAACCTCTTATGACTTGAACGGATTGACCAGTTGAATCTATTTTACAATATTCAAGAGATCTCCACTGAAATTAGACTTCCTGAAAATTTGAACTGATTCCTCTCTGTAAACAATGTTTCAAAAAAAATAATTTTTGAAATAACTTTAAATCTACTTTATCGAATGATATAAAAATATAATCAACTCTTTTCCCCGAGCAGTTGCATAAATTACTATAAATTGCATTAGAATGGCTTGATCTGTTCATGAGATATTGCTTGAGAAATTTTTTTTAATAAACTGTTTTTTTACAATATTTCTTAAACTATTTTTCTAATAAATTCCAAAATTTAACCTACTCTTTTTTAAAAGAAAAGCCATCGATGGTTGCAAAATGAATCAACATCGGTTGGTTCAGTCAAGAGAATATGGCTAACGAACAATTCTAAAAGAAACAAAAATTTTAACGAAAAAAACCGACTGCAACAAAAAACTATTCTAAAACAAATTAATAAGCACTAAAAAGTAAATTGTCAGCCAAGGAAACATTACAATATATCTAGCAATAGACACTGACTCCGAAAATAACAATAATTGTAAGTACATTATATTATCGTAATAATTTGATTGACTTTTAAGTAGTCTAATATTTTTCATTTCATTTTACTTAGGAGAACTCTAAAAAATATTTTGACCATTGTTTGTTATTCATCGGTATGTGTTGAGGTAAATTTGAAGTGGATAGGTACCTACCTACCTTCTTGCGTGGGTAGATCGTACCTACATATTAATGAGTAGAAAAAATAAGTTGATTATTAAGTTGTAGAAGAATACACAACTATTTTTTTTTACTTTGTAGTGCATATTAATTTGTTTTGGATAGTTTTTTATTGTAGTCGGTTTTTTTTTGTTAAAATTTTTGTTTATTTTTTGGTTTTTAGTAAATCTGAAGTACACCAAATAATTTGTCTGAATATGGGTAGACCTACTAAACGTGCTGCTACTATGTAATAAATAAAAACAAAAAAAAAGATACAGTCGAATTGAGAACCTCCTCATTTTTAATTTCAAAGTCCGTTAAAAAAAATTTTTCAAAACAATGTAAAATTCTTATAGATTATTGATCTTTGGCACTCGGTCAATTTTTTTTAATTATAAAATTGAATCAAGTGCTGTAAAGTGAATCAAAATTGAACAATGAATTCGAATGATATCATGGTTGTAGTATGAAATCAGCAGGGTTTTAAATAAATTTAGGTTTTTAACTCTAAAATCTCAAAACGCGGCACACAACTATATTTTTAAGCTTGAGGAGCTCAAAAAAGCTCTATTATTCACTGCTATTATACGCAGTAGTCGAAAGTGGCAATAAGTTTCAGGGGCAGCCTGCAAGGTCAACGTCTACGGAATTTCGGAACTCAAAAAACTGAAAAACTTAATGACAGCTATGTGCTTAACTTTAAGAGGTCGAAAATATATTGTGTAACGGCGATTCCAGCTAACGCCATGTAAGCCCGCACCTCGGATTTTTTTCACAGTCGCCTCAGAGAACGGATTTCTTGCGGTGTGTGGGCAAAATGTTGGTCAGATTTTCGATGATTAGACTTCTTTATTACAACACGAGCTTCACATGTGGCGTTCGGAGTTGCACCGATTCCGCTGCAATTCATAGATGACGCATTCGCCTGCACATATGACCTGTATATATTTTAATCGAAGGGACTTGGCCATGCACTTTGTTTTTTTCGCGCATGAGCGCCACTGACGCTCGGAACACCGATTCGCTGTCGTAATGTAACGACCGCCGCGGTTCTAGGCCTCTTGAGGCACAATTTTCTATGCAACTCGTGTGCGCATCATAATGGTTTCGTATTCATAATTAAAATACGATAAAACACAAGCAAAACAAGAAACATTCTTAAAAACACGATAAATATACAAAAAAATAGACAAATATGTAATTCCTTACGATTAATCTCTGCCCGAGTAATAAAAAAACAACTGTTCGGATTATTTAATAAGCACAGACAATACAATAAAAACGCAAAAGAATTTTTAACCTAGACCGTTTTATAAAACAAATAATACATTTATTTACGAATTATTGGTAAGAAAATTTAATTTTTACATTGATTCTACGACACGTGTCAACGTGACTTAATTATATACTATAAAAAAATATATTGTAAAGCTCAAATCTATTAGACAATAGAGTCCACAGCTTTTCGTTACATGTATAACGTTTCTCAAATAGTCCCTAATTCTATAATAGTTTCTAGTTGAAGTTGATATTAGTGATTATTTACTCTATTTTAAAGTGTAAAACTAGCACAAATGGTTAAAATTAAGTTAACTAATACAACTTTGTTATCTTAAACAATTTTTAGAGTTTTTTAAACACTTTTTTTTAAAACGGTCATTGTATCATATTTAGTGAACATTTGTACTTTTCGATTTTGTTCACGTAATTCTAATATGTGTGGCTATTTCAAATATCAGTGATATGAACAAAGTTTAACCCTGTAGGCAGTGTAAGTTTGATCTTGTAGGACGTGTAATTTTGATCTTGTAGGACGTGTAATTTTGACCTTGTAGGAAGTGCGAGTTTTACCCTATAGGAAGTGTAAGTTTGACCCTGTAGGAAGTGTAAGTTTGATCCTGTAGGAAGTATAACTTTGAACTTGTAGGACGTATAATTTTGACCCTGTAGGAAGTGCGAGTTTGACCCTGTAGGAAGTGTAAATTTGATCCTGTTAGAAGTGTAAATTGGACCCTGTGTAGGAAGTACGAGTTTAATCTTGAAGGAATATTCGATAAAAATAATGTTTAAGCAAAGACCAGCGAAACCTTTATCTTCCATCTGATTTGGTCACCCAGCACTGTCCAGAAGACATGCATATGTATTACCCTAAATTAATTAAAAAAGTTTGTTATAAGAGATTCACTAGCTTTTCTAGTAACATTAGGAAAATAAGTTTTTAGAAACTTCTCTTCATTTTGAAGTTAAATTTTGCCTCGAAACCTAAGTGGCGTAAGTGATATTGATTTATTTTCCTTTACTAAATTGACATTATTACTTCCATTTCATCGAAATATTCAATTATATTTTTTTATCTAAATAAAACATAAAAGAAATTAGACCACTAAAACATCTAAAGCCTGACTGTTTATTGTATTTTCAAAGAAAATTTAGAAAAAGGAGCATACGTTTGAGAATGTTCAATTTATTTATTATTAACAAAAGTCACAGGTTTTTATTGTCTTTTACTAATTTTTACTGTAAAAATAAGTAAGCCGCATTCCGTCAAATATATATATATATATATATATATATATATATATATAGAAATTAACAATTGTCAAAGTCTGATTGGTGATAATTTATGATTTAAAATTTATATTGGCATCCCCCTCCATCACTCTACTTTTCTTCCATCACCCCACCATCAGATATCCCATTCCTACCCAAGAGGCCTGTAAGGCATTGGTGACACCTCTGGAGTCTTAAGCTCATAGACAAGGGTTGCCACATTTTTGATGACTCGCATCCTTGTTCATCCCTCGAAAATGCTATAAAATAGAACCAACACTTACCCAGTCCTTTGGATTGCAGTCGGGTATTATCGCTTTTATAGAAAGCTGAGTAAGTTTTCAAACAGTGTATTTATCTTTTAAATAAAACAAACAAAAAAAAATTAAAGTAACTGAGGGCGTTAATCGCGTGAATGTCGCACTTTGATGTTTAGCAGATTCGTGTGGGTTTTTTCTTCATGAAAAAAACTGACCAGAATTTTCCAATTTGCAGGTACATTAATTATTGCTCTTTTAGTGACGATAAAGAGGTCCTATATTTAAGACTAGAATCAACTTAAGAAATTCTATACAAGGACACACAATAAAAAAAGGTCAAAAACCAATATACTTTAGTCCACTTTAAGGAGGTCAGACGGCCCGGCCAAAATTCAAGATCTGTAGTTGACGTTATAAAGTTATATTTCGCTTTTTAAATGAAGGTCCCGACCTTGTTGCTGGGGTCTGGCCACGCCTCGCGAATTAGGGCTCTCTTTGTATCTATATAGAGCCGTTACTTTCGCCTGTATTAATAATTTTAAAGTTCAAAATATGTACGTAAAATTAGTAAAAAAAAAACAGACAAACTCGCATGTTGCGTATTGTATAATAAGTCTTGTTCAAGATATGATGTAGACACCGTATGCCAAATTATTTAAATATTTAACTCCTTATCCCTTTAACCTTAAAATGCATATGATCCCGTTTCGGTATCAAAAAACTTGAAAACTAAGAGCTATGTTTAAAAATATCAATGAAGGTAACGGGGAAACGAATGGATGACAATGAAGAAACAAAAAAATTTTTCGTTTCTTAAATTATAGCCATTCTGATTTAATTATCTATTACTCTTTGATCAGTAGGGCTGCCTACTCTATAAAAATGTTTTTATAAAACATTATTTAATAATTCTTCCAATGAAAATAATAAAAGACTACAAACTTGTAAATACTACATCTTCAATTAACCTACTTATTTAATATTATACCGATTTCTCAAAAATTGTATAGTCATTCGCAACTCGATTTATTTATTTTTTTTTCACAAAATCGACATTAACAATCCCTGTAAACATTGCAAGATTTCACCTGCTCAAGGTCAAAAATTTCTATTTACACTAATTGTCTATTTCACCATTCTCGTCATTTTTAACTGACATCTAACAAAAGTCATTTTCTAAATAAAATTAGCGTTGCATGTCTTCCTACTAATAGGTTTTAGCCCGAGCGACTGTTAAAAGGAAAACGGAAATGCAAATTTTATTTTAAAAGTGACTTTTTATTAATATACAGTTTAAAAGGAGATAGTGGAAGAGGCCATTAAGCTTGTATTTGGACGTTTTAAATGTTACTTAGAATTTTTTTTTATTTAGCGATAGCGAGCAGGTTTAATCTTAATTCCTCGTATTTTGTACTGATAATATTAACTTTACAGTGAGTTAAACCAAGAGAAGAAACATAAATAACGCAATTTATAAACGTCAGATGTGACAATATTGATCAATCAAATGTATGTGACGTCTAGTTGATTTTTTGCAATAATAAGTGTGATACAATTCTGTTGGTATAACTTAATTACTGTACTAGCTACTTGGAGTATTTGTATCTGATAAAAATTGATATTAGTAATTCAATTTGTAATGAAAATGGTGAGACGCACTTCAATATACATCAAAAACAGAACCATTGTGTTACTAATAACATGAACGCTCATATCCATTTAGTTACAGACCAATCGGAAACACAATGATTAACCCTAATCACCATTGTTTTCCAAAATAAAATAATCACTTATTAACCGCCAGTTTCTGGATAACTTAGAAGAACACTAGTTCATAAATGACCGCCAGTACAAATTCATTGTGACTGATCAGCTGGCGATATCCTTTCAGATGGACCCGTCTACTTTGCGATGAAGTATAACATTGTCATGCATGCTTTACGCGTAAACTACTAATAATGATTCAACTTTATCCTTACCACTGATTTCTAACACCGTTACGCTCCCTGAAAATACCATCCACACCTGTTGACTGACTCTTTGCACTGTTCAGCATAATTTTCTGTCACTTGTGACAGAAGTTTGAAATGATCCATCATCAACGATCATATTTACCATCAACCACGACAAGCGAGATTTCGAGAAAAAAATAAATTCAGTTCTAAAAGATTGATAACACACTAGCGACAAACAATGCCGCGTTTGGCTAGCTCATAGTCCGACCGTAAATTATAGGATAAAAACCTTCGCCATGACTGTAATCGTTATTTAGTAACATCATTAAATTTTAAAAAGTCAACACTCCCTTATTCCTTATTACTGACCGTGTAATTTATCATTATAATAGAATTATAATTTTTAAGTGTGTGATTTATAATTACAAGCTCACAAAATTCCCTATTTTAGATTATGGATGAAACCGTAAAAATGAATGTCTGTTTATAACTCTAGTGAAGTTTGGTCGTAATTTTAATTGAGTCGCTTCTAGCTGGAGCCGGAATACATGTATATAAAATATGATTTTGCAAGCTATATTCTCATAAGCAGAGAAATCTATATATAGTCTCTGCCTACCCTTTTGGTAAATAGGGATGAGTTTATATTATATTATTATTATTGCTAATATTATCATTATTGCCATGTATGAGCGTAACAACCACACGGAATAATCACTTGAACTTACTGAATAATATTTATATTCAAAGTATGTAACTTTGTATCGATAATTTAAAACTTAATCACAAAATGTAGGGTTTGAGTCTGAAGAGATTGAATTTTTTTTCAACATTGCGCTAGAAATAGGAAATATACGACAAAAAAAAAACATTGTTTTCGGTTGGATTCCTAAAGAAACCTAAATCTTCTGCATATTAAAAAAAATTAAACTTTCGACATCAAAAGAGGAATAAAAGTTAACTGGGTTTCAATGATCTGAAGAAACGTTAAAGGCTTTCACGAAACGTTTAATTCGCCATTTTTAAGGCTTCTAAAAATATATGAGCGAAGGAAGAGATGGCATTACTGGAACATTTCAATGAAATGTTTGCAAGAATTTGTAACGTAGCATCGAGAGAGATAGACGATAGCTAAATTTTACTTTATTTTACCTATCAGATCATAATAATAAACGTTGTCCTTTAAATTCCAAATCTAATAGATCATATAAACATTCTAAGCGTCCATATTATTTAATTTGGAAAATAGATTACTCTCATTAACAAATCGCCGAATGGAGAAGAGCAGAGTAGAAATTACACCTACTTATTAAGTATTACGAGCTCTATATAAATATTTCATCGTGATATTTTCTTCCCTCTTGTTATACGTTTCAGGCAGATTCGCCACGGCTCCGGCGATGGAATAATACTACTTGCGGGTACGTGCTCGTGTACCGCGACAATTGTGATAAGAGAATGGCTTGTGCCGATCTCCCTTCTCGTCTTTCACTCTGTGTCTCCCGGTAACATCTCGCTCTCTGTCTTTGACTGGTTTCACTAAAAGAATACTTCACCGGCTCTGAGGCAAACAATTAATCCATTAATTTCCCGTATAACAATAGTTAAGTACAATACCCATACAATTAGTAGTTTTCGTTGAAGCGATAAGTGCTTTTAGGCGAAATAAAACATTATTTTTAAACAATTATATCAAGGACTTATTACCGATTATATATTTTTTAGACAATTGTTAATCATGTACTTACTGAGGTATGTCTAACTTCACCTCTCTTAATTTTACATTCAAAATTTTGGTCCTCAAATGGGACTCTCCACGGTAATTGATACAGATTAGGTGCTTCTAACGATAATTTTCAAGTATACAATCAAAAAACCGGGTCCGACTGCTTAATACACTCTGGGGCACGGAGCGAGTGGCTTAATCTGAGGTCGATGCATAACTCATAACTCATCAGCCATTTCGCATATGGTCACCTTTCGAAACCAGTACCTCCTCCTTCTGAGAAAATGCTCGTGAAATATTAGAGTGGTAGAATCAAGTAGTGGTAAATTTGGCTGCAGCAAGACAATGGCCCCGTTCCACTTGTAAGATACCACACTCTCACAGAATACAGAAGTAAAGTAGCCACTTCCGCGGTTGCATTTCGTCCAGTGAGTGAGAGTTGCGCTGACCCACTTCCCCTTCCGTCACGCCACTCCAACTTCATCAATACCCCTCCATCAGATATGCCATTCCCATGCAAAAGGCCGGCAACAATCTCCGCGCCGAACGCCCGCGCGAGCGGTCTCCAAAAACACTACCTACGCCAATGTAACGGCGGGTCGCCGCAAGGACCCGCCTAAATCGAATAGTGATGTGTCTACGGACACACTAAGTCAAATCATGTCGGTGATATCGATCATCGACATCAACGAACTCGCGGATCTCGCGAAGTCATTTAAGACCGCATCCAACCCGGTCGAAAAATTATTGATTCTAACGAAACACGCCTCTCTCGTAGAGACGATTAAAAATAATAAATTCTAATCGTCTAAAACAAATCTCTTCTCATCCCATACCGGTCAAAAATCATTTATCATTCTTCTACGCGCCGCGAATTCCCCAAACATAGCGCTGACTGCTTAGTTTGGAACTCGCTTTAACGTTCGGTAAAGCTGCTGCACCTATGGTTACTTTCATAGGTTATTAGCTTTAAAAATAGAGTCACCCCAAGGAAGTGTTTTTAGTGGATAAAAATCCCACATAACCCGGTCTCTAGATCGCGTGACCGGGTATAAAAAAAAAGGCCGGCAACACACTGGTGACTCTGTTAAAAAAAAGATACATTAGAATCAAATGACATTTAATGACACTACAACGTTGAATTGTAAGCAAAAAAAATATGAAAATTATACCTGATCAATCATTTCACAAAAAATACGAAATTTTTATAATAATGCTGCTTTTTTTGACGAAGATACGAATCTATAGCTAAATAACAAAGCCTTGTAAGTAACAAATATAGAAATTGATACTGGAGTTTATGAAACTACCGTGAATATACGAAATGAGATACACTCAAACGTATCGTCGAAGCTACAACCATAGGCTAGTTGGTGCTGATTATTATCAAAAATTTTTGGAACTTCAACAGATACCGTAGTGACGAAGACGCGTTATTTTAGTTTTTTTACCTTTTTGGTAGACGTCTTGAAAATGCCTTTTATGAAATAACTGAAAAAGTTGTTAGGCGATTGATGAAGATTAGCAGATGGTTCTCTTGAATCCGTTCCGTTTAACTGATTACCGTTTTTGGCAAACATAAAAACAGCAATAGCAATGACTGTTAAATAATAGTAAGAAAGCATACCACGCATGACAAGAAGATCAAATTTGAAAGGAGATGCATAGTTGGTCCTACTGATATAGTTGGACTGTACGTGAGAAGGTGTTTTTTAGATCAAATTACTCGTAAAAAAAGTTGAAACTTTCACTAACAGTAATGTTATATATAAATTACACAGGAATTATTTTTTTAAAGTACGAATTTGTTTAATTTGTTTATATAGGGGAAACAAATATCGTTTTTGTTTCAATATTAACATGTTATAAAAAACTACTCTTCTTGGGGAGTATTTCGCTCATCCGTGCGTCTGTATTCTTCTTCAACTGTGCCAGTTTCCTCGGCATCACCACCTTTAATTTTTTTTACAATCTTCTGTCGTCGCTAACTTAATAAGTGATTAGAAGAATTGTAATTTCTTATGCGTTCCTAAATAAAGTAATGATGACATTAAAATATTACATTAGTTATTATTTTGTTAAGTCACAGTATTTTTAAATAATCATTTAATTAACATCTTTTACAAAATGTCGGGTACACTAGACCATTTTTGTTTAAAAAAAATTAGGTAAAAATGTATTCAAATAGAAACTGAAATATAAAATCGTTTGTAAGTATATTAAACTGTGGTTTCGAGAAAAATATCGCTGTAGGCAACCACTGATGGTTAATCTGTTTTGAAAATCTACGGGGTTTCTAATCAAATTATACAAAGAAAAATAGATAAGATTTTAAATATTTTGATTAGACTTGGGCAACGCAAATAAAACTCCACTGCAAGCCATGCGTGTAGTTCCGCACCTCTTGAAGGTGTTAGACCACTCACACCATCGTTAAGTGGTCTTTTATCGATCTCCAGGTTTCCTAAAAATGTGTTTTTCATTACCGTCTAGAAATCAAAACAGAAGTTAAAACACACTTGCTATCTCGAACTAGCGTCTCTTAAGATGAAGGTGGACGCATCTTGACCACTGGGTGACTATATTACAATAACTATTATATTTAGTATTTTCGACGAAATTAATATCTTTTTTGTATCCTGCACCAAAGGGGACCCAATTACTGAGTCTACACTGTTGTTTTGCGTATCCGTTCGTCCTTCCGTCTGACTTGTGTTCTACCTTTACACAGTATGTTAATTTATGGCGGACATCCTAACAAGTAATAAAAAATAACAAAAAAAATCTATCATTAATATACAAAAGGTGGAAAATTAATCTGATTTCTTTAACGTTTTTTGCTTTTAATTTATCGCAAAGTAAACGTCAAACTTGGTGTGATGACATTAGAAACTCTATAGTAAAATCACAAGTAATAAATTCGGACCAATTACACTCGCGTTAAATATTCAGAATGGAATGACTATTTCATATCAAATACTGAACAAAAAAAAGATTGCCTCGCACGGAACCCTCAACGCGCGATGTCGATTCGCACTTGACCTTTTTTTCATTCCTCATAAACTCCGTCTTTTTCGAAACCTCGAAAAAGACGGAAGAGCCACATTAAAAAATCCTAAATCACTTTCGCCGCCTCCACGTCCGTCCGTAACGCTTATTGCGATAAGCTTTTATTACATTATCCCAACTTTTGTGTGTTCAACGCCACATCCCCACCTTACCTCCCCTCCCTTAGCCCTCGCGGTGACGTCAGTTCCTCCTTCTTGTTTACGCGTCACTTTTGCTAATGGACTTTAACTTCTTTTTTTTTTCATTCATTTAATTTTTTCTCTCATTTCACCTCATAAATTTCAGCGAGCAGTCGTTATTCATAATTTCTGCTTTAATGACAGTCATTTGCACTCCTTTGTTCGGATGAGAGTAACTCCGCGTTTCCTGGCCGGCCCTTAATGAGTCAATCCGGATTGTTTGAGTTTTTTTTTATTTTTATTTAATGGCGCAACATTAATTCGGTCGCACGCAAAACGGATGACGAATCTTACAGATGCATTTAGGGTTACTTATAGTTTGTTTGTGAATAATTTAGCTATGAAATAACTCTAATGATGTGGTGACACCGTTTGGCTAAACACCTTTAACGGTTCGCCGATATAAAATGTTACATCCACTGTAATATTATAAATGAGAATGTAACTGTCTGTCTGTTACGTATTCGCTGCTAACTCGGTGAACTGATTTTAATGAAACTTTGTTTAAAGATAGCACGAATCTCTGTAGGAAGAAAGTATACTACTTTTTGTTTGTGCACTGCGAAAAATTTACCCATATTTAACTTATTTGACGTGTGACGTTATGAATCTAATCGACCGACTCGCTAGTTTATCAGTAAACGTACGAATATTACCCAAGATGTTACATTATAACCACTGGACGTTCTTGATATTTTATCGTGACAACTCCTAGAACGAATAATATCGTATTTAATCGATTCTCATAAATTGCAATGCTGTCCTGTTAATTCATCTCCACGTTACTGATGTTTTCTTTTTCTTGGCCTTAGTAATTTCGTGGCTTCACACGTTAAAACATGTTTTTTTTTTCTTAATAAGCTACCCTTATTATAGCAATGTTTTATCTTTGCCTGATCTGTTAGAATTTCATTCTGTCCTGGTACTTCTTTGTGACGGTACTGAAACCTTTGGATTTTAATGTTATATATTCGTTACTTTACCATAGCCGTAAGAGGTTTTGTGATGATTCTGTAGAACATAGCTAAAATTTGCTACATTTTCATTTACACATTAGGTTTTCTGATATGCAAAAGTGGAATAGCCCTATACTGTTTGTTGTGAAGAGTAGTGGATATAAACAAGTTTAGTCTGAGAAAAATACAAAATTCACAATATTATAAAAAATCCGGCAAAATCAAATATTTCAAAAATATCACTATTTGTAAAATTCTTTGTAACTATTACTTATAACGTAAAATAGTAATTGGACAGTAGAACTACGTTCTTAAAAATCATCACAAAATCGGTTACCAATACTGACGTTCTAACATTTTCCATGTAAGAAATATTAATGTATAATTAAATATAAAGAAAATAGTTATATTTTAAAAAAGTCATAAAAATACTCAATGCTATCATGAAGTAATTAAAATACCTGTAACATGACTGATGACACGTGGGGAATAGGATTGTACTACTTCTATGAATAAGTACCAAATTAAAACGTTTCATTAATTTCTCTAATATTTCCTAGGTAAATTGAAACGCATTGGTGAGTGTGTGTAAAATAAAAAGATGTTCGTTTTTTGTTCACATTTTTTGTTATGTACATTACACAATCAATTCATACTTACAGTATTAGATACTTAAGTTTGGAAATAACTCCACTGAAATTGTTTTATTATATATTAAATAAAATAATTTATAGGCAAAGCCGATTAAAGACGATTCGTTAAGATTTATCAAAAAAAATTATGGTTTTTTTTTTACCTAACTAGTACATATACTTAAATTTTTCTACCTAACTAGTACATATACTGGTTAGGTAGAAAAATGTAAGTGGATACTCTTACTTTTATTAGCGATTGAATATCAAAAGCATACGTAAACAATAGGTATAACAATCAATAATACACTAATTTATAAAACGAACTGTATTTTTTTAAATCCTATTCATCTGAAATGGTAATTAATAACAAAGTTTGACATTTAGATTAACTTACACAATTACGAATTATTAATCTCCAGTTTTTTAAAGTCACAATTATTGACATTAATTGGCAATTGCGTTTAAAAAATTCAACTACATAAAAACCATAAAATAAACGAAGTAATAAATTATTGTAATCAAATACCTTAAATAAATAAAACATTTATAAGTCATCGTAATACCTACACAAGTAATGACACATATAAAAGAACTGCAAATTATTGTAGTAAATGTCTGACTGTCATATAAAAAATGCAATTTTTCATGAAAGTCAGTGTTCTTAGATGCAAAGAGTAGGTATATCTATATGAAACACATTCAATTGGAGGAGTTAGAACAATCTTCTAAGCATAATAATGTATATAGAAGAACAATGAATGGAAGTACACTTCTGTTTGTTATTTTTGCGTACTGCACTTATAAATAAAATAATGCAATATTAGAATAAAATTCCATAAAATAAATATTAGAGAATAAAATATATAAGACGTAAAAATTTAACTAATAACGAAAATAAATGAAACAGTGCGGGAAGTAACACAAATTCCTGCCTGAGATTCATGATAAAAAATATCTACAAATAATATGATAAAATTGTTATTAATTAGGTGTGATATGCAATTTTTTCTCTAAACTGCAGTTTTAATATCATTTTCAATAGTTAACTCAATATTTTGGTTTTCTTCACTTAGTTTTAACTTAGCACGTGATTTTTTTTAAGTAAACGGTTGTAGTGCCGACCTTTTTTAATATGGGTCTTCCTTCTTCAGTTTTTTTAGAATATAAGGACCTGAAACATAAAATTTTAATCAACCACCATTAAAAAAATTCATATTATAATCGCCAACCATTTCGTACTAATTAATTTTGTTCATAATTTTATAAAAAATATTTGAATGACTTCAAACTAAAAGGACATCGTCATTTTTTTGTCGAAATCGTATCTACATTCTACACGTCTAAAATTTTCCACATCACTGGGTAATCATTTGGTAGAGTAAACAAGCAACAATTTTTTTATGCGTTTATTGTAATGTATTATATTACACGTACACTGATATTACATATTTTAGTTCGTTAATTAATATTTTTTGAGGTAAAAAAAATACTGTATCCATTCATCTAGTTGAATTTAATCCTCCCCTCAACCCTCCCCAACATTTATCTAGTATTTAGGATACCCGCTAAGGAGGGGTTAGGTAGAAGAAGGTATTAAAATTGGGGATAATGGTGGCATTATTAGTAATTTACCTAAACTAAAAAGGGACACATTTATGCAGACGCTTGCCTGCAACACGCGTTAACATGCAGCATGCAACCCACCGCTGGCCCTCGAATCTGCCTCTCCACAAAGAATTTCTATCCAAAGAATTAAATATTAATTTGAGAGGATTGACAGATACCGAACACCTAAGCAAGTGTTAATTTTATAATTATCTTAGTCCGCTAATCGTTATAATGTTAATTTCTACGTACGTTTCATGCCAACGAGGTACATCCTCAGGAAATCTCAGACAGTCACATCCACCAGGGCGTAAGGAGTGTTAAAAACAACCGGCAAATGCGGACACAACCTCGTTAAGTAAAACGCTGTCATGCAATAGTCAAAGGATGACGAAAGCATTCTTACCAGCAGCCACAGACCCACCATCAATATACATGCCTGTCAATTGTCACAGATTAACCATCACTAACCGTGACCCAAATAGTTACAGGCAAGCGTCCAATAGTGGCGATTTATAAATGTTAATTTGGTCATTTAGCATGTTAATATTATTTTTATGTTTCAAAATTTGAAAAGATTCCAAAACATTTAAACGTAACCCCTTCTCACAGACATGCAAAACATCGAAATTGTAATCGTTATTGAGCATAAGACCGGTTTCTCTTGAATATTTAGCAAAATGGGATCCGTCTGATTTATTATTTAGACTAAGGCGTTATTTCACAGTAAAGTTTTGTTTTACTGAATAATATAATCATTTGTTGCGTTTATAAATAAGAGAAACATCGGAAAGGTTTTGTAATATATTAGGTCGGATTCATACATTATCACACTACATTACATTATTATAAAGTGTGCTGTTAATTCAATATTAGTCTCATTAAGACCCTTTAGTTCATCCTCCAATAAATATATCAGTAATTCCCATATATCCTTCATTACTTCTTATTCGGATATGACGTTGTTATTTCATCGTGAATATATCAAGACATTTTAACGTAACTTCCCTATACATATTCAATCTCTTGACGTTAAGTACAAAATATCATGACTGAGAACATTGCTCCATTTTTCTTGTAGTATAAAGCTTAAAAAATCATAGGTAGTCTAGATATTGTAATATGGTATACTATAATTAGAATAGTACACCATTTTACCGACGAGCTTAACTAGCATTTTTTCGTTTCTTAAAAATAATACTTTTCTCAGTGTGTGTCTGCCCGTCCGTCTATATTCTTTATTACAACTCAACAATGTTTAAACCGATTTAGATGAAATTTGGTATACTAATATAATAATCCGTTGCAAAAAATATAACTTATTCCCCTTTTATGTCTGTCCGTCTTGCTTGGACATGGTATAACCTATTTTTAAATTTAATATTAGAACCCTTTCTCGCACCAAATACTGACTTGTGTTTGTTTTTCTCTCAGTATATCTTTTTATAGTTGGTTATTTTTTATTTGATTGGAGAAAAGAAGGAACGTGGAGAGTGAGGATCGAGAGGGAATTATGGAGCGAATAGATGAGGGGAAAAAAAGTAAAAAAAAATTTGGTTGCCTGTAAAGTCGGTATACGGGCGAAAGTTTTACGTGACAACGACTTTGAATGGTAAAATCATTTTAATGTGAATATTCATTCGTATAGTAGGAAGAAGGATGAAATAATAGTAACAATTTAAAACATTTATTTATACAAAGAATTATATTTAAAACATTAATTTATACAAAGAATCTCGCACTGAATTTCATATTAACAAAATTTTATTTTTACCTTTACACATACATACGTATTTATATACAAATATACATACAATAACTTGCAATACATTTGCAAGCTATGCACTAATTCTATTGCGCGCGCAGACCGATCATAGTTGAGTCATTCGGCGGGCCTCTCGTTCGGTGACTCATCGTTACGTTACCGAGCGTTACACTTTTTCATAAGTGACTCCCAGCCGCAACCTAATTTAAGACGTTGTCACGTCAAAAAAGGGAGAAAGGGAGCGAGTGGACAAAAGAAAGAGATGAAATCAATAATAGCCTCAAGATCATTATTGGTAATGGTATGAGTATCAGGTAAAGATTTAAAGTAAATATTTAAATCTTCAATCAAGATACTCTATAAGTGCGGGCGGAGAGCCGAGGAAAATAATAAGTTAATGTATGTATATATATATATATATACATTTTGAGATAATTTTGTTAAAATTCAGAAAATTAATTTGTGAGTCCCTACGATAAGGTTTTCATATACAAACGTATACGATTTGTGTTGGAATGCATATTTTTAATTTCTCTGAAATTATGGCATTCATTGTTGTATTACGTTTGAAATAACCTCAAAAGTAAAATTAATCAAAAAGCTTTTGTTCGAACAAATTGCAAACTTTTCATACGTATTATTTGTAAATTAAATCAGATTTATTCCTCAAAAAACTGCGTCAAATTCCAGAAATTTTATTAGAATCGTTTAGTTTAAACGAAAATCGACCTACTTTGAGACTGCCTTTCGAACGAGTGGTGAAATGAGTTTGCAAAAATATATGTCATATTTCAAATGCCATATATATAACCAATGATTTAAAATGTTTTGAACTTGAATTTGATAAAAATCAACTTGTAGCCGAGACGATTAATAGTATATAAAAAAATTGGAAATTACTGTTTTGTGTCCGACTTTTCGTTTAATCAGTTGATATTTTAAAATCCAAGGGAACTACACTATTTTCGGCAGCACGTCCCTACATACGTGTGTGAATACATGCGTACAGTGCGTGCGTGCTTGTGTGAGTACATGCATGGGTGTTGTGTAAGTTTTTGAAAACTTTTAATAACAGTTACATCACTAAAACTGTTTAAACATTATCATCTATTTTGTCGTGAATTTAGTATACGTAATACAATAGACGTACAAGACTATAACTGCTACACATTTTCGAGCTCGCAGAGTAGAAAAATAGTAAAAAATTACGGGTATCGTTCTACGAGACCGTCCGTTTTTCAGATTTATTTTTCATGCATCGTTGACCATGAAAAGCGCTTACTATTCATGGACCACCGAGCAGAATAATTGATGAAGAAAGAAATGAAATCACGCGCCCTTTGAAAGTATTCATTTTGTCCGTTCCCGCCCTTTTTCCGAGCACTCCAGGGTCTACCGGACGACGTAAGAATCATCTGCGTCACCGTTTTCATTGCGAACTTGCGGTCGCGTTAAAATTATTTTCTAGACCGTTACCCTACTCCTGCTCAGCTGTGCGACGCAAGCGCACACGCACTCGGTGTAAAATAAGCCCGGAGATAGGGAACAATTTACTCTTACAATAGCCCTACTAACCCTTGAGGTCAGAAGCTCGCTATATTAAAATATATGCGCCAAACAGAAGCTATGCAGCACAAACACCAAAATGACATAAGTACAGGAACTTTTAAAATACGTTTTCATTTCTATAAAATAGGTCTTCTATTTTAATAAGCTGAATGGAACACAAGTTGTTCAAAGTTTCTAGAATAGATCTACCATGATGTAGAATGTCTCGGTTTAATGGCAATACGACTATTCCAGGGTTATTTATCTCATTGCTTTGCACATTGCCAATATAATTGTTTCACACTCGCAAAGATGTTTGCTATTGATGTAATAACCAAATAGCCACACAAATTAAGGTTTTCCTTCTTGAGGCTTGTATAATAGTTAATTGCACAATACACTTTAATGTTATACTTTCATACGTACGAAAGTCATCGAATTTTAATACTAAATATATATATTTTTTTTTTCAGCTAATCGGTTACATTTTCCTGCTGTTGGCTATGTGGCTTAAAAGTTCTTTAAAGGAAACAGCATAAAGCTCTTTTACGCATAGCTTGGTGTGTCCTTTAAAGCTATTGCTCTATTACATGTAATTAAGTTCATGGTGAATATTCCGTTTGTAGCTACAAATGCGTTTTAGTAAAACACAGGAGGGCATTTACATTTAAATACTTCAATATTCATAGATTAAGTAATGTAATAATAAAAATAAATATATTTAAAATTATTGTAAAAGCTTTTTGAAATGATAAACAATTATAAAGACTTTACGATCTATATTTTGTGTGAAATATACAAAACTGAATTTTATGGGACACTACCTAATGAAGAACTTTCAAATGTTCATGATATTTTTACGTCCTGTAATAGTTATAATCAAAAATATAATAAAGAAAAATATTATTACTATATTATTTCTCAAGTAAAAAAAAATATTTTAATAAATAAAAAAGTGTAACTCTGCTATGGTCAGCTGATCCGATGAATGATATCAATAGACCATAATAACAGATACAGTTTTAATTTAGTGTGATGCTTGAACTCGTTGATTACATAATTAATGCATAGTGGAGCATTTCCAGAGACATTTCGAATTTATTTTGCAGAGATTGGTCATATCAAAATCTACAGTACTATAATGTGAGAGTCATGAATTCTAGTGAAGCTGACAATAACCACACAGACGCACGTATATCAAGACTGACTTTTTTTCTATTAAAAAAATATATGTGAGAGTCATGAAGCTATACGTGATAGCCTGCACTTGTTTTTTCCTTGTTATTTTTCATAAAGCATTTTCAATTAGTTCTGTGGATCTAGACCAAAACCGTCCATCAGAGATAGAACATAAAATATTTAGGGTTGAAATAAATTTTATATTCTTTTCGATTCTACAAATGTTTTTCTTTTTTTACAATTAATGCGAAAATGCAGCTGTGATGGCTCGATGGTTAATTGTCGGTTTTGGACCACAAGGCACCTGATTCAGTCTGAACACAAGCGGATTGACCGACCGGTTTTGAACTCAAGTCAATTCTTTTTATTGATCTCGATATGAATCAATAAAAAGATCTTGAAAAGGTACGCCTTATTAATGAGATAAATGAAACCTAAAACAATATTACAATTATCATTTTACTGTGACAGTTTTTGCTGATAATTTGAATGGAAACTACTTTTTCTAGAGGTACAGTAGTATTTACGAAATGCGTCCATGAAATTACAATATTAACGTGCCTACAACACGCAACGCAAATTTTACGGTTTAAAGATAGTCGCAGATTAATATCCGTTTAAACGATACTAGTTTAATTGTCCCATTGTGATGGATGGTGAAAAACAGAATTTGTTTTACGAGTACTTTCCAGAACTTCTACATGTTATAAAGGACGATTACTACATTATTAGATGTAATCTAAAAAAAATCAATCGAGCCGCTTCAAACACTTCAAGTACACTATCAGATATAAATGAACTCGTAATCTATTTTGGTTCTTTAATTAAACTGTTTAATGGGAAAACATCTAAATACCATTAAGTTGCATTCAAAATTATTTCCAGGAGGAGTCTTGGAAGGTACTTTCAACAAATAATAGAATATGCGCCTCCCATATATAGTTATGGGAATATAAATTCTTTTATTTATTCTTAAGTAAACTCTTTAATGGAAACAAATCTAAGAAACAATCAAGCGACCTTATAAACCGCTATCAATGCTGCAAATGGAAACACAATATTCATTTTTGGTTTTCTGCTTGTTTGAAGCTTGAAGTTTGAAGATATGACGAGATCTAAAAACAACCAATTACTACCGGCAATCGGTTTTTAACCCTGAACTACTAACAATGGCAGGAACATGTTTCATAACTATCAGTTTTACCTGGTTAGAGTAACATTTTACTTATATTTACTTCAAACGTATACTCCTATTCTAATATCTTATTTTTTGCTATAGAACTGGCACTTATCTTACCTTAATTCTGGAACTTACCTTACCTTAATTATATACATAAGTAAAAGCTTTATTAATCTGTTGTTCATGGCATCAAATGATATATATAACAAACGTCCAGTATAAGCCCGGAGTCGTGTACCCGTGACTTATGGCGCCCGTGTCAATTTGCCTGAGTGCGGGTTTCAATTAATCATTGCAACAAAATCGATACACAATGCGATGAAGCTTTTAGTGTTCATCGTATGCTACTCCCACCGGTTTTATTTTTCGTGCTTTATAAATCAGCCCGATTCTATATATAATTCTAGTGAATGCCGATTTCACGACACTTCAGTTTCGTTCGATGATTTTTTATTTAAAAACAATCATTAATAATTTAAATGAAGCTTAATCAGCCTCGACATTTTAAAGAAATCGGCGATATTGTTTTTAATAATCATCGAGACAATGGACATTCAAAACCTTGAAAGAGAAAAAGATTGAAAAAAAAGTTACAATTATCATGGTACGAGTATTATTATTAAGACATGGATATTAAATCTTAATTTTGTTGTTGTTCCACATTACATAGAAAATATGTACATCAATCAAGTCACAATCCTATGTAACAAAAACAAGTAAAAAAGTAATCCTGTGACATAGAGACAATCAAAGCAGGCTGTCTTGTAAAATAGAAATAGGCGGGGGAGGCAGTTCCGTGGCAAGCGTGTAAAGAAGTAATTCTGGATCATTAGTTTTAGTAAAACAAGGACAGACAAGACAGTCGGACAGACAGTATTATTACACTGAAAAAGAAGCAAAGAAATTCCTGTGACACAGAGTAAATTTGCAATTTCTATCGTGTTGAACAGAAAATGTATAAAACTTGACATGCAAAAAATGTAGTAGTACAACCCTGTATTTGAAACATCTCATTTTCATTATAACATCGAAAAAATAGATATTGTTATTTCAACGCTCTCTCTTTCTAGGAAGAATGCCTACTATAAATTAAATTGTCTTTAACGGCGTGGTGGTAGCGGTAGCAAACAAAATGAAGCGTGTCTCCCCGCGCCAAGTTACATCAAAATCGGTACAGCGGCTTAGGCGTGAAAACGTAACAGACAGGCAGACAGACAGAAAAACTTGCATTTATAATATTATTATGAATAAGGATGAAAAAGAAGAAAATAATAGCATTGTATACGAATGAATTCATCGGCAAACCTACAAATGGATAGCTTTATCATTCGCTGGATTTTCTACTTAAAAGCCATATAAAGTAAAATGCTGCCGTTGTTTCGTTTCATCCAGTGAGCAAGAGTTCCAATGGTCTACTCTCCTCTCCATCACCCCACTCCCCTCTCCCCCACCCTACTCCCCATATATCACCCTCTTTCCCCTCCATCAACCCAGTTCTCGCGCCCCATCCAATACCCTGTTGCTGCTGAATGTCTATGGGCGGCGGTGGCGACCTACTTTTTCGTGGTTTGCATGCACGTTTGTCCCTTGATTTTATGAGACAAAATATTAATGCTATGAAATTCTAACAAATTTTTAGGTAAAATAGCTTCTAAAAGAATTTTCTGCGCACTTTTATTTAATAACTATAGAAATATTTTTCAGCTAATAAAAGTACTTTTATATTAAACCAATACAAAAACAATAAACTTCCGAAAATGTATCTTTGTTCACAAAATCCCTCTATTTGAGACACCCAGTTTTATTTGCTTTTCGTTTTTAAAGAATAAAGGTATTTAATCAATAAAGTCACATAATAATAATAAACAAATTATAGTATAAGCATTTCCTTCAATCAATGCTTTGAAAATAATTAACTCATCAAACATTATAATATAAATACATAAATTTGTAATTAATAAATTGTTCACCACCAACGCAACAATTCACAAACTTCACCAGCTGCAATCCAAGAAAGTGTGTAATCACCAATTCTATGAATGATATACAAACAAACGGACAAAACAAAACGGCACCTTTTATAGACGAAGAAGCCTTCAAAATGATTCGCTTCCCGGTCCTAATTGAGAACTTTTAACGGCCTCGGCGAAAGCGGCCCGTTCTCTCAGAATTTATTCGGCACGTAAACTGTGCCCTCCTTGTAAATAAACAATGGCGGACCCCCCCCGCCGGCCCGGAGCGGGGGGTATTTATTGTTCCCCAAATGAACAAATAACGTGTTCATATTTCCAACTCACGAGCACTTCGGTCTGCGTTTAATTTATTACGAATCTATTAATGTGTAGGCGTCCGGCGATGGATTCATTTGAATCGGAGTACATTTTGTATTTTACGTTGCTTTGGGACTAGTCACACTTGACCGCTTTTTTTGTATAGTCGGGTTGGAAATATTCCGAATTTTCTTTTACTGGTCATTAGATAATGAATCTGTGTGTTAGTAGCGGTCACCTGAGAAATTCGTCCATAGAAATTCCGTAGAGAGTCCGTAGAGATCATGGAGATTAGACCGCTTTACCGTCGTAAAAAGTAACCCTTCGGAATATATAATACGTATTTTTATATTTTCAATAACGACTTTCATTAAGACCGGATCATTAGTTCCATTTCTAACAATATTATCAATGTATTTGTAGTTCTGTCTATAAGTCTTTATGTTACCGCTTCATGACTAAACCCCTATGCTGAAAATACAGATCCTCATCGTTTGAAAAGGAACCTTTAATATAACATGTCTTTGTTGGTTTTCAAACTGCTCTTACACTTTTAACTTTTTAGTATTGCATCTATTACAAATTTAAATTACAACAATATACACATCTCCAGAATCTGTAGCCTACTCTATTGTTAGGGCTAACAACAAAAAAAATCTAATTACTAACTATATATTTTTCAAAATCTACAAACGTAATCCCAAATCGATCATCCCTATAAAAATGTCCAGCTTTTTCATTAGCAGAGGACGAAACAGGAAAACTTCCACACGGCCCGTATACGTGGAAGTAGAAATGAACGCGGCAGTACTTTACCGTGTCCCAACACACGCCGTTAATTCGTTTCGTCACTTGAAACACTGTTATTGCGCCCATAACAGTAAAACGTCCGACCAATCCGCCGACATACGTAATTTTTGTGCCGGGGAATTATCTGCGGTAGTTTTCCGCGGGACGCTTTCGGAAGTGGTAATGGGAAAAGACTGTATATTATAGTACAGCGAAAAAAGACTACATGAAAGCCTAAAACAGAGTTAGGTACTAGTTTGGATGTATTTTGACTAGACTTTCAATTGTCAATTACCGTCGATGAGAAATATTCGTCTATGACAATGTAAAATCGGTTAGTACAAATGTTTGTATGTTTAAAATGATATAAACAAATGTTTTAATAGATACAGCTAGAAATGCTAAATATATATATTCAGCCTCTCTATGTGTCTAGGTGCAAAACTAGAAAAGTAATAACTCAGTTGAGTTAAAATTTTGTAATAACTTTGCGAAAGCGAATATGCGAGTCTTTGCCTATGAGAGACAGGTAGATCGATATATATAGAACATGAATGAATACATTCTAAGTCCGTGGGCGGGAAGCCAGTATATATATAAATACATCATGTATAATATATATATATGTAATTACGTTAAGTTGAAACATTTTTTTAATTGAACTATCGCGTTGGTCAAGGCCCTATGGTCTTCTTTATTGATAAAATGGTAGACAGATGGAAGAATAGATGGACTGATTAAGGAAATTGGTAGATTAAAAATTCATGGATATAATAAAAATAATAGTAAAAACGAGAGATAAATTATAAGATTCGACTAAATAATTAGTAATTTCATCTAAAAACTAATGGTAGTTATTGAATTAATATGGTGCCAGATTACACTATTGAATGATAGATTGCTAGACTGAGCGTATTACAGTAGATTGATTTATTGAACATGTTGGTATATCACAGACAGAGACACTTGTTGATAGAAAATCGATAGGGTACAAAAGTAATTTACTCATTAAGATAATAATTAATAAAGGCTCACTATTAACAAACAAACGAAATAGATCTGTGTGGATTGAAACAATTTTATTGATTGTGCTGATTGAATAGATAAGTTTCAATTGTCGTACTGAAAAACTGAAATAACCGGCGGAATGTGGAGTTCATACAAAAAGTCAACAAACAATAATTAAAAAACAACCGCATTTGCCGGGTGGTAGAAGAATCATCTCCCGAACAGTAGGTACTAGCTTTTAGTTAGGTAATACGAGTGATCTAACCAAGGAGTTTTTAATATGAGTCGAATTAAGCCACTCGCTTCGTGCCTCAGAATGTTAAGCCATCAGCACCGGACGCCGAACGTTGTCATTGCGTTGGCGCAGCTGCCATTTTGGTTCTTAATATGCATTAAATCATCATGAAATGCCAAAGATTCCCTCAATCTAAGATGAAATAGTTGTGAAAGGGTTTATGTTAATTATAACTGATACAGAACATGGCGCTGTAACAATAACATTTCAAATAATTTTCTATTGTTTATATTTAGAATTGATTATGTTTTTGTTGATTATGTTTTGAAAGTGAATATATTTAGCGATAGTTATATGATTTAGTACAATGAACTGATATATTTAATAAGTAATATGAATTAGTAAGTTAAATTAATACATTTATTCAAATTCAAAATATCTTTACTTCATAGCTTATAAAATAACACTTGATTTTACATTAATAATTGATATATTTTTTTGTGAATTTACTCTTTACTACTCATTCGAAAAGCAGTTTTCCCTCGATAAGAATGAATAAGAAACTTGAAGGTAGCCCTTTTTTTTTTTTTTTAAATCCATTATGCAAATCCAAAATAAATATAATACAAAACCATCGATGAACGAAACAGCTCGGTATAAACTCGGGCCGCTTAAGCCCATGCATATTTGTCTTGTAAATATTCGTTAATTATATTTAGCAAATATTTATATTACTATGAACAAACCCCTTCTTATTAAGAGAATGTTTAATAATGCTCTTAAATTTATATAAGTGTAAATCTTGTACATCCACAGGAACCCTATTGGACTTGTGCACACAGACCGTACTAAATGCATTTGTGACTTTGCATGGTCAACTAACGCTTAAACACAATTTATTTTTATTTCTGACACAACTTAGGTCGATCAGTATTTCTTTGAAACATTTCTAATTTTTTTTTATATAACAAATTTTCGCATATGAACTGGGATGCCAAAGCTAAGATTCGTATTTCCTTAATCTTATATCTGAGAGATAAACGAGGTCTGAGCTTGTAAATGACGCGAACGGCCGTCCTTTGCTACACGAAAATCTTTGAATATCCGCGGTGTGTCCCCAGAGCAAGATGCCATACGACATCATAGAAACAGCCAAGAAAAACTAATCTAGCAGTTTCGATGTCTGATACATTTCTTATTTTTTTGACTGCATACAAAGCAGAGCTAAGAAACCTTTTCGCCAACTTATTGGTATGAAGACCTCATTACAGCCTATTATCTAGAGCAATTTCAAAGAATACGAGAAAATTAACAAACTCTAAAATTTTTCGTTTCGTTCTGAAATAATACCGGAACCATATTTTAAAATTGAAAGTGAGAAGTTTATACAATTTGTTTACATTTTATTAAGATGTAGGTTTTTATTTGCGTTAAAAAAAAATTCTACCTTAAAGATAGCATTGTTTACATCGTCATAAGCGGGCTGTTGTGTTTTACCTTTGAATATCAAAGAAGTGTCATCTGCAAACAGGAAGGGATCAATAATTAATCCCTGTGGTGCACCCATGTGAACTACAGATCCAGTTTATCTCATGCCATTGATATAAATCCTAAAAAGGTTTTTACTCAAATACGATTTCAGATAGCCGAGTGCCTGGCCTGTTAGTTCATAGTGACGTAATTTCCCGATCACAGTTTCATGATAATCGTCATCGAATGCCTTGGGGAAATCACAAAATATGTCAATCGCATTTCGCAAATTCTCCTGCTCTCCAAAAATATGTTGCAAAAAAATATATTCCGGTATCGGTTGTTACTTTATTACTGTAAAAATGTATTCACTAGTAACTGATTTAAAATCCTTTAAATAAAGGAATACCTTACATCAAATCGGAAAGCACGCCTTTAACTAAACAGTTATTAAAAATACATGCCAAAGTACGGCGCAATACAATCTGTAATGGAGTTTACAATCACAATAGAAAGACTATGAATGGCAGCAGTACTCTTCATGTCTAACGATTTAAATGTTTTCATAACTTCTTCAGAACCAGCATACTTAAATTCTAAATTCGTTTCACTTTTCTTCAGTATTACTTTGGCAAGAGCGGGAAACCAGTTGAGAGACCTGATAGTACTGGTTGTTGAAACAGGAATGTCAGTAAAGAACTTTTTGAAAGTCTTACCAACCTGTAACATTTCAAAATGAACATCGGGCTTACAAACAAATTTGAATTTCCCTGTTAAAATGGTAATTTGATAACAGCTTCTGAACGAAATATCGTGTATTATTAGTTCCATAGTTCCACAATTAGTTTTGATTAAAAATAAAAAGAACTTTCTTGCCTTTATAACTCGATTTAATAGATAGATCATAATAAAGAAGAAATTTAAAAGCGTCTGTTTTGAATATGTAATTGTCAATGTCATTCAATCTTTCATTAGATTGATCTGTCATCGTCATTTTGAAGATCAATTTTTCAAATACAAAATTTTTTTAGGTATTCTTTTTCTGATTGGAAAAGAATCAGGACAGGCACTGTGAAAATCAAATTCCTTTCAAGGAAATATAACCAGTCAATCTTCTTCTGTCTAATGTAAGTCTTTATCGTAGGATCCTCCTAAAAAACGGGTAGGATACGATGTTTTGTTCAGAGAAGTGATTTGTAAAATCTGTTCTCCCGGTTATAATCGGTGACACGTGTCTATGGTTCTATGATCTTTTTTGTTCACTCCCGCAAGAGTGGATGCCTGATGTCTAGATGATCAGACGCCGGTTAGGAAGTGCACAGTGTTCCATTTCTATGGCACACTCAGCCCGCAATATTTTGCTAAGACTCATCTGTCTGCACTGTCTACTACTGAGGTTTCATCGCAGATGAGAGTCCAAGAAGAAATATAGATGGGAAGTGAACACAGTTCAATGTTCGAAATCACTTGATTTCGAACATTGAACTGGGTTTACTTTCCATCTTAATCTTTTTGTACAACAATTATCATCTTTATCGTCTCTCCATGCAAAAAGGCTGTATCAAATTCTTCTCAACATTTGATTGTGAATATCATTAAGTTTGATTATATATTTTTTCTCGGCACTTGTTGTCGGGTGGCGCCCATTAATTACATTTTAATTATGTATACAATGTATATCATATGTCTCAATTGATAAAACAGTTAGGTATTTTAGACCTAATTCGAACCTTATTATTTATCAAAGGTCACATATAAAACAATCATACGCCCTGAACCCTCATGTCTCTTTGAATATAAATTTAATATTCTGTATTGTATCTTTGTGCCTTTCATTTATTTATATTGACAAATTTGCTAATGAAATATACAGCTCTACTTTATTCAACGTTTTGTCATTTAAGTTTATAATCAGTAACTTTCTAATCTTATGAATTTTCACTGTTGCCAAATCGCTAAATGAAAATGGTTCACATATTTTAACGTTTCTTGCTTTAAGTACATTATCATATTTAGTTTTTATCACGCGAAACATTAAATTATACAGCTCATTGGAATCATCATAGCATTGAACTTCCTGAATTTTTGTATGATAACATATATATATATAAATTGAACTAGGCGTTTTACGTTCACCCTTACACAAATTATATTTCTTTTTAGTGTTCTATTAACCAGTATTCTAAAAGACGCAAATTGACCGCTGCGATCGGATTTTAAATTGTGCATAATATATTTCTACTGTGGTTTAATATTTATGTAGATGTTATCAATGTAGGCGTCATAGGTAGAAAAAATTCCCGTTGAAACAAAACAGTGATTAAAAAGATTGTAGCAACCAAAAAATTCCAAAATTTACCGCTATGATTACTAGCTTCTAATATCGTTCGACAGAAAGAGTCACAATAACCATTCTTTCCTTAAATTTTAAATTGTTTCTTATTAGTATTTAGGATCCGTAACTTATTGAATTGTCTCTGCTGAAGGAGCTAGAAACCTAGTGACTGAATATACCAAAGTGAAGCTGACAGTACCCGAGCCAATGTTTCGTAATATAGACAATATCGATATTAGCATAGCTTATAAATAGCCCAATCTCCATCTCCTTGTTATGCATACTTATATGATTTGATTTGATTTGCACCAAGTTGAGAATACATTGATTCTTATTATTAATTTTAAATGAGCTATTGTTGTATACGTTATGTGGATTATTGCTCTAATTTTATCTAACATAAAGCTTTAATCACTCTCTGTCATTTATCATTAGTATCAAGGTTAGATGAAAATACATATCTCAATTCTTTATTGCCGAAAAAAATCCTGTTTGTTTTTTATGAATTAAATTAAATTAATTAGAGGTTCTCTTTATTGTAACTGTCTGTTTAAATACTTGCAACTCAGCACTATGCTAGATCTTACTGATTCAATCGAGACGCGATGAGTTCAATATTGTCAAGTTAGCATCGAAATAAGAAAGTGTAGTAGACTGAAAATCGGCAAGTGTATAAAAGGCGACCATCGACTTAGCAACTTTCATTCGTGGAGTGGATTTGTAAATTATTTTGTTAAATTGACGGTTGCACAAAATAGATTCATTCCAATCATTTTGAACAAACGAAGGCATACATTTATGCGCGCACATGCATGTACACTCGCGGTGCATGAGGGCTCAAGGTCACAAATATCACATTATAAATACACTTCACAATACCTGAAAATTACAATATTAAATAAAATTTAATATAAAAATAAAACGAAAATAGATCAAACGAAAATGTTCGGATATCTTGAGCGAAAAATGCAAATAAATAACCTATTGTTTGTGTACTTAATTATTTTTTTACGACAATGCAAATTTAATAAACAATTTACTAGGCTCTAAATGCATTAATTAAATCATTTAAATATATATTAATCCCGGGGGTCTAAGAAACACGATTAACATGTTCACATTATTAAAGAACGTAGACTAACAGTAAATTGCGTTTAGCTTAACAATATGAAACCTAATGTGGTTCTAACACGCTACCTCGCTTTAAAATATCTCACGCCGGGGACTTTATTAACTTCAAGCCGCAAATGTTCCGAGTCGAGGCAGGCCGAGAGCGTTAAGGAAATAATTTTTAGGGTCTCTATCCAGAAGGTATCACCTGGACCGTATTAATAAACCTCCGCTTCCAGCCTGTCTGTCTATTGGAAGGCTGTATCCATGGACCGTAATAGGCAGATAGTCAAAATTTTTCATTGCCACTATATCAACAAATAATAAAAATATTGAGACTTGAGACTATGAGTCATTAGGCGCTGATGGAAAAATATAAGTTTAAAGTTAATCATTATCTGTTTATTAAAACGTTAAACGTTAAACGAAAAATATGTAGTGTTAAATATAATACTGTGAAATGGAACCCTTCTTATAATGACCCCGACTTACGTTTAGCCGGTTTTTTTTTTTGTTACAACTCATATGGGACGGATTCAGTTAAAATAATGCATATTGACAAAAGTTAAAGTTCATAACTTGGTTGTTAGAAAACAACAAGAAATTAATGCCATGACAACGTCTCAGGATGAAAACTAACCGTGCTCTCTGGAGCACAAAGCGAACGGTTTAACTTAAGTTAAAAACGCAAGGGTCAATTCGTCCATAATGACTATCCAATCATTTAGCATCTTGTCCGAAGCCGTTTGGTTCCCAAAATTCAATTCATGTTAAAAATACAAAGGTGTAAGTCGACAAATTTTTATTTAATTAACCATTGAACACCATAATTTTTAGTTATTACTGTATATTGCCTATGAATCAGTATTATGTTAACTTAAATCAAGGATTTTTTTTGTATTGATAATTTAATTGCTTAAAATTAAAATGGCTCGTTGGCTTATTTTTTTGTTATAACTTATATATAAGTAAAGATGCTGAGACGCAGGTTTGTGTTGAAGTCTGGAACTTTAGAGCAATTTGACAATAGTTGCTATATGCGACAAATATGACATAAAGAAATAATAACATATGTATAATGTATTAACGCAGTTATAATATAATACAAAATAAACCCATATATCTCACTTGAAACTAAGGTTACAGCAATTGTTTTATACAAAATAAATTAAATTTTATATGTTATTTTATTTCTAATGCGATAATTATTCTGATGATGAATACGATTTAATGGATACTTCATATCAAAAAGAAGGTTTATTTGTTCATTATTTAAATTTTAATACAATCTCCAAGCAGATACATTGAAAAAGATGTTATTAAAAATTAAAACGTTTTCTATACAGAAAAAGAATTATTTATTTTGCCTGCGTGATCACTTCGAGCGTAGGTATGCTTCTACTGTCGCCTGAACATCCCGTCTACACTGGGTGTGACCGCGATACCTAAAAAGCTATTTAGCTTTTAAACTTAATTTATTTTTCAATCTTATCACTAATCGATTGGGAATAAATGTATTGAAAATCACAGCTTAATATAGTATCGATTAGTCGTCATTGGATTTTATAATTGGCAGTTATTCATATTTTAATCCGCCATTTCGCTTAAATATCTAAAATAGAGGTTTTTTTTCTCTCTCTTTTTCTAATTAGATCTTGACTGACTTAAAGACAGTCTGTTCCTAATTTCGGAACATTCGGTCATCGGACTCATCAGTAAATTAAAATAATTTACTGATGAGTCCGATAACGTATTGACAAAATTTAATGAATTATTTTTGTTTACCAACTTTTATCGACTGACATTACGTAATTTTTATTGGTAATAATCGTTTTTACTTGAAGCAGTTTTTAATTTTTGCGTTGTGATGTCTAATAAATATAAAATTACCTATCCTTTATTCGATTCAAGTTTACTATAATACAATTTGAGATTCAAAAATAAAAAAAGATGATTTTTGGTGAAAAGCTCATATGTTATCATAAACCTCTAATTTAAATAATAAACGTGTGGCATCAGCTTTTAAGGCATGCACATTTGGTTCTACCAATATTTTTGACGTGACAACGTCTAATAACTCGATATTACGGGCTGCATGCACGAAAAGTTGACGTCATTGTCCCGTTACGCTCGATGTCCCGTTCCGCAAGCGAGGCTCGAGTGGTCGGCTCAGTTCGTTTCGTGCTGCATCTATCTCCCTCTACTCGATCAGCCTAGCACAAAGATACACGTGAACTGTTTTCGTCAAATGTTTATAAAGTGAAGTGAAATGTTATTGTGATTTTCATGTGTGTTTAATATTGCGACAATAATGGTAAGTAATTCTTGCATTTAAAATCTCATTGTTCAAGCTTATGTGTTTAATGTTTTCATTAATATTTCTTTTATTTTTTTTATTATTTATTATTTAAAAAGTTGCCTCGGTCGGCGAGAGCAGTAATGATAGGTTATGTTACAATTTTCTGAAAAATAATGAAGATTCATATAATCGATAGTATAAACAATTAACTTTTCTCCTTGTGTCGTTCTGTATATTATATTACTGTAATGTTTGACGTTGTCACGTCAAACTACCGTCCGTAAACCGACTTTACAGACAACGATTTTTTTTTTCAATACACGATAAATCAGAACTTTATCTCCTCTATGATTGTTCCCGCCAAAGCAAACCTGGAGTCGTTCCAAACAAACGCATGACTTTGAACATCATCCCGTATCAACTCGACGATTCCGTGAACCGTAGACAATGCACTCTCGAAAACGTCAGAATTTTTGTCAATTCCTCTAAGGTGATTAGAGCTTGCTACAGAGTTACGAAGTATCGAAGTATAGCAAGACATTGAACCTACATTTTGATTAATTTCAAGCGACAGAAAAAGTATAATCCATATAAATACAGGAGGCACATAATGTTTCAAATGACCGCAATAAATTGTATCACTACCATATTTATAGGCTTATAATTCCCAAGTGTACACACACCGTCAAGCGTCAATATTTTTTATGGGCGACAGTATTCGATTTTATAGTGAAAATACGTGAGGATATAATAAAATTAAATAATAACATACTAAAAAAAATAAAAGCACAATTCGTGAAAAAATTTATTGTTGTATCAATGTGTTTTAATAAAATTTTAATAAATCTTTAGCCTTACATATGGTAGATTTAAGTTTTGTACCGGGAAAAAAACCAAATGAGTTTCTTCGTGGTTCCGTTGCTTCTAGTATTTTACTAAATTTAAATGGATTTTTCTCATAAAATGACGAAAAAATATTTTTTGTTCCATGGCGTCTGATTCATTTATTCACGAGAAGGCTGTGTACATTTTTAGTTAAATAAAAATGTAAAAATTCAGTTTCGATTCGACAGTAATACTATATAAGTAGACAACATTCGTATAATACAAAAAATATGGATTCTCCATCCGTTCCGAAAACCTTTCCAACCTTTGACGATGACAAACAGACAGATAAGTTGTTTAAGTCCACCCACTTTCGTTCCACAAATAATTGATGACTCAATAGTGATCCCGGCGCGCCTAATGACGGCTTTTGGGGACAATTTAAGCCTTATTGATTGCTCTCTCGTTCAAATTCACTAATAGTTGCCGCTACCGGCTGGCGTACTGATTTTCTGCAGGGGTACCGGGCTCATATTGAGTTATGTTCATGCCCCAGATTCGTTTGGGTTCAATTTTAGTATCGTATAAATAATGAAGGGCGTGACAGGCAAGAGGCACTATTAATGTTACATATCGTTTCTTATATTGCTAAAATATTATTGTTTTTGCTCGCATTGGTATGTCATAAATGTTATTTTATAGAGTTCTGGTGCTGTTATTCTGTCTAGAACTTTATTAATGTGTCAATTTCATACGTCCGTCCATCTGGAATAAAGTCTTTATTACTTTACAAAATGAGACAAGGACAAGTATACATCGTGGGTCTTTTAGGGTGGGTTTTTTAGTTTTTTTCAACTATATTTTATTTAGATAAAATATAGTTGAAAAAAACTAAAAAACTCGCTTTGATGATAAATCGAACTAAAGAGTGATAAATAATTTTTAATATTTGAATAAAATAATGAACCAAAAATATTAGTATTGTTGTGAAAAAAGCGTGTGCGGCTTTGTATCATATCTTTAGTACCATTTTTGGACTAATCGTACCGGTCGAATATTATCGACAACTGATTTATCGAGCACCCGGCGCCTTTTTCGCAATAATACTAGTATTTTTCCTTCAACGTACCTATGAAGACACGTTGTGTGTAGTGCAATTCGATCAAGGTCATAAACTCACGCGCACGTTTCCGTTCGCCCACTTTTTTGCATCCGCAAACAAAATGGCGTCCGTTGAGCATGAACATTCTCATGTTTAAAATTTTAAACCCGACATCGGCACGCGCGCCCGCGCCGTCGCAACGGAGTCGGCCGCTTGAAAATTTAATCGCCCCCTTTCGGATGATTCTCACTTTAAATTAAGCTGCGAACTGCGGCTAATTTAAGGTGCCCCCACACGTGCGAGAGCCGTTGACAAATTCACGTGGGCTAATGGAAGTTTTATTGCGCACTCAGAAACCGCGCCACCCCCCGCTCCCCGCCCGCCCAGAAATAGAAATAAGGAAATATTACGTTCAACCCCCTATTGTATTACCTTTTATTAACGTCATAAAAGAAAATCTCGCTTGTTTCCTACCGCGTGTTAAGATGTAAACACACTGTGCAAGTTTTATTTTTTTTTCTATTAAGCCAGTGAATTTTCGTAAACATAGCAGCTTAGGTCATAAGTAGCTTGTACCGAATGATAGCATATTAGCTTTTACGGTATCGTACGTGTCGTACTTTAGTAGTATGAATGAAAGAAACTAATAGATTATTTACTATTTGCGTGTGGGCGTGTGCCTGCGTGTGTTCGTGTATGCCTGCGTGCGTACATGTGTGTATCTGTGTGTGTGTGTGTATGTGTGTGTGTGTAGAGTGATATGTGCTGCATATCTGTTAGAATTTCATCTCTAAGCCCGTATGACATAGACAACTAAATGTAAATAAATTCCAATATGAGTTTGTTCAGATTTTTTTTCGACCTTCAACTTAGTTTTCTAATTGGGAAACTCACAACTTTGTTTCACTGTCTTCATGTGTACAAAACGTAATATAACGGCTTAACTCATGAAAGCGCTGATTTACAGCAAATTTTAGAATTAGTTAATCATCAATACTATTGTGAAAATTTTGTTTTTATACTAAATTATCATAAAATTCATGTAATTCATAAACTTTTGGAGAATGTAAAAAGGTGTGAATAAAAAAGTTGCATTCTATAATTTTTCATTTTTTAAAACTTAGATTGGAAACGGCGAAACTTTTGAGATAACCCAGATTCAGATTCAATAATAAATCAATCTTCTGGACACATGAAAATGTTAATATGATGGTACCCCAAAAACTAATGGCGATGGTGTTATTGGTAGTCGTTGATTGAAATACTGTGACGGTCGAAAATTGCCATGCATTTCTAAAGTACATCTAACTGTACAGATTTAAATAGATCCTGAAGATGTGTTTAAGCTGAGACGAAATAAAAAGTGAAAAGTTTGGTCTAGTGTTCATTATATGATTAAATGAAGTAATATTGCTTAGGATCGCTCCGGTTAGTTCAAAACCCTAAGCCAATAACCATCAGCTACGCCGCTAATGTAAAAATTGGGAAAAAGTGTGAGACCAACAAATTTTTTTCATTTCTTTAGTACGCTGTAAAACATATAGATTCCGAATTGAGTGTACATTTAATTCAGTTACAAGTTACAATTGCAGCGGTTATGGAGTTCAATTCGAAGTTATAGTATTGAACTAACCAGATATAACTTTTTTGTAGTACTAACTTTGTCGTCAGCTCTCCTACTCGAAGTTAACAGATTAAGCATACAAAACTGCATTTCGTTATAAGTATTAAAACATAGATCACCATTTAAGGTGACTACTCAATAGCAAAATTTTCTGGGTGTTACATACGACCCGGGGAGAATATTGGCGGCGTGTGGGCACTCCATACTGGTATTATATAGGAGTTACAATAAGTTCGATATATGGATTCCATATGGCTGAATAAATATCTATCTACACGGACTACCCAGAGAATTACCGCAATGGATGCTATAACTAAAGCCCAATGATTACGTACGATTTATTCATATTCTTAATACCCATTTTTCACACACCGTGAGTGTTGATATTATGGAAAGTTCACAAAAAAATTCTTATATATAATATAATTTTTAATAAACTATGTTCATTTAGTATTATAACCTATTGTACTAATATTTTATTGTGTGAGGTGTTAATTCACGGAAATCCATTATTATGGATTTCCGTGAATTCTGTGTTGCAGGCAACCATCTATTGATGGTTGCCTGCAACATGCATTAACATGCAGCGTGCAACCCACCGCTGACTCTCGAATCTGCCTCTCCACTACGAATCTCTATCCAAAGAATTGAATATTGATTCAAAAGGATTGACAGATATCAAACACCTAAGCATGTGTTTATTTTATTAGTTATTGTCCTAGTCCGCTTATCGTGTAATGTTAATTTCTACGCAGGTTTCATACCAACCAGGCACATCCTCAGGAAATTGTAGACAGTCACATCCACCAAGGCGAAAGGAGTGTTAAAAACAACCGACAAATGCGGACCCAACCTCGTTAAGTGAAACCCTGTCATGCAATGGTCAAAGGGTGACAAAAGCATCTTTAACAGCAGCCATAGACCACCGCCAACATTGAGCAAATCATTATTACCTTGCCCCCCGTAACCCCATCCCACGCACATGCAAAACATCAAACTTGTGATCGTTATTGAGCTTATGACCGGTTTCTATTAAGTGTTTAGCAAAATCAGATGTGCCTAATTTATTATTTTTAAAGGCCGAAATATGTTCTTTGTATCTAGTTTCAAAACAACTTCCGGTTTGTCCTATATATATTATATCGATTTACATTCATCAGAAGTTAATTTATAAACTCCGGTTTTTTATTACTGTTCGATTTACCTTTATTGTTACATAAAGTTTTTAAATTGTTGTTTGTTTTAAAGGCCGTATAAATATTGTTTCCCGCACAATTGTATGTATTACATTTAATAATCACATTAAATTTCATTATAAATATTATACTACAAGTATCATGTCATTGGAGAATTTGATGAACAACTTACGTGGTTTTATTTTTATAAGAATATTCGTCGAAAATGCAAAACATTTAGTCCTTGAGTGTTATAATGAAATCGGCATTTAATAAACCACGAGTTACTTCTTAGTATGTGAAATTTCACCTTTAGTAGTATTCTTATTATCAAAACAATTTCGTCTACTATTTTTCTTAATTTTGCAACTCATGAGGATCCATTTTAATCTTTTTTAATCCGTCGTGTACTCAGATCTAATGTAGTTTAGAGTTTAGTGATATTGCACTGAATATACCATTTTTTTTTTATTACTACCACCGACATTGTATCAAAGTAAAGGTGTCACTTGTTTATAACACTCTCCTTGAGAACGCATTACGCGACGATAAAATACGTTATTACGCGGCCATATTTGTTTCAATAAAATCGTTGAGTGCTACGAGCGCATTTTATTACCCGGATAAAATGAAAAACGCCCGAATTTCATGAATTAAAAACGCTACGAACGACGTTTTTCATTTAATGTTTATTTCAGCCCGCTTTCTATCATATTTATACATAACATTAATAAGTAACGTATAGAGTTTTATACGCAATATATATTTTATATAAAATAAGTATTGGTGATCAAAATTTTTATGACAACCATCGCAATTTTATCCACGTTTTCTTGCATTTATACAATTTACGATATGTGATAATTTTAAAAAGTGGCGCGTACCATTTTAAAAGAAATGGTTTTGTCTGTGCCATCAACAACCCGTAGCATTACCCCGTTAAGTATTAACAGGTCAAACGTAGAACAAAACAAATTACTGCTACTCACCTAATTGGAATAGTCCGCTGTAAATGTTGTAAATACGGTTAAGATAATCGAAAGATATTTTTGAAGAAATAGTGTAGTATTTCAAAGCGAAGCAGAAATATAAACGCTATTTAGGAAAATTCTAATTTTACGACTACTTAAAATCCATTTGATCCATGAAAATCCAATTCCAAATATTAAATTGAGTAAACCCTTTTTGAATGCCGCTATTCCGATCCTAACCAATTGATCCATTGAAAAGTTTTATTGGGTCGGCATGAACATATGCAATAGACATGGCATATTATTATAAAACTGTTAATAAGTCCCTACAATATAATAAATTTCCGCAGAACGGCAGGAATAAAAAGGTCTTCGGTTTTTCCCAATATATTAATTATTCTAGCTTAAAATGGAGAAATAACAAAGAATCTGATTAAATTATGACCTTATCGCCCTAGAAAAATGTAGCCTTCCATTAGTAAAAAAATGTATAGCTTAGTTTATTCATTTGACAGATTACCCCCTGTACACAACAAATTTCATTCACCTCTTTGCAATGTTATTTATTATATTTAATTGACGCACAAAAAAAACTTTTGAGGTAACAACGAATGTTTGGTTTCAATTTTAACAATAGACGACATTTTGTTAGTTTTATTATCCAAATACTGAGGCATATTCACTAACTACGGAGTGTTTCAAAATCGTAGCATTTAACCATATATTTTATTCATCAAATATAACATTTACTTTAACATTTGGCAAAACTGTCAAATCCTGCTTTTTAAAATCTATATATATAAAAAAGAAAGTGTGTCTGTATGTTCCGGGTAGGCTCCGAAACGGCTGAACCGATTTCAATGAAACTTTCAGGAAATCTTTAGATTGATCTGACGAGTAATCCTGTAAAGTTTGGTGACGATCGGAGCACTTTACTTTTTGAAATGCCAAATACAGGTATGAAAAACAAAAAACACCGGGGGCGAAGCCGCGGGCGGGCCGCTAGTTACTAATAAAATTTAAATTTTATTTGGCAGGTTGCTGTCAATTAGCACGTAATACAGTATTCTTAATTTCATGCATGTCGCAAGTTTCCAAAATGGATTGCAAAGAAAAATCCAGACTATTTTCTATTACTGTAAATTATTAAGACAATAATCAAATTAAAGCTAAAATATACCGACTATATGTCTACCGTCTATGTCACAAGGGCCAAAATGGCGGATTCGTAAGTTAACTTAACATTTGGAGGTGGCCCCACGCACCTCCAACATCAACTTTAAGATTACCGGTTAAATGTCAAATGTGAAGTTGAAGCAACGTATTTCGACGCGTTTGACTTTCAACTTTAACAGTTAGCAGACAATTATTGCAAATGAGGGTTTGAAGCACACCTTTATCACAATGTCCTCGTCTATCGAAGGACTCGAAGCCCCCCACACCGGCCCAGTACGACTCGGGGGCCGCCAACGGCATTCGCCACGAATGGGAGGAATGCGTCCGCGACCGACGGCTTAAAGCACTGGCCGAAGCGAGTGGTTTAATTTGACTTAAGTTAAAGACACTTCGGTCGGTTCGCCCGTTGGTCTGGATCGTACAAGGTAACTTTCTGATTTATTGGCGAGACACTCTTATCTACGGAACCATTACCACCCTAACAATAATCTCATGGTAGGGTTATCGATATGATAGTGCCCCAAAATCTAGTGCAATTAGTGGTCATTGACGATTTAACACTTCAGAATAGTGATATCAGAGAGCGGTGTTGTCTGAAAGCAGATGTGGTGACTGTTATAGAAAATACATATCGCGTTTGCTTGGCCGTCTGGAAAGGATGATTGAAAATCTACTGACTAAACAAATCCATAGACCGAACGTGTACAAGTCGACAAGGGTCGCCCTATTAAATACTATGCAGACTAAATTGGTGCTATAGTAAAAAAGGGTCCAATTTTAAACAGCCGAACTGACTAGCTTGTATGAAAAACTTGATGGCAGTGAACCGAGAGAGACATGCAGAGATCATAACTTGTGGAAATCTATAGTCTCTGCTTACCCTTATAGTAAATAGACGTGAGTTTACTTTTTTCATATTATCATAATAAAACAATCGAGAAAACGGTTAATTTTTTTGATTCATATCCTTAACAGATGTTTTAAAATTATTACCTTCAAATGTACGCTTCTAACGAAACGAAATGTTTTTTTCTATTTTGACCGAGGAATTCAGAAAAGAAATCGTTGTATAATCAACATCAGAACAACAAATCGTTATTCTTAACATATCAAATCATGTATCATTCGATTAAATTTATTAGGCATTTGCATAAACGATTATGAGGCCTTTACACATGTAAAGTGTAACATAGGGCTGGGAAAAAAAAAATTGGTATTTTATTTACAAATTCAAGATAATTTTGTTTTCATATTTTATTTATATTTAATTATAATGTATATGAATGCTATTCTATCCAACAACTTGTTGCCATTTTGTAGGTTGTGACAAAATCCCATTGCTGTAGAAATTTTAGGTGTTCTGCTCAAAAAACTGAGACAAGTAGTTTTGACAGTCCTCTCTTAATATTAACCTAACATTACCTAAAGAATTCAGAAGAGCATGTGAAAATCTGAGGGTGCAAGGTCTGGGCTACATGATGAATGCATTAACACTTCTCAACCAAACTATCTCAATGTTTGCTGATTGGCTAAAGATATATTTAGCCACTCCACACCACACCAGACCACACATATGTGTAGCGTTATCATGATGACATACCACACTTTTTCTGTTGAATCACTACCGGCCGTTTTTTCTCTGCACCTTCCTTGAGTCTCAACAGCTGTTGGCAGTAGAGATATAAATTGATGAATTTTGATGGCGGTAAAATCTCATAATGAATAATACCTTTCTAATCCCACTATATCAACTTATAGCGATTTAATCTGAGTTTCGTTATAGTCTGTGGAGCTTGCTTGCCTTTTACCATGATCTTTTTTTCACATTGTTATCGTAGGTAAACCATTTTTCATCACTAGTGATCAATCTTTTCAAAATCGGTTCGGTTTCACTACGTTTCAAATAGAGAATCGCAAGCGAGTACACGTTTAATTAAATTTCTTTCAGTAAGCTCGTATCGACTCAAGTATCTAGGCATTTTCCAAACGGATCAAAAGTGTTCTGTGGTCTAACCCAGGTTTTTCAGCTATATCGTAACAACTAATCTGCTGATCTTGCTCTACTTTTTCCAAAATGGCATCGACTTTATATGTTACAAGCCGATCAGAGCGAGTTTCATCTTTGATATCAAAATTACTGGACTGAAAACGCTTGAACCATTTTCGTGCTACTTTCACTGACGCTGCATTAGATCCATAAACGACATATTTTTTATCGTGCCTTGTATGCCATTTTTCCCTTTTTTTTTTTTTTTAATAAAAGTCAAAATGTATCGAATTTGTACAGTAACGGCGATTTCAGTACCGCCGCGTAAGCTCGGACTTCGGATGTTTTTCACAATCGCCTTGGAGTGCGGATTCTTGCGGTGTGTGGGCAAAATGATGGATAGCGTTTCGATGTTCAAACTTATTTATTGCAGCACGAGCTTTGCAAGTGGTGGCCGGAGTACAATTGCGACGGATGTATTTTTTTTTCCCCTCTAGCGACGAGGAGGAGGTAAAAAATGCATACGCACACCCTCGCGCCCGTGCGCGTGGGCAGTGTGGGGCTGAAACCCACTAACAAAGTCCCCCTGAAGATAATATTACTGGTAAGGCGATGCTGTTAGCTGAGACTTTATTCCGCTTCACCTGACGCGGCCGAACAACACACGACGGTGTTGACGGCGCGTGACTTGCCTTGTGGAGGATCCCTTAAGCTGTCCTCTCGGCACAGAAAGTCACTGGGACACCAACACGGGTTGGGCCCATTCGATATCTAGACGCAGGAGCGGTCTAGAGCTTCGAGGACATGACTTAGGTGACTAGGTCTCAATTACAGCGGGATCTATAACCAATGACTATTTAATTGTCATTTTGTTTATCAATTTCTATGAGCCTTTCGACTTCGGCTGTGAAATCGTCAGGTGGACCAGTAATAATTATTCTAAATTACCTATCCAATAGACATTTCACATTTAGGCATGAGCGTACTCACTTGACCAGACGCTTAATCAGAGCAGGAGTCCCTCAAGGCTCCGCCCTCTCTCCCCTGCTGTACTCCGCGTACACAAATGACATACCGCGTCCGACGTCCGGCGACCAACTCGCGCTTTTCGCAGATGATACCGCGCTCTTTTTTAGGAGTAGGGATAGGCGCTTCATTTTCCGCCACCTCCCGAGGGCCATTGATAAGCTAGGGCAATGGTTTTGGAAGTGGAGAATAGAGGTCAACCCCAAGAAGTCGGCAGCTATACAATTTAAGCATAGCAAGCATAGGAGTTTTCTTGTTGTTGACCATACCACCCCCGACTTCAAAATGTTGAACGCGAGAATTCCGTGGCAACGGACTTATAAATACTTAGGAGTCACGCTCGATAAAAATCTCCATTTCAAAGATCATATCACGCGTGTTAGAAAAACTGCGCTTTTCTACACAGCGGGACTCGGAGCCATGCTCGGTAGAAAAAGTAAGCTATCTAGGCGCAATAAGCGCACAATATACAAAATGTGCATTATGACGGTGTTGACGTACGCGCCTCCAGTCTTCGCTCACGCCGCTCCGAAAGCACTACATAGGCTACAGGTAATACAGAATAAATTCAGTAGAGCAGCCACGGATGCACATTGGTGTGTTCGTAATTCAATTCTCCATAGGGACTTAAAACTCCCCACTATTTCTAAGTATATGAAGGACGCATCGAAACGATTCTTCGACATCACGGGATCACATCCCAATGCGCTCCTTCGCGCGGCGGTTGACTACCAACCGCCGCCTCCCACCCATTTTATCCGTAGGCCACGGAACGTACCAAATGATCCACCTGACGCTCTTACAGCGGCTGTTGAAAGCCTTAATGACGTCAACGATACACATGAATGAGAGTAGGCCCGTCCGTTAGTTAGGTCATCAACCTAAGCTCCCTTACTCCACCCGGCCGCCGCTAACCGCCTTCGCCGGGGAGGAGGAACGGGAACCGACCCTTGATGGTTCCCGGTGACATCCTATGCCGAGACGACTCCCTGCAGGCGTCATCCATAGTGCATGTCACGCGCCGTCGGCACTCACACATGCCGTCCGGCCGCGTTCGGAGAAGCTATGATAGTTGTTCGACTGGTTGCCCGACTCATCGTTTGACTACATGGCATAGCCGACCCATCGATTCCACCTTCAGGAGGACTTTTTTAGTGGATTTCAGCCTCACACTACCCACGCGTACGGGCGCGAGGGTGTGCGGGATAGACATTTTTACCCCCACCCCCTCGACGCAAAAGGGGATACAAAATAAAAACAATTCAGACAAGGAATCTTCTACTAAAAACATGATAAATGTATACAAACAGGCAAAATAGACAAATATTATCAAATATTATACAATGAACGATTCCTAACAACTAATCCCTACCAGGGTAATAAAAAGACAACTATTCAAATTATTTAACTAACGCACACAAAATACAATAAAACAAAAAAGAATTCTTAACGTAAGTCCGTTTTTATAAACCAAATATAATACATTTATTTATGAATTAATAGTAGAAGCGCGGTTGTCTGTAACATGTACATTAGATTTACTCATTTTGAGGGAGATAAAAATGTTGGGACACCGTTTTTACCCTTTATTTACATTTTTTACAATGCCATCTATTTAATAATATCAAAACTAGCCAGATACAATCGGCACAATCAAAAAGATTTTACTACAACTTTTTACTTATAAAATACGAAAAAACTTTTTCCCCAACCTTTGTTGGGATGGATTCAATCAAAACGATTGAACATTGAACGAAAAAGCTGCCTAAAAGCCTTAAATTCGGTCGCGCGCTCTCCTTGCCAGTTCACCTTTTGGGGCTTACCTTATCTGAAAGCTGACAGGTGACCCTTATCAACGAGTCACCACAATCGGGATAGCTGGCATTGACTTCTGGCTGTAGTTACTGGCGCCGCAACTTAAAAACAGTACAGTCGGCCCCGGAACCCCGTAATTGGGTCAACACGAACCTGTTGTGAAATTTCGTATCTGTGACAAAGCAATAAAAATAACTAGTGTTTTATTTAGTATTATATTTAATTAGTATCCGTAGATGTAGATAAAATTTAGTGCCAATGTTTTTCTTTGTAATAAACGTATGATGTTAGACAAAAGAAAAACACCGAACAAGTGCAACTAGAGCTTCCTCCCTGAGGTTCCGTACAAATTTAATTGCGTATGTAGATATTTCATTCATCAAAAGTCTCTATGATTTTTACATGTTTTAGATACTGGCGAAATATTGGTTCCTGGACCAAATTTGAATTCATTCATTTTTCCTTTCCTTCCATAATGAAATATTAGAATAATATTTTTTAATATCCGAAGCATTCAAAAATTTAAATTTTCGTTGCGAGAAGTCAAAAACTATTATACCATATATTTATCTGCATCATAATTCGTAGCTGCTCGAACTGTAAATGTCAAATTATAATCACTTATTAATGATGTAAAAAAAATTAACGATTTCGATTTTTTTTTCTCATATTTATGTTATAAGAACTTGCTTCTCATCAAACTTTATAATTCTAGAAAGTTCCCATAGGTATAGACTTATTTGGGCGGCAATAACCGTATTTTTTGATCGTATTGACTCTGAAGTTTGATATTTTTAGAGCTCCAATAGACCGAAGATTTAAGTTCTTGATATTAATTTCAACTTAATACCTCCAAGAATTCCTGAGAAAAAAGAGTTTTTACAAACAAACAGACAGAAATTCAACAGTGTTATACTGAACGAGCTCCTTTTGAGGCACGGAACCCCAAACATGCAATTACTTTTTAAAAATAGCAGTTACTAATAACAAAATTGAGGATAAACAGCGAGGTCGATATTGGTATGAAGAGCATGACCACGATCGTAGTAGACAATAGAAGATTTTTCAGGCGGGAAACTTATGATGGCATCTCCCGTATAGATTATTTTACCGATTTGCTGAACCAAATGATTTAATTAGATTTGACACTGTATAGAAAAATTCCTATGCAGACCAAATTAGTAGCACATTAAAAAAGGGGTCCAATTCTAAATACCCGAAACCACTGAGCTTGCGTGCAAGATTGATGGATGTAAATGAGCAAGAGAGATATGCACGAATCGTACCCAGTAGAAATCTGTAATCTCTGTCTACCTATCTTCTGGGATACAAGTGTGAGTTTATAATAGTAATAATTAATTTTATTAACTTTTTTTTGATGTATTGGAATATAGTCTTCGATGTCGTCCGTGAATTTTGTGCTAACTAAATCAAAGCTTAATATGTAAACATTAATTTGCCCTGTCTCCACATGCACTACTATGTAGGTTTTTCTTAATCTATAAACTGACAGATCATCCTTATCAATTAACAGGAACTAAAAATGTGATTTAAAAACAGTATAGTTTTGCACAAAACTTAAACAGTAAACATAAGGAAAATTGTTATTTACTTAATTGTAAAGAAAAAATAATAAAGAAAATTTTATCCAAAACTAATAAAACGAAATGCTGATATCTAGAAAACAAGTCCAGAAAAATTGTTTTTTGTTTATGTTTCAATAGAAAAAGTGCATTAAATTACATGAAACAAACCGAAATTTTCGTTTTCAGCTTATAAAGTATTCGTTTGTCTGTTTTACGTCGACAAGTAAGTTTTGGATAATTTTAAACCGAAGGTGGTATAAAATAGCGCCAACTTGCATATCAATAGCGTAGTGGGTGTCTATTTGCCTTTCCCAGTTGTGCCAGCCGTTTGCGTCACCGCGTATAAAAACCTTTAGAAATTGAAAACAAGACATAGATTCATTCTGTTTCATTTGCGTTGCATTGATAAAAATAATGGAAATACCACAATTTATTTTGACAAGTAATTCACTTTCTTGGACACAATCATGAGTAATTTATTGAAACGATTTAGCGAAGTGATTTATTTAAATATAAATCTAATTGCAAAATGTTACATATATCTCGATCACTCGTTCCAATTCAAAAACATTGTAAGTGTGAATGTGTTCTATTTCATGCACGGCAAATCGCTGATAGAAACCAGTGATTACAAACAATAGGTCTCGTGCAGTGGACGTCGAGGAATGTCGAGGAATTGGCGCTGATGGGACGTGGTCTTTTAATATAAAATAATGATTTATTATTATATTTCAGCATTAATCTCTTCATATACAGTCATCGACATCAATAGCGAATATATAATTTGATTTTAATTTGAAATTCTAATAGCACATGATAGAGACCTTGAATGGATATCATGAACTGGATGCTGCTATGCGGGACGTTTCACCTTTTAGGTAGGCTGATAACCTAGTTAAGTTTTAGACGGTGATCGAATACAATGATCCAGAATCCTATCGAAGTAGCATCCTGACTTATGATGCCTTAAAATGTAAATACACTGGTTGAAACGATTATGGATTATTATATACGTAAATAATTACCAAACTAATTACAGTCTATAGAATTTTTAATGTGGATCTTAGTAACCATTCCTCAAATATATACACAGGCAAAGCAAATATTTTGTTAATTATGATTAATTTCACGTCTAAAAAACATTAGGGTCTTAATTAAATCAATATACGTTTTGATTCATTGTTTATTGCAACCAGCTCTCAATCCGAATCGAATAATCTGAAATATTGTGGTAGGGTACTTATAATTCAACAATGAGGCAAATTGAAGCTAATCTAATAGTCATTCACATCTACAATCGAGGTCGAAAATGAAGTCAATATGAAAGTTTCTGCTTAATCGGGCACGGAAGCAAAGTGCATTGCGAAAGTTCATATGTTCCAGCTTATCATTTATCACAGTGTGTGCTTTATTTTACAAATCACATTTTTTTTTTTTAATTTATTAAAATTAAAAATTCTAAATAAGCCGTACCTAATTATCCATTTAGGGACGCGCGCAATACGAGCGCCTCCCAGTCCGTGTGGACTCATTATGGCATTAGCGGATGTCGAGTTGGCAAATGTATACATTAAAACTCTCACAACGTTATGTCTGTGAACTTACGTACCAAGAGACACTTCGGCGGTTTAAAATGTGCCCTTTTTCACTTAATAACGTATTAACGGATTTTAACGAAAGTGAAAAGTTTAATCTTGATACTTTCGTTATATTTTTCAGCTGCCTAAGACAAATAGTGATCAATCCAATTTTAATATTAAATTTTTTTCGTGGCATATTCGAGAGGCGAACAGACAGGAAAGCCATCAGAATGTAGATAGTCACCGGCGACCATGGACACCGGTAAAGTACTAACCTCTTGAGAAGGAATAGATTATCTATTGGACAGGAACCGGGCTGATGAAGAGGGAGAGAAGAATGGGCCACCGAAACTCTCACTCACTGGAAGAAATGCAATAGCGGAAGTTGCCTGCTACTTCACTTGCGTATTATGTGAGGGTGTGGGATTCTAACACTCGATCCGACCGATTTTTGTACTGCATGTTGATCACAGCATGGCTGTACCGAAGTAAATATTAATATGTATACATCTCAGTAGATTAAACTAAGCCGAAAATGTGTACACATGTTTAATAAGGTATCTGTAGTTATACAAAACTCACATTTGTATAAATTTAAAATCTTTTTTAAGTAAACATTCGATTATAAAGGGTATTTAACAATTTCTGATTATTTGGTGTAGATTCTTTAAGTTTTTTGACAGATTTCAAATGTTGTCACATAACCTACTAAATAATGATAATATAAATCGGAACTTGGCACTGCAATGTATTGATTCGTGAAATTTTTCACTTTTCAATTTTACAGTCTCCTAGAATAAAAAAAGCCATTAACACCATCGCAATCACCACTTTCTACAGGCAAGTGTGGTGTTTAAAGCAAAACTTCCAAATAACCACGCTAAAGAAGTAATCCGAAGCACCTTGGTCTTTGCTGTTCCTGGCTACTGTAGTGGTTATGGCGACTAAAGGACATGGAGTATTACGAATACCAGCTTTTAAATTCCCGATGTGATCCTCAAAGATTGCACCTGTCAACAAATAATGCATTCATAATGAAGTCCGATGAATGGATTTCTGTTCCGGAAGAAGCAACAAACGAGTCTTAGTTTGAAAGAGGAGTAATTTATTAGGGATTTAAACAGTACATATTAAATATTATGTTAGATTTATTTGCGTTTTACAAATAAGACGTGCGGCCTATTCTCAACCAAAAACAGCAGTGTTAACCATTGCCGACCATGGATGATAAAAGTGCTGTCAACCCCAACACACAGTGTTTACAACTGTCGTTCTGAATGACAGCGGTATCAGTTATTAGTAAAACATATATTTATAACCATTACCAAACATAAATAATATAATATTATTAGTCAGTTACACAGTTGTCGATAATGATATGCCATAAAATTTACAGCAATAATTTTGTAATCTTACAAGTTATTAGGAACAAATACGTATATTTGATGTCTTTTCTATAAGAAGGATTGATTGTCTCGAGGTGGTGTCGGTTTTTAACATCCAAGAGTTTATCACCAACATATATGTCAAATGAAAAATGTATCGAATAGAATACTTTATATTTAAAATCTCCAAGTAACATTCGCTGAAGGGATTTATGTGATAATATTGACGCACACTATTACTGAAGCATGAATTATATATGAAGATATTGCGAAAACCATACATATGTCATCAACTCTCTATCCATTAAAAATTAGGGTTCAATAATGCTTCAGTGATCGAGATAGTTGAAAGATGTAATAATTAATAATCATTTTATGGTCAAAGTTATATTGAATTTTCAGTAAAGTAAAAAAAGCTTACATCTGATGAATGCTTATCATTTTTTGTAAGTGCCAAACACATTTTTCAATTTAATCATAAACATAAATATTAATGTAATCATATATTAAGACGTAACGTATTTTCGAATCACAAAATTTTTCTAATTACGAGTAAATATTTTTTTGTTTTTCTATGGGTACCATATTAAAACATTTTTAATTTACATTATAATTATTACGGTATTTTCTTTCTTCTTCTTTATTTCTCCTTTATATCCCTCTTATGACTTTCATAGTCTAAGATCCGCCATTAGAAAAATGTACCCTCATGTGTTAATTGAATCAATTAATGTTTTAAAGGCAGATAGTATTATAAATTTATGAGAACAATGTCTGCCATCGTAGTCCTGATGCTATTAACATTAATTACTTTTTTTTTATGTACCCTGCAAATTATTTCACGGTAACTGCCAGTCATAAATATATTTAAAATTTTGTAAACTTTACATACATGTTAATATTTTTTTATTAACAGATGAAGGGAATAAGTTCCGTTTATCTACCTGTTTACTCCTGGCTACAGGTAGCCGTAGCAGCCGTAAAGGTCGCTGCCTATTGTAACAAGGCGTAAAACATCATATTCGAAAGTTTTGTACTTGCGATGTGCAATTAACATAATAAGCTAATAATTAATTATTCATTAATGTTAAAAGCAGCTGGACTACGGTGGCAGACATTGTTCTCATAAATTTATAATATTCTTATCTATCTTTAAAACATTATTTGATATGATTCACTTAACAGATGAAGGGTAAATTTAGACAATCATACTCTTTTATTTGGTAAACTTTTTCAGCTATCACATTATTTTCAAATTAAAGTTTTTAGCGAATATCATTTTTTTTCTTAGCTTCAGCAAATCAAAGGGAGTATCCATATGTTCATCGGTACCACATACGAAATTAAGAAATAAATAAACAAACCGCGATCACAAACCCAATAAAGCGAGTGACTCGTCAAAGTTCTAATTGAAATGTTAGCCGAGCGGGGCGGTCGCTCACATAAATCAACGGTCTCTCTACAAAGTTCGCTATGAAAGGTGAAAAATGCCCTAAGTTGTTGGCGATTTCTCACCGAAGCCGAGCGCGCGCGCCCGCCCGCAGGAATCGACACTCGAAACCTTAAGGAATGGTTGCAATGATTTTTTTTTCTGGATTCCTCGGTCGCAATGGAAAAAGAAACCCTTTTATTCCGTCAAATGCATTGTGTTTGTTAGGTGTAGTGAAATAAAAAAGAAATCGATAGTACGCGGTTTCAAATATCTCGATTATTTTATTATGACAACATGCATTTATAGAATTTTAATCTACTATATACATGTTTTTCATTCATATTAAGATACTAGTAATTTTCATGATCTCAGCCGATTGATTCAGTAAAATCAGAATCTTCTCAACCGCAGCTGCCACTTTTAAAATATTACAATAAATTCTATAATTACTGTTATTGATGGTAGTTATCAATCAATTTGTGCATTATTTAATGGTGTTTTACTAATTAAATTAGTACGTCACACTTTTACATGAAATTATTGTTGGAAATCAATGCTGTGTGCAAGGAGTATGTCGTGTGCAGATCTGTGGTCTCTGTTTACCCTTCTGGGAAATAGACGTGAGTTTTACTAATACATTTTTGAAATTGTACTTCTTTTGCCGCATTAGGATAATCAAATCAGATTGAATTGTCAGCATGCGACAGAAGTAGTGCGCGCCGATGTAAAACACCATGAAGTTAGTACTTTCTGAAGTTATGGAAGTGCTTTATAAATGACGTGTATTATTTAATTCCTTTTCTGTTATGCAGCAAAACCCAAAGCAAATGCATATAGTGTCCAATTCTGCTAGATGTTCGAAACATTTAAGTGAGATATTCGTGGTCTAACCATAACAATTTTATATTTTTACGGACCAAATAGACAAACGAGCCACCAGAGATTAAATAATCACCGCCGTCCATGGAGAATCGTAAATATAGATTAATCAGTAGTTCATTGCCGACCGTTTAGGAAGGAATAGGATATCTGATGGACAGGGCAGTGAGCCCCTCTCATAATATTGATTCGTAATAAATATATATTTAATAACCTATATTTGAAAACTGATATTTCATACTATGAATATTACTTATTCGGTCAAAAGATGTATAACTTTTTACTTGCACTTATAAACATATACACGCTTTTTTTTTAAATGTGCATTTGCGACCTAACGCGAAATCTACAAGGAAATGTGTCTTGCATACTAAAATGTTACGCAATGACTTAAAACTACGCGTAACTTTAAACGAGTAAGAAAATGTAAGCCCTATCATTAATCACTCTTTCACCACATCATTAATAATGAAATGTACAATGGCAACACCAAAAATTGCCTTGGACAAGGTTACGGCGCATTAGCGATTGGCGTGAATCATGAAACGAAGAGTTGTCAAAATGACGGATGCATGCAACTATCGAATATGTGATTGAGTATTAATAATAACTTTAAGGTTGACACATAAATAAATGTACGTATTATCACATACAGTATATTACACTGTTTTATTCCAAGTTCACTGGGAACTTCTACTAATAAAAGAACTCATACATGCAATGTTATTCCATGAGTTGCCTACTGTTAAGTTTATTCTATATTGTAATACCTAAACTCAGTATTTGAAATTATTGTTACTATTCGGGTGAAGATAGATGGCGTTAAAAAATAATTTAAATTATGTTTACTTTCCAGTCTTGATAAATATTGTTTTGAAAACTTGTTTTGTTCTCTTTCTTTATGTTCTAAGTCCCATTTTAAATTTTGATCTCGTATCGACACTTACTTTCTAATAAATAAAATATCTGCTATTTTGACTCCAATAGTATATCTGGTTGAAGCTCATGAAAAATAGATTAATTTTCGAATTTATTGTAATATTAAGATCTAATGACGTATGATAACAATGTTTTGAAAGTTACTACTTTCTAAATAATAAAGGGCTTGAGATTCAAGCTCCTCAATTTCAAGTAGGTTATAAGATTGTGCGAGAGTGTGCCTCTATGTAGTGCAATGGTATAAGCCTGAACCAGTATAAAAACTACTTGATGTGTTATATTTCCATTTTTGTCCAAAACAGAACCTCGATTTTTACAATTTGAATACATTTCTTAGTGAAAACTTTGATGGAAAACGAACATAAAAAAAAATCAAAAATAAAACTGTCTTTGCTAAAAACGCTAGAACTCATTTTTTTTTTTATATTAATTGAATAAATGCACTTCATTTGTGCTAATAATTTTAATCCTTAAAATTGCTCCTGTTTTTACTATTATTAATATTTATTAATATTATAGTATTTTAATAATATTACCAATATATTAATAATAAATAATATATTATTAATAATAATAATATGTTAATAATATTACTAATAAAGTGTAAATGCTGCTAATAGTACACATATTGGTATCTGTAACTGTAATTTATATTAAAAATGCTTATTAATTGTTTTGGATTGAAAATTGGACCATTATGAAAAAAGTGCGGCCAGAACAAAAGCTAAATATCGAATTGTTACCTAATGTATAACAGATTAGATAAAGGCCACTTTTGTTACTTATTTTAAAACAAAAAGGTATTGCCGAAATCTTCCAATATTATTTTATAAACTCCTTTTAATAACGCACTCCTTTTTCAAACTATTATATATGTGCCTCGGCGGCGAATGGCAGCACGTTGCTCTCCCGTGATAAGGTAACAGGTTCGATCTCTGACCAGGGCAGTTTAACTAATCAGTTGCTACTTCCACACTACCATTCGCTTCGCCACGAGAGCAGTCCAAATTGTCAAGGCTTGAACATCGTCACCGGTTTGGTGACAATGTTAGTTTACAATCATGAACCTGAACTGGGCCAGTGTAGATAATTTAAGTATTCAATCCGAAATTAAAATACTACGATAAGGTATAAGTATTCATTCTTGTAAGGGGCAACCGGGTCGTGATGTAACGGAGTGTGTCGATTAAATTGCATTATTGTTTTTTTTAGTTTTCTGTGCGTATTATAATAAAAAACGCAAACCTCATAAGATAGCTCTCGTGTCTGTCTGTTCATTTGTTACTATACATTTGTTGCAATATATTAAAATGATCTAATCACGTACGAACGTATAGCATAAATAATGAAATTCACTTTTCAGTGTTAATTTTGGGGTGTCTTGTAAAAAAAAACATTTTTATTTGTCGACTGCTTCGTGATACATATACGATGAACGGGGCTTATGTAAACAAGAGAGACACATTACAACATTTTAAATAATGCTCAAATGTATGGTTTAAAACATATCGAAAAATAACGAAAATTTAGCATTCATGTTGTCTATTGGTTATGTGCCTTCTTAAACAAAGAAGTTAAGTTTTCCTTTTAGCCTATGATAACGTCTTCCATTTTAATAATATTTTATCAAACATTTTCTCTGGTTTTAATTCACAATAGTAATGGGTTGACATATAGTGCGGAAATATTTACACGCGAATTAGTCACGTGTTTAACTGATTTTTTTTTATATTTACGGCGACAAGCACGATCACCACAAAAATCCTCCATCCATACCGAAAATGTTCGAAACGAAATTCATCTATATTTCCGACGCAGTACTTGTAAGTCATTTTATATGCGAAATCATACAAGAAAACTAATACTGGTTACCTCGCGACAAAGTCACCGCGACCGGGAAGCCCGTCAGGCGAAACAGTCATCTGTTGACATATTTGTTTACCCACATCTCCGGGGGCTCGGTACGTTTTGTTCATTTTTCTTCCGAAACTGATTTCGGCCGCGATCGCAGCATGTGCGATAAAATAAATGTTTATTGTATAAAGGTTTTGTTGCGGACCGAATACGATTTCTTATAACAGGGGATGTGCAAATGAATTCGAAACCTGCTTGGTATCAATTTAGAATACACAATGATGAATATCAAACAGATACAAGATAAATAGTGACAAAAGAACTGTCTTTGTGTTGTCTTCAAAAGGATCCTAAGCATGACCATAAAGGAATTCACCGATGAGTTATGGACTTAAATCAAATTAAACGACTCGCTCCTTGCCTGGGATAACCTTAAGCCGTCGGTCTCGGTGTTGCCGTCGCATTGGAGAACGTTAACAACTCGCGTTGGCCCAGTGAAGAACTTAGTTCCCGAGTTCCTCCCTCGTCTTCATTATGGAATAAAAGAAAATGAAATTGATTGCAAAAATGCAATAGGCAGAAATTTAAAACATTAAATATTGCGCATTTAAATAAGTGTTCAATGATTAAGTGCAAATATTATTTTATTACGTATATTGTATATCAAAAAAGGTTTTTCCATATATGAACAACTATGTAAATATTACATAGAACTCATTAGAGACTATAGAATAAGATGGACAAAGATTAACCGATTTTTATGATCATGAGATACTGTATTCATTTATTTTGTAGTAACGTAGCATTAAAAGACGAAATTGTACTGATCTCTTCAATACTGCATACGTGTGAATCAATTAATTAAGATTAGCATGTTTAATCACCCCAAGAACTAATCGGATAGTTGAAAGATCCTGATATCCTGTTATACACGTAGACTATGTCATTTTATTGCTTTGTTCACCAACAACGTATTTATTTCATTCGCCTCTTCACTTAATTCATTTCTTCACTTAATTCATTTCTTCACTTACTTTATTTCTTTACTTACTTTATTTTCATACGTTATTTTTATATGTAAATTATTCAGTCACAGCGTTAACTTAAAAGTGACATATTGTTGTGGTAGAGCCCTACTGCGGCTAACTTCGTACAAAAAATGGCTGACTCGACAGGTGAAATACCATGCTCACAGAATACGGACATAAAGTAACAATTTCCGCTGTTGCGTTTCATCCAGTGATTGAGAGTGCTTCACCAGCCTGATCCCCACCCATTAAACTCCCAAGAGATCGGCTACGTATTGGTGACTCCTTTGGGATTGCTCTGGTAGCTCACCTGCTCGTTTGACATTTCGTGTATTCTATGAGAAAAGTAGTTTAAAAAGTAGCTCGCGGAATAGATAAAAATTCATGTTGAATTGGTCAATCAATTCTGTTTTTTGCCACCAATTTGTAAATACAAATGACAAATAAATACAATACACATAATTAGATTGACAAAGAGTTCTATTTTTTTGGAACAAAGTTCTTTATCGCACGTTACAGTCAGACGCTCGGCGGATTTTGAGGTAAAGCACAATTATATTCGCCTCGAGAATCAGTTGTACGATTTGGCTTAGCTGTTCAGAGTACATTACATCGCGCGCGCGGGGTGCCTGAGTTCGAATCTGTCTGAATATTTTTGGTTTTAGTTACTTAATTACTTTCAAACGTTTTGTTTGATTTCATTGTTATTATTCAATTCATAAAATATATACATATAGCGAATAGAACTTCGTTCCAACCTAGTGTCCCAAAGACAACGCATTAGCTTTTTTTTTAATTTAAATATTTTCATTATTACACAGTTTCTAAAATAAAACGACACAAAAAAAATGAAAAACTGTTTTTACAGTTTGCCTAAAATAAGTAGTATTATGCTGAAAAAAGATGGATGAAGAAATCCGTTGCCGTTTCTAAATAACAGCTAAAAAGGCAAATTATCAGGATCTGCTTTGAAACTTAAGTCTAAAGAGAAAATTTTGTCCCATCTTGTGTACCTTTTGCAGCACACTAATTTGAAACAAACATATCTAAAATTAAAAATCGTTACTCGTGCATTTAAAGAGAACGAGGAAAAACCGAACTCTCTTTTGAACAATTCACCAATCACTGCAATGAAACTTTCTATTGCAACACTCGGCACAAACACTTCAATGCATTTTTCGAGTATAAAATTCAACTGTAATACTGTAAACACTGTAAATTGAACGGTAACGCCGGACCGTAAAACTTAAGTGTGCCACTACACTGTGACAATCAACTGAATCGCTCGATCGTAAAATTGTGCTGAGTAAAACTGAGTAAATGTTTAACTCACTCGACTGATATTGGGTCAAGTTTCAATCCTCTCGTCGCTGAAGAATAACTTCGCATAATTTATTTATTTCAGTTTGAAGGCTCTTAATCCCTCCACGCTGGTCCAGTGCAAATTGGGTATGGTTAACGTCCGCGACCGGCAGCTTAACATCTTCACCGAGGCATGAGCACGAACAGCGACTGATTTGACATAAGTTAATAATTTTTTGGCCAATTTTCTCGTGATCACGACCGAACGTGTTACCTTTTGGTCACGACCTAACACTGGATACAGAGCCACCTTCGATTATTGACTGATATGCACCTAATTATACATATAATAATTATGTGTACGTATCACTATACTGTTCAATTATAAATCTTGAACACATACTTCCATTGCTGCACTGTAGTGCATCACTAAAATGCATCGTTACAATGCAACGTTTCATTGTACAGAAGTGTCGCATTAAAGTGTATCGTCGAATATAAAATTTAAATTTTTGTTCGATATTAGTACATACCTGTACTATAAATTCGTTCTTGAAACATTACGTGATATTTAAATTGGAATTTAAACAACAACTTAAGTAGCTCTTTTTAAAAACAGGTTTGTTGCTGTCCAAAAACAAACAAAATTGTTGACGCGACCCAGTTCAACTAATGAACAAATGTTTTAATGTCTTTAATTCGATTTCATAACATATAAATATTTGTATGTTTCTAATTAATATTAGAAATGAAAGAAAATGTCTTACTAATTAAAGACACGTTTTTACATAGAATCACATCAAATTCAAAATTTTTTTGGCGTTTCCTCTTTAAGAATCGATTTATCTACACAGCCAGCGGTATTCAAATTAAATTGGGACCGAAAGCGAGTGTTAACAAAAAATGAAGTTTTCGTTAAGTTGCCTTTCTACACAGAATATTTCATTTTGTACTGAACATGCGTATTTTACGTAATAACTTGTAATTTTTTTAATTTTTAACGTAGATAAATTAAACTTTCAATGTATATTCAACTTTATTACCATTGTCACCAATCTCTCAATATGGAGTTTTGAAAGTTTCATAGTTTTATTATGTAAATGGACTTATGAAATATATTTTATCAAATCATTATAAATAAATATGAATAACAATTATATCTTCCGGCTCATATACGGCAGATATGATCCTAAACTAAACAACGGTGCTTGTTTTATGGGTGTCAGATAGTTAATACAATACATAGATAGAGTTTTTTGTAAGAATATACGCGAAATTCCCAGACTCAATAAAAACATTATTAATATTTAAATAAGTCTTTTTTTCTTGTTTGGGAATCGAACCGACTCCCGAATAGGCTCACTATCACCTACAATCAAACAGACATTATTGTGTACTTATTAACTATATATATACTTAATAAGTACATATATATACATACTTTATTAAGTATATACTTGCTTATTTATCCCCTTCGCCTACTTTATGTATTTCAGGAAAGTTGTTCTTAACGAGTAAACTCCAGGCGCGTCTCAGCTGATACACAACTTTTTTTTTTATTTGTCCACGTCACGACCAATAAGAATACTTAAAGCGATAGTTACACGAAAAAAGTGCTGACCCGACCTAAGCGAATTGATTGAGCAATGTATTTTTTTTCTCTCTGGCAACATCCGGCGCAAAACGCGAGACGGGATAAAGGTGCGAACGAGATTGCCCTGATTGGGAATCGGATAGAACTAATCTTATTACGCCCACAAATAACAATCTCGGGATATATCTTGAGAAATAGAGTCGGCCCACGTTCGCGCCGTCGTTTATCGTGTGGCATCGACGCAGTAAGAAGATTTAGACTCTCTTTTTTTTTTTCCTCGTCTATGACTGACGGGAAAGGAACGCGCAGATGCGGACTTCGTTCGGAGCGCTGTTTAAATAAATAAAAATTTTAACAAAAAAAAACTTCAAAAAAAACTATTCCAAAACAAATTAATATGTACTAAAAAGTAAAAAAATAATTGCGTATTCTTCTACAACTTAATAATCAATTTACTTTTTCTATTCATTATCATTTAGGTACGATCTGTGTTCACCACGCAAGAAGGTAGATCTTGCGTAATCTATCCATTTCAAATTTAACTCAACACATACCTATAAATAACAAACAATGATCAAAGTGAAATGAAAAATATTAAACTACTTAAAAGTCAATAAAACTATTACCATAATATAATGTAGTTACAATTATTGTTATTTTTGGAGTCGGTGTCAGCCAAAGAAACACGACAAAATATCTAGCAATAGACACTTTTTTATTAAAAAAAATTGAGAAAAAAGAATCATCATAATCGATTGGCGTGATATTGACTTATTCATCCATTTGTCGCGCACATACTTAATGAAAATTTAAGATTTATGTAATTTTGCCATGGACGCCATGGTCAGAACTCAACCAAATTGAAATGGGACCACACAGTAAGCACCAGATTTTAAATAAAAATAGATTTATCAAAATCGGTTCACCCAGTCGAAAGTTCTGAGGTAACAAACATAAAAAAAAAAGACAGTCGAATTGAGAACCTCCTCCTTTTTAATTTCGAAGTCGGTTAAAAATACGACCACCTCGCTCCGTCTGAGAGGAGACATCTGCTGTCGACATCGAAAATATTTAAAAATATATGAAATATCAAAAACATTTAAAAAATTATATCGAACTTACAGCGGTGTGCTTCAAACTCTCATTTGCAATAGCTAACTGCTAACTGTTAAAGTTAAAAACTAAACATGTAAAAATATCGGTAATCTTAATGGTATTGACACCTTTAAGACTTAGTCAACTGCCAGTTATGAAGTTAAAACAAAGTATTTTGATGTGTTCAGTTCTTAACTTTAACAGTTAACAGTTAATCATTGCCAATGAGAATTTGTAGCACACCGCTGTTAAAGTTCAAGGCAACACTAAGTATATAGTTTAATGAATCTTATTTCTTTTTGTTTTGACAGAGTTATAACTTATCAATCTCAACATTTTACTACTGGATTTTCAAATGTCGAGCTCCTTCAAAACTTAACTATGGTAGCATACTATGTTGAGCGCCAGTTTTCGTTCAATTTGTTGCCGTGCGTTGTCGAATTCAGTTGGCCCACTTTCCGGGCTTTCTGTCACGTCAACACCGATTCAAGTTTCTACTCCGGCCAGATAGTTAGTAAGATATTGACAAAAAGTTGTAATAATTAATAAAATATTTCAGTTAAATTGAAAAAGTTCTTTCGTATTTCCGATGCTTTCGAAAATTGCTTTCATCTATTTCACGTTTGACGGGGCGTCAATTTAACATTGTTTGATTGCAAGTTAATAACAACAAGTTCTATTTTTAAGCAACAATTTTAGTAGCTGTCAGATTATTCGAATCTAAAGAAAGTTTCATATCGCATTTAGCAAATCTATCGCCAAACAAACATAATTTAAAGATGAGAATTAAAAGATAGCTCGAGAAAGTGTAAAATTAAAACAAGCCTTTTTAGTTTATTTTTCGATGACGGTTTGTTTTTATGATTCTTTACATTCAAATGAAAAAAATATCCCTTATAGGATTATATTATTATGTAAGTCTGTCTGTCTGTCACGGCCAATTCGCTCAGGATCTACTGAACCGATTAATCGAAAAGTTGGCGCACATATGAAATTCTGTGATACAAACACGAAGATATAAAGTAAATAAATGGGTCGTGAAAACCGTTTTTCAAAATTCATTTATTGCTCATTAATTGCTCCCAAAACTAACGCTCTGGTCCCTTTTGAGCTAGGAAATTAAAAAAAAAATATGTAAACTATGATATTAAGTTAAAGGGTTTGTTGCAAGGGTCTTATATATATACTTTAAAATCTAAAATATGTGTGTGTGTGTGTGTGTGTGTGTGTGTGTGTGTGTGTATGTGTATTATAATTTTTAAATAGTTTTAGTTACCTATGACTAATAATGACAACAACTTTTCTACGCTATATCATAATAATCCAGGAACAGAATTTAAAAAATTGAAAATCGTTCATATGAAAAATGTATTGCAACAACAATGTAATTAGTCTTAAAATTTAGTTTAAGTATATTTATAAATAAAAAGTAATCCTAAATTTTTTTATGTAGCATTCATTTGGAGCATCACAACCCTAATATCGATATGAAGTACGCCAAGCTTTTTAGGTCTTTGCGGTGGTAGAATTTACATTGCCTATAGCGTGTCTGACGATGACAGGATAATTTGGTTTTATTTTCAGGTGCAGCTGAGGTGATTAACTCGACAGAAGAAACCTCTTATTCCCTCTGTAAATGCATCACGCTTGATCTGTTCGGCTATTAATTCTGTTCGTTTAATTTTTACTAATACCATTCTATTTTAAACCTTACGCTGTGCATATAATAAAATAGTAAAGAGAAAAAAAAACTGTACACTAGAGATATTTTGATAAAAACTACTCCAGTAGGTTTGAGAAACGTTGTCGAAATACATATGAATGGTTTTTAGAATTCTTGCTTATCCGTCTTTGCGTTGGTTTGCGAACTCCGCAAAAGCTACTGGACACAATTTGATGAAATTTGTCACGAAAATAATTTGTATCTCGGAATAATATATAAAATAGCTCTTATCCCTTTTATTGTTGTTTTTTTTTTATTTTTATATGGTGTAACATATTTTAAACAGAACCAAAAACTACACCGAGACCAGAATCGGAATCAAAAGCGAGGACAGGGTCGGAATCAAAACAAAAATAGCAAGATCGGAATTACATGTACAAAATGTAACATTAGGTCGGAGAAAAAATATTTTCTTTTTTTATTAGCTGTTTGTGCTATTTTTATCTGTCTAGTTTTGATGCAATTAAATAGGCGATATATAAAAAAAGAAGAAAGTTAAATAGTAAAGTCCTGCCATTTCTCTATTGTAGTTCTATCCAGTAAAATGATTGAATTTAAGGTCGAAATTTGATACATTTTAAAACTTATATAAAAAAAGGAAAAAAAATTGTAACGTTTATGGATCCGATGCAGTGTAGGTAGGAGTAGCACAAAACTAGTTCAAGCGTTTTCAGTCCGGTAATTTTAATGTCAAAAATAAACCTCGCTCTGGTCGACCAGCTACGGATAAAGTCGATGACATTTTAGAAAAAGTAGGGCAAGATCAGCTTATTAGTTCTTAAGACATAGCTGAAGAACTGGGGATCGACTATAAAACAGTTGCAGCCCATTTGAATACAGCTGGATATACAAAGAAGCTCGATATTTGGGTACCACACGAGCTGACTGAAAGAAGTTCAATAAATCGTGTAATTATTTGCGATTCTGTATTGAAACGTGATGAAACCGAACCATTTTTTAAAAGATTGATTACTTGTGATAAAAATGCATTACTTATTACAAGAACACGTGAAAAAGGGAAGCAAACTCCACAGACTACAGCGAAACCCGAATTAACTCACAATAAGTTGATGCTATGCGTATGGTGAGATCAGAAGGGCATTATTCATTATCAGCCTTTACCACAGAGCAAAACCATCAATTCGGATCTTTACTGGACGTTCTGGACGTTTTCTTTCTACTTCTTACTTGACGAGACTCGGCAAGAAGTAGAGAAAATACGTCCGAAATTGATCAACAGAAATGGTGTAGTTTTTCACTATGATAACGCCTGACCATATACATCTTTAACCCCTCAGTAAAGATTGAGAATTGGTTTGGGAAGTATTAATTCATCCACCATATGGCTCTGATCTTGCACCCTTACATTTTCACCTGTTTCGGTCTTTTCAGAATTATTTAGGTAGTGTTAAATTAACATTTAGAGAGGATTGTCAAAACTATTTGTCGCAGTTTTTGTTAGGAAATCCCAAAATTACTACAGCAGTGATATTATGTGACTTTCTACAAAATGGCAACATGTTCTTGAAGTAAATGGCATAAATATATGCCATTTTGTATTATTGAATTATAAAATATGGTGAGAAATTAAAGACTTCATTCGATATTCACTCGAACGGAGCTGCATCGAAAACTATTTCCAGATATGTATGGATATACATAATACTGAAATAGATACAATGAAATCATTATTGACGTTCTATCGTCAATAATAATTTGATTAAATCAAGATTAATTGATTCAATGAAACTCCGTGATCTATGCAATTATTATTTCTATACTAATTTATTTAATTAAAGCAAATGCTTTAAATTTCAATCAGTTTCAAGTTATTAAATTATGTCATTCTACGAACACACTATTTAAGCATACATAAACGCACTATTATAAGTATTTTTAGCTAGAATCATGTGACATCGATTTTCATATTACATTCGTTTTATAAAAATTTCATTTGATCAACCAACAGCTCTCGTATTGTACTTCAGTTTCTGCATATTTTTGACGGCGATGTTGGCCGAGATGTTGGGACAGGTGACTTGACCAATGAGCTGTGGTATCAGTCTGAACCACTCGTTTAGTACCTCGGAGTGCACGGTGAGTCTTCAAACCCGAAAGCACATTAGTGACAAAGACTGTCAACAATATCCCAAACCACACTGGGTCAATATGCTGAGCTTAATATAAGACCTTCAATCTGAAATGAATAATTATCGAAGATCAATGCCATTTAGTGTTATCAATCAAGAACTGACTACGTCGATAACTGTGCGGAAGTTGCAAAATTACTCCACTAGGGGGCGTATAAAGACCACGGTTCTATCTCCATGAAGTTAGCCATATACCTCGCATCAGCTAATTCGCTCGTAAGGAGCTTTGAATGCGAGCTTAGTAGAGTAGCGCCTATTAATAATTTACGTACACGTCTTACCATTTGCATTGAAATGCAATGTATTTCAATATTTATCACTGTACATATACGAATATTTACTACGTATAAGTAATTTTTAATCTGTCCCGATCCTTCGGGCTACGTATGTGTCCCGTGCATATCCTTCCTAAAAATATGTATAGTCAAATCGTATGCCCAATCTCTAATATTAGAGATATCACGACAATAGCCCAGGGTTTAATGCCGCCAACGTCTGAATTACGCCGGCGTACATTCTGATATAACATATTGTGCATTTGATTAATCCCGCCTCGACTACAATATCCTCGGGCTGGGAAGCATCCAGGTATGTATTACGGAGGAATTATTAGTCTAACATGGTACAAAAGGGCTCACGGCGGGCCACAGAGCAGGAAATTTGTTATGGAGATTAATATTACGAATTTCTCGGCGCGGACGGCGATGGGATTAATTGAAAAAAAAAAGGAATGCGAAATCGTTCTGTTTTGCAATACATAAAATCTGCATCTCTTGACTTCTATAGAAAATTCACTGTTAATGATGAAATATAAAATTTACAATAAATCTTTTAAATTTTTCTTGCCGTCGAGCAGTATGAAAGGGAACAGTTGTTTTTTTTCTTACATATATATTTAAATGCTTACAAAAGGTAATAGTAATGAACTGGGTAAAATAGTTGGTATTTTGATTTCGGCTTATGTGATGGGACTAGCCAAATGCATCTTTACTCGTTTGATATTGAAATTGAATGTTGACTGAGGTCAATCCGCCCTCACAGTGGTGAATCAGTGGTTAAAATGAAGAAGGATTCTTTCTTCCCTAATTTCTTCTGGAATTAAATTCTTCTACTGCAACAGAGAGATTAGGAGCCTTCTTGTCTCTTTTTCTGTAAGAATTGACAGCGGAATCATTTTTGCCTGAATTATATACCCGATTTACATGTATCGTGCCTATACTATGCCACCGAGATGCGCGGGCGTTCCTTACCCCTGTGTTTCAATTTGTTGAAATATTAATTAATTTACAAATCATACATATAAAAATTTTATATAGTTCAATGTACTAGCTTTCGCTCGTGTCTCCACCCGCGTAAGAATAAAAGAAATTTCTTTATCTTATGTATCGACTAGTCCCGCTTTCAATCATGATTTCAATTTCTGAGTCCAGCTCTTGATTCAGATTCTGGTTTCGTCAATGGATCCAATCAGATCGCCAACCGGTTTTGCTCTTATACCTCTTTTTACACATTTTGAACATTACTATTCTTCTCAACATTACTGCTACCAATACCGAAATGGTACAAAAAATAAAGTAATTCGTTTTACATTCAAGCGAGTAAAGCTAGTTCTAGTAAATTATAACTTATATATCATTCTGATGTGTAAGTGGATATTAGTGTAAAATGTCATCAGAATTCTTTACGTAATTCTTGGGCGAAAGTGTAACAAACATTCACATTCCTATTATTAGTAAGTATATTTAATTAACTAAGCAACTATACTATTAAAAATGCCTGGCGACGCTCGGCTAGTGAATGAAGGCTTATTTTTTTTTTGTCGCGACGTAATATGAACCCGGTCATTCACCGCTCCGTATAATTACGCGTCCTAGTTTCGTTCGAGCTTTATTCTTTTTTACGCGGCGTTAGGTATGTATGCCTATATCTTATTGTTCCAAGTTGAAAGACCCTGAGACGTAATTGTTCATGTCGTGTATAATTATCTATAATTGTTTATTGTAAATAAAAAGAAAAATAAACATGGATTATCATGAAAAATATACATCTATGATGTAAACATGCTTATATGTTTATAATCAATGTATCATCTTAGGTATGTAAATTATTTTTATATATATATATATATATCAGTTTTTAATGATATTGTTGCGAATTACGCTCATAAAATAATGAAAGAACAGATTGACTATTAATTAAAAAATAAGATAATATAACCCCGTTTATTTATCTCTAAATACTTGGGCGTGGTTGTTTACATTGTTTGCTTATTTTGATGGATTAGAATGTTTCAGATTATAGTAGACGTTGTTTGTTTACTTCAAACGTGACATATTTACGTCTCTATTTTTATAATTGATTTATAACTTTGCTTACACTTATTTTAAACCACTCGTAGAAGAGTATGTATACCTGAATTTAAACGCTGAAAAATTAATTTTTTTAGCAATGAGTGGGAAGTTAAGGGCGATCGAATAAAAATGTTTCGTAGATTCCGTAATGTATTTCTGCTTTGCAATATTATTGAATGTACAGTCTCTGTTTTTCTAAGTGCTTATTTTTCTATTTCTTTCTCTACCCCCGAACCTCAAAATATCATAAAAATATATTAATGGCATTGCTCACAACATTAATTCGTAAATATATAAATTTTACATAGTATGTTAAGGCCGAGGTTCACAGCACCATTCGCTGATTTATGAAATTTTAATGATAGCCCGCACAACAAAGCAAATCGGTAATTTGACAGATCGCTCTGCATTGTCTTAGGCTCAAGATGTTAACAACGTTTTTGTAGATCTTTCGTCTATACAATCGCATTTTTTAAATAATGAACTTATTTGAACCTTACACGTGCTGTCGAGGGAAGTTCTAGATAATATCCTAAAATACAACTAGTTTATACTAGAGCTTCATTAAGATGCTTATATATATGAAGTACTGTTATAAATCTGGGATTCATTATAAGTAATTTTTATTATATGCCAAAAATATTAAGAAATTAAAACATACAAAAAACAAGTTTATTTAAGGATCCAGCTTGTCAAATTACTTTATTATGAAATACGATTGGTCATTAACAATTTCATAATTACTAAGGTAGAAAAACGGTTACGACCACAAATACGAAATCTGCATATGAGACAAATTTACAAATGTGATTCTAAGCCAATCCCAACCTGTGCAAAAGCTCAAAAACACACACAACTATGTTAGTACCGTTTTGATGTAGTGATTTCATATTGCAACTATTTTAGGGGATGCATTTAACTCCTAAAGAACCATGAGTTTTCGGATGGGTTTATGCTATGTCGACTACGTGAACTAAAAAGGACCGTTTTCTACTAAAGTGCCTCAATTAATAGTGGGGGAAGTTGTTTCGGTAACTATTTTGAATTTTTCAGTATTGGTGAAATATCGTGATGTATCGACAGTGACTATGGGACAATAACAGTCGGATTCCTATTGCTAAGCTTAACAACGCGCCCAGTCGGAATTAGAATGACAGTCCCGATATATATTAAAATGATGAATTATGACCTAAGATATTTGAAACCTCTTGACGCTTCGAAAGCTGAAACAAGCAGTTCACATCACCCGGGGTCGTTCCACTATTCTTGCGTATGTGATAAGTTTAGTCTGAGACCTTCAAGCGACTTGAGATCCTCTTTATTACGACTTTGATCACTTGCTTTACACGTAACCCGTTAGCGATCCGTATTAGACGCTTGTGGACTGTTATAACCTACACCACTTCACGATATCACGACGTTTATATTGATATAAACTTTCGCCCACGGCTTTGCCCACGTGGACATAAAATTAATTCCTACATCTTGTATCACAATCATGCTCTAAATTATGATCTCGTTTCGATTCTGATCCTAGTCCTGCTTTTGATTCCGAACGCGGTTTCAATATAAATAGACTCCGATCAATTACAATTTCCATACTGCTCTTCATTTTGATTCTGATGACGCTCTCGAATTTAATTTAACACCCACACTCTATTCCAACCCTGTTCCCGTTTTAAATTTCCGATTGTAGTCCCGCTTTTGATTCGAAACCCTTTCTCGATCTAAGTAGCTTCCGATTCTAGTCCCGCTCTCAATCTTAGTCCCGCTCTCAATCTTAGTCCCGCTCTAAAGAGTAGAAATCAAGAATTAATATCGAACTAAAATCGAGAACCGCGATCAGGATCGATTCTGATCTTGGTACTTCTCTTTGTTCTGATTTCGCCACACTCTTATTTCTATTTTTTAAATTTTATTCCCACGCTCGATGTTAATCTTGGTCCCTTCCTCGATTTTGATTCCGCCATCGTTCACATTTCCGACTTGTAAGAAACTTCAGCAAATTATAATATCAAAAATAACGGCTTTCTATGACTGAAAGAATTTTTAGATACGTCGTAGTAGTTTGGTTCAATTCAATCTGTATATACACGGACTGAACGAAGTCGGCAGTAAATGCTATATACATAAACGCCCAGGTATTTGATTCCAACGTCGTGTCCAAATTTCAAGCCATTTTACTCACTACTTTTCAATTTTGCAACCACAAACATACGAAGGCGGAAGTCTTACGTATAAAGTTTATACCTATATTGGTTAAGAAAATTTTGTATCATTTTAAAATATCAGAATAAGACTTAGATTGTGGTACATTTATAAAAAAAACCTTTAGAAACTATAATGTCACAAATAAGCAGATGAAGCTAAGACGAAATCTCAATAGTTTATCTTACAGATCTGTTCAGTAGTTCAATTTAATAATATGAATATACAGATACAGTTTGCGTCGATTGTTGGTTCATTTTTTTAAGGAACCTTTAGATACGTATGGAAGACGAACAAAATACACACTGATTTTTACACGTTAAACCACCCCGTTTCACCACCCCTAAGCGTGAAAGACGCCTCTCATAATTTTTAATAAGCAATATTTAAACCAAAAAGTTTCACTCACACAAAAGTCAACATCGTCTTTTAATCTCATAAAGGCTGAACTTCCAAAAACAATTTTCACGGGTCCTAGTAAGTCCCTATATTATATCATACCACATGACCAAGTTTCATTTCGATGGTCTTTACAGTTTTGGAGATTTGACGGTGCATCGCTTCTCTTCAAATACAAACTAATCATTCATCATTTCAATTTTACATCATGTAATAAAATATTACATCAATCATTCATGCTGTGAAAACCAAACTCTTTATTCACGAAATTTCTATACCAATCGTTGTATCAGGCTTTGTTTACCCCACTGTTAAGCAGCCATACCCCCCCTGCAATCTTTTTATGTAAGATTGAGGGCCTTGAATGGACTGCTGAAGGCTGTCGTCGCTTAGATCCGACATCGGCGATTAACGCTTTAGGCGGTCGATCTGCAAGACCTTCAAGTTTTCACCGAAAAATGGTTGAACGTGAAAAATATAAGCGGTAATATATGCGGCATAGACATGTTAATAAAAAAGTACTTAACCGATTTTTATAAAAATGTATATGATTCCTTCCGAATATCCGTAAATTCAACACAATGCTAATTCAACTGTCATATTTTTTGAGAAATGTCACATGAGAAAAGCATACATCGATCATTGATAAGTCCTATACATATGCATTGTTTTTTAGATTTCTAAGAACCGTTTGTTTTACATCGTAGAATGATATAACTGCTTCGGGATTTGTCTTAACAGAATACAATTTAAAGGATCCAAATCCGTGAACATGCATAAATAATGTAAGCGATAAACCTAGAACATCCCTTCTTTGAAGTCGGTTACAAAGATTTTAACTTAGTTTTTTTTTTAGGATTTGGCATTTGAAAGGAAAATCTTATTCTGTCTTTTCAAAGTTTTCAAAGTTCGAATTTGATGACATAAAATATAAGAAATGTATTTCTTAGAAGCTTTTATATGTTATATGTTAGGATACAAGTACAGATGTGAAGAAAAGTGCAAGCTAAAATATGATTTAAAAAAAAAATAAAACCTAAAAAAAGTAAATAATATTCCGACAATGACATTACACGTCGTAGACAAGCATTCAATCACGTATAAAGGGTTTAAATACAAATATTATTAATCGTTGAAGAGTTTTGATATTTCTTCTGCAACACCTCATCGTAGTTCTTAAAGAAAGCGAAAAGTGGTGTGATCAATTTCATAAATGTAAGGTAATTTTCAAAATTATCAAGTCCAATATTATAGTTATGAAAAAATTTTGAGTGAATGGAAAATTTTGAGTATTACATAAATTTAAAATAAACAATATAAATTTCGAATATTCTCTCTTAAATTAATACACCAATAACTGAAATAAATCGGTATCAGCCGTGACTTTCCTTAAGCTAACTGTAGTAGTAGGTCTTGATTAAATTTGCATGTTTTGCTTACACAATTGTATATACCTATTTAGAGAGTTTAAGTCATTAATATATGTAAGTACCCTTGTGCAATATAATAATAATATTTGTAGACACACCACGCCGTCTGATCCCAGACTAAGCAACGAAGCTTGTATTATTGGTACCAAATAGTTGATAGAACATATATATAATTTTTTAGAGAGATGTACATATATATTGTTTCCATATACAACACTATACATGAAAACATACAAACTTGACAAACATTAATTTTTATTCTAATGAATGTTTATCTTATGCGGTAACACGCCTTCAGCGCAGTAGGTAGGTTCACTGACCGAGTCAATCAAGCAGTTGCAGCCCAGCAACTAGCAATGGTAGCCCTGTTGTCGAGAACGTCCCTTAATACCTACGCTCCGCAGGCTGTGTCTGATTTGCATCGCCGTCCAAGCATACCCTCCCACAACCTTTCTTTTTTCAGGTCGAAAAAATTTCACCTTAAGTCTGTCTAAAACCAGATGGTACCGTGTTCGAATCTTGAGCACGAATAAAACCTACAAGTTTTCAAGTTAAATCAAATTTAAGAACTCGCTTCGTGCCACTGAGGGCACGTTAAGTTATCGGTCGCGGACTTAATCACATAGGCGACAACTGTCATTCGAACCACCCCATCCACTAAGTAGTGGGGGAGGGTTTGAGTCCCTCAGTCTAATAAAAAAATATTAGGGAGGGCAGATTTTTATCCCTCAACTACTAACTACTGATATTTAGGGGATAAAATTCTTATACACACGAAAATTACCTCTCGGCACATAATTTTTAATTGGCATCAGGTCACTCCAATGAAACAATCAATTCTTATCTCATACGTCTTTTACATATTTCGGAACCACTGTTATTATAAATACTTCTACGTTTCATAACAATAAGTCTAGTAAAAAGCAGTAATAATGCTTAATGCTTCATTCGGCATAACGACGTCGCAATTAACAGAATCGTCACAAATTAAAGCGGACAACGGAAGCGCCCGAGCTCTTACTTACGTACGCAAACATCGTGCCACCGAACCGTAATGCTTATAATACAAACTTGTGAAACTTACGTTTTAGGGTAATTGATATACAGAAAGAAACAGAGATTCACACATGTATTTGCATATATGTCGATTTGTTTTATAGAAAAAAATACGCTTTGTGGATCTAAGGAAATGATTTTTTATGATAATTTCCTATCCGTTTGGTCACTATTTGACTAGTTTCATAACACTATACTCAACAAAACAATTGTAAATAAAATTTAAAAACAATTTTTCTGTCGATGTATAAATAACTATGTTTATTGTATGTAGATGTGTGATTTCAGGTTTCACAATGATCTGACTATAGCCTTCTACGATCTGATAGAACGAAAATAAGAAATAAAATGCGCTTGGATATCCATATGAGAACGGCTTGTCCATGCATAATGCATATGCAGTAATTTTTTTTATCTATTTACAACGTACTAGCTTTTTCTCACAGCTCCGTCCGCATAAATATAAAATGACTTTTTTTGGATAGAATTTGCTTTAAACCCGTCTTTGTGAGCATCTACATCCCAAAAAGAGTAACTAAGCCAACGCTCAAGCCCATTGGGCCTATTATTCCGTAGACCTTATAAAATAATGATTTTTTTGGATAGGATTTACACAAAAACCGTTCTTAGTGAGCGTCTGCGTTCCGAAAAGGATAGCTGTGCTAAATTTCAAGTCAATCGGACCTATAGTTTCGGAAACATATAGATGTACATATTATGAACTATTTCATTTCAATGAATTATATTAAATATATGAACATTTTAGTTGAAGAGTTCTTGACACTCTAAATATTAAATAAAAACTGTATTCAATAATTGTTACCACCATCAATATCTAACGTATGCTTAGAGTGCAGAAGCTGGCATATTAGAAAATACAATACCTAAACCGTAAACTGATCGAAACAATTATAATAATAAAACATGTGCAGAACAACGGTACAGCCAAAATTTTTCGTCTAGATTGACTTTAATAGTCCAATAATAATCATCAACATATCAATTGTTTACTAGATTCAGGTGTAATTTAGATTCGTAGGTACCGCCTATTATTCTGTTATTACACCTGATTCTAGATATTGAGTGATGTCCAACTTAACGATCACTTAGAAGGTACAGCCGAACTACCTACAAAGAAACTTGACAATGCTTATAACGAAAGTCTTCACCACTCAAATCGATATTACTACTAATACATTAATGAACTAATCCGTTGATGTATCCACACCCTTCCGAGTATAAGAATTCCTTAAAATGTTGGTAGTTATGTGGACATTAGTTTCATTGGAATCGTCTCAAACAAAATTTTAATAAAAGCTGATAACCAAGATCTGAATTATGGAGCCAAAAATTGAGAACTGGAACTCCTGACTGACTATTTGAAAAGATGAAGCACTTACATTCATTAGTTTAATATTGATATTGATATTCCACGTCTATTAAATATGTTTTCATTATAAAGTAAATACAATTCTGAAGGACCAGACAGAAATATAGAAGAATTTCGAGTGGTCTTATTAATCCGAGACAATTTAATGATCTTAATTAATTGTTCCTCATTACTGGTATTGAAGGTAGAATTTAAATAATGAGAAAATTCAATGTTCTCTATTAAATACATCAAATTTGAGCTAACGTAATTGATTTTCTAGCATGGCACCACCATACTTCACCGAGTCCAGGGTTACAAGGTTGGTAAAAAAAAAATTTATATTACAAAATAAAGTTTATCATATAACTATGGGTGTGCATTAATTCCTTTTTTAACATCAAATTATGTAGCGATGATTATAGCACAAAAATATTTTTCTATAAAATTAGTAACTTCTATATATATATCTCATGCGTTTATCAGTAGAAAGAAACAACCTGTATAATGAAATATTCCCTTGTATTAAAAGCCTATTTATAAATACGTTCAGTTTTACCCGGCCATGAGACGTCCCACGCTTCATCGACAACAACAAAGTCTCCATTACAGAACTTCGTCACTCTAACGAGTATTAGTTTTGGAGTGTATTTATTCTGTGTACTGCGCCCTCAGTTACACTATCTTCTGGGACTTGTGCTAAAATTATATTTTATAAAAAATGATAATTATTTATCACGGATAATACATCGCAAAAAAAAGAAGAACGTATTTAACTTGAATCACGATTCGACTATCCGTGCATTATTACGAATGGATAAGTCTTTGTGTTCAGGCATGATAGATTAGCGATGAGCAAAGCTATGGCACCAATAGGGACACCAGTTACAATAGCTTTTACTTACAATTAGTAATGAGTCACGGACAATGAATATTTTTGTTCATTTTTTTTATAAACTCGCAGCATTTCTCATGAGTCTTAGCCAAAATCATAGATTTCGACATGGTACGATCTTTGCATACCTAAATCTCAACATTTCTCGTTTCATGCATGAAACGATTGATCAATCACTTCATGAGAACTCGTCAGTATCTGATTGATATCTGTCGGTACTTAAAATTTGGCATTTCTTTAATATATCGTCAATTTCGTTTACATATGATTTTCTATGGCGACCCTTGCCCTAACCCATTATGCACATTCTTAGCCTTATTTCATTCCTTCCCTCCGGATAGCCATACCACCGCAACATACCTCTTTCTTTCTCTAAACTCTACATCTTTCAAATAACTGCGTATTCTATTATTCCTGCATCGATATTTTAAAGTAATTCCACGCGTATTACTTAAAGATCTCATATTCACTGCATCGATTCTACTTTCATGTTTCTCCTGTCATGCCCGAAATTCACGAGCACACGTAAGTGTAGCAGGGACCGGAACTTAGTTATGGTTAGCCAAAAACCACTAGCATGAGAGACGTTTAGTATTTATAACGACAAGTAAGATCCCATTCACTTCATTTCTCGCCTTTTCTCACTTTCCAATAGCACTTTCATGTTTATCGTCATTTCGTAAACAAACTAGATAGACAAATTCTTTCATTTATTCAATTTTTTCACCCAATATACGCACTTTAATCACCCAATATACATATTAAAATCATTCATTTTAGTTACCAACTCCTGCAACTCACGCGCAGGCGTTGCAAAGGTCGTCAGCTTACAGGAAACATTTGATGGACACCTTACCCATTCTTATTCTACACTTAATGCGTTTTTAAATCATATATACACCTTTTAGTGAACAGGTTGAATAACGATGGTGGAGCTATTGTACGCGCTCTGGATAGAAGCTAAGCGAGTTTAGCTTACTTCTACGTTGACTCCATTTCTGAAGTCCTGTAACCGTGGTTTGAATAGTGTAGTGGCACCACACTTTACTCCCGCTATCTATTATTAATATACACAACATTTTATCCCGAAATCGATCACTTTTGTGTATTTTTTATTCATGCACATATTTTCATTCGCTCGCGCCTCGAACCGCTTTACGTCATACGTGTCTCCCGCACGTCCGCCCGGCCCGTACAAAACCTGAGTAGCAACCTTGCGCCGAGTTTTATGCTCGATCTAAAAGGAACAGTCAATAAAAAATAATATTACGAACAATTCATAAATAACTAGCATCTAACCGCGGTTAAGTCCGCGTGTCAATTTATTCAAGAAATATTGGAGAACATTTTAAAAAAATATTATTTTTCAAATTACTGATAAAGGAATCCATTGATTGAGATCGGACTTACGACGTTGTGAGTTTTATACCTTAACTAAGTTTTAATTACCTTCACTATAAAATTGTCGAAAAATGTTATTTTAAATAACATCATTTAAATCTATAATATTAATATTTTGTGTCCAGCATATTCATATTATAATATGAGTATTTATTCTTAAATTCGGTTTCATCGGAAAGGTGTTGATTTGATACGTGCATTTTCATGGCTTTATATATTTTTCAGCCATTGTTAATTTATCATGTTACGTTTTCGGAATAGTTAGTTCCATATTTAGAACTAAAGTCATTTACTTATTTTTATTTATATTTTTTTATATACGTAGTTGAGAGCGAAATATCGATTTTTTTTGTTAAGATAAGTCAAAAGTATAAAGAGAAATAAAATCATTAAATAATAATAATAATAAAGAAGTATTAAATCATTCAAAAGAAGCGAAAGAGTTTCTTTTATATTCATTTTAGTTCTTGACGGTTGCATAACGGTTGTTGGTTGATAATTTCCGAAATCAAATCCGCTTATATCCTCATAAGACTTTTTGAAACTTGTAAAACCTAAAATTATTAATCAATTTTATCAAAAATAATCGTTCGAAACGAAATTAAAAAAAATATATCTTTTTTAATATTTTTTATGTGAATCAATTAAGAAAGATTAACAACATTTGAAAGAAACTTACTTTGCCTTTTCTCAATAAACAAAAAATTCACACTTACGTATATTTTCAAAACTATTTAACCTTTTAAAGTCGAAAATGACCGGAGGTTTTAGGATAAACCGTTTCACAAATTTTTTAATCAAACATTAATATTTCGTTTGTTCATGACGCATATCAATAGCAATTTCCTTAAACGACCACCTTCGATGTTCTTGTGTGTCTACACAATTTAATAAATCAATTTAATCACTCAACCCACGTTATGGAGCAGGAAACAATTTCAGACATACACTCATACATCGTAGCGATCTACAAAGATGTAACCCGACACCTGTTTCGTTTTAATAATGTGTTGTCGTTCGTTACGTCACCGGCGCTAATGGTATTGTAATTTATGTAGCACGTTTCGGATGCAACTCTGTCTATATCGCATTTGCGATCGTACGCCACGCCTACATCGCCTTACGCGAGTAATATATCAAAATATATAAAAACTAAGAAAGCCTTGTTAAATAAAATACTCTGATACATAATTAATATGCTGAAAGCTGATTTATGTAATAAGAAATCCAACTGTTAAAAAATTATAAACATATACACAGAGTGAAAATTTATAACGTCCTAAAATTTGCATTTTAGTTACCGCTGCACTAAGACTACAAATGCTTATTAGAAAATGCATTAATAAACATTATAAGTGCATTCACAGACCCTTAACGTTCTTTTAATAAATAGGGTATGTCTAGAGCGATGTCAGCTTTTGAATCAGAGAAATTGACGTAGTTGAGTTAGTATCACATAGGAATTGACCGATGGTTCTATTTCCGACCGACACTCTTATGTCGTAATTCGGTGGTTAGTAATCAACCCAAAATTAATAATCAAGGATTTGTAAGTTAAATTATGCTACAGCTTAAATTGAAAACTGCATTTTTTTTTTCTCATATGAAATGGCACTTAAACATCTAATAGGGATATTATATTTTTTCACACTTATCCCTTCAAAGTTTTAATCGATGTTTATTTTTTCGTTTGAAAATGAAAATAATTAAAAATATATGCATATGGGAACATTGTTTTATGCTTGCACATGTCACAAGAAGATTTTACGTTCAGAAACATACCTAACATTTACACAAACAGAGGGTTTTTTTTATGATGTATCTTCATTAGTATTTACGGTAATCACTTTAGCGCGAGGCTGTACGTTTTATAGCTCTTCTAACTTTACCAACTTTTTAGCAAAACCCGATTACAATTTTATATGAAATTTTTATGACCCAAAGGAGCTTTTATGACGCTAATGCTATTTCATTTTAATGTCGCATAAGGCCATTTCATTTTATTGTCCCGCTAGAGAAAGCTGCGTGACTATTGCATCGCAATGAAATCATTTATTATATAGACTTTCAAAGACTAAATCTCAAAATGAGGGACCGATCACCTTTTTAAACATTGTTTGTTGTGTCAAGATATTATTCAACCAACCGGGGGCACGTCTTTCTCACCATCTTTTATCTTAAATTGAGGGGATCGGACCATGGGGTTACAAGATCGGTTTGGTAAGAAATGATGGTTGCTGATTGCTGTTATTATTAATGTCGTCACAACATCTAGTGCTGACGACCAAACTTGTTTCCATAGCATAGAGCGAAGGGCTTAAGTCTATCATAGTTCTATTTTTTCATGGTCAGCATCGAACTTGGCACCTTCCGTCTTAAAGGAGATTCTTGTAAGCACTCATCGACCGCCGCTGTCATTAGTTATTATTATTGGTTTTACATACACGAACACCATTATCTAGGTGTTTATTATACATCTTCGCGTGCCTTTTTAACGATACTTTAATTTTTTAAATAAGGCACCGAAACCTGCTAAATTAATATTAAAAGCGATCTTAAAATAAATCTCGTAGAACATATTAAAATCCTAATTTTTCTAATCTTCCGAGCCCCTATGAAGGGTGATTGCAGGAACGTGAATAGAGACAGGAAAAAAGGTCCGAGAACCGACTGCTGTTAATAAAGAAAAAAACAGAATGAACATAATTTTAAACACGTGTACGTGATGTTTAATTTCAACTCGCATTAAAATACAATAATGCAGTTTGTTGGGGTAAACCCGGGAAAAAGTTCATATCGATGTCAAGATAAAAGAAGATGTTCAAGCATTTACTTACAATTATCTACAGAAAGTATTTTTGAATAATCCTTAAGTTTTACACCGACTAAAAAAAATTTTTTTCCCAATTTTTTTATGATATCGTCTTTCTACAGCAACTTTCGGCGTTGAAATTAAAATGGCTTTGAAATTAAACTAAAAATAAAACGCAATAAATTACGACTTTTATTCATGTTCTATTTTTTTTTTCAAGTTTTCAAAAAAAAAAGTGAGATGTATAGATAATTTCTTTCCCTGCGGAAGCTTTTTGATATCTGTAGAAATATTTGTTCATTACACCACAGCGTGGAAAGTTAATCAGCACTATAATCACTATACAGCACACCTAGACTATCAAATCCGTTGATTGATTAAAGATGCGTAAAGGTGTCAGACAGAAACGTGCACCGTCGCCGTGGCGGTTAAATCTATCTATCCTGTGATAAATTGAACAGCTTTCAGTTTGAAAAAGTATGAACGAGGTCTAATAATGGGCGAAGTTATCTGTCGAATCCTTCCTGAACGCCTGCAACTAAATAATCTAGCTGCTTCGGCAAATGAGTCTAGAAAAGATAAGCTAGTGAATATTTAAAACAAAAAATAGCATAACTGTATACTATACATATATATATATATATATATATATATATATATATATATATATATATATATATATATATATAGATACATATACATATAGAAAGATATATAATTCTCATCTATTGATATATATATATATATATATATATATATATATATATATATATATATATATATATATATATATATATATATATATATATATATATATCAATAGATGAGAGAATTGTCAAACTTTTATCGTACTTTAAGTACGATAAAATTATTTAAAATTAATTATATAAGGTAAATAAACAGAATGGGGCCTTGCTCGTTACTAATAATAGAATTAAAAATATCTCCCGACCAGCACGTTTAAGCATGTCATAATGGTATCCTAAATTGTCTGTCTATGCACGCTAATGAAAGTGTAATACTCTGATAAAACCATGCTGTGTCCAACTTAGCTGCAGCACGAAATGCTTGAACTTTTCAAAACCGCACTATCACAGAATACGGACGCAAAGTAGTAGCTTTCGTTGTTTCATATCGTCCGGTGAGTGAGAGCTTCGGTGGCCCACTCCCTATTCCCCTGTCCATCATCCTGAATCCCTCCATCTGAGATACTATTCCCTCCTAAGAGACTGGCAACGCATTGTTGACTCCTCGGATTGTGAGTGTCCATGGGCGACGGTGATAATCTACTCTCCGATGGATCGCCTGCTCATCGACCTATCGAATATGCTACGAAACAATTTAATTGTATTTGAACAAACATTAAACAAAATCAGTTACTTGAAAATAAGATGGCTGAACAATATTTTAAAAAAATACCTTACAAGGCGTAATAAAGAAATGGTGTTGTTCCAGAAGAACAGATGAATTTAAAGGTCGTAACACTCAAAGATACTTGACGTTCGCTCGTATTTCGGCCAAACAAATGCGAGCTTATAAATGAAATACAATCTAATTACATCAGTACATATTATTATCGATGTAATAAATAGGCACATGACCTATAAGTTTATACACTAGAACTTTAAAAACCAAAGTGTCCATATGTAGGTACCTTTACTATTAGAGAGATAGATAGCTATCTATCTCTCTAGAGAGAGATAGAGATAGATATTAGAGAGATAGATAGCTATCTATCTCTCTAACGATGGAACACTAAAACAAAGAAGCACAACGCCACTGTAAAAACAGACCGAACTGTCGGGGCGTTGCCCTGAAATTACTTAGAAAATTATGATGGTACATAACAGTTAGAGTTTAGGTTAATTACTTTAGTGCTGCTGGGGCGTAGCGTGGGTTTTATTTACCAAGTTCCGTGTTTATAAGTTTCTTATACGACTTTCCTTTGTACCATCGGTAGATGACCTTCGTTATTTGATACTAGTTCTGTATGCGACTTCGTCCGAATGGATCTGTAGTATGTAACGATGTGATAGGTATTCAAATGAAAATAAAATTTAAATCAAAAATTGCATTATTTCGTCGATAATAGAAATCACACTTGAAATACGTCATTAACGAATTGTTTTTAACATTACCACCCATTCGAAATGCTGATTCACCTTAAGAAAAAATGGCGAGGAACTCAAGAGTTGCTCTTTTTGCTCATCAATGCAAATATTGAGTAATTAATAATTTAGTTGACATTTTAAAATAATATGAAGTAATCTTATAGCCGGGTAATTAATTCAATCCCAAGGGCTTTTTTCGTTAAGGTACTCAGACAAAGTGCAATAGCCCTTGCCATATAACTTCTGTTTAACGAAAAGTTAACATTTCTTAAATGGCAAGTTTTGAATTTTGGCTGGGATCTTATTATAAAAGCGCACACGTTACCCCTTAAATGATTTGCTAACTTTGTTTAGATGGGTTTTACAAGCTGCAAGATCTTTGTTATTTCTAGTGTTAATTTTATGAATTTTGCTCATTTTTTGTGAAGATTTTATTATCCGCTTGACATATACCAGGTTTTCTTATATGCATTATGTCACAGTCAAAGTATCAATTTCTTTAAAAAATTCCACAAGTCATGAAACTATTAAAGGATCTGAAATAATCTAGCATCGCGGTGTTTTCATAACTAAGTTACCGAATTAATTTCACTGCGTATACTGTAGAATTAAGCCTTTTCGCCAATCTCATAACATGAGAATTCCAATGTAATTTAGGATTTAAAGTGAGACCAAGAAATAAGGTCATGTCATAATATCTAGTATCTCGTTCTTGACCATTACGTTTGTATCAATCGGTTTAGCACTAGTCATGAAACAATTTACTAGATCTTTCTACTTCATCAAAATCTGATTGTTGTCTATTAATCTTAAAAAATAAAGAAGTATCATCAGCATACAATACAATCCCATGCCTATCTATAATAAAATGTGATAGATCGTTAATATAACTTAGGCATAATCTAATCTATGTACTTTTTGATCGATGTTGAAGGAAAAAATTTTTCGTCATACAATTTCAATTAAATATCTAAACCTTAAATGTGACTACAAATTGTTTTTAATTTTTCTATGAAATTTCTATCAAAATCCGTTAAGTAGTTCCGCAGACTATCATGTTAAAATAGACAGACTGATATAAATTTACAAAATGATGCCTTTGTGTTTTTTTTACTGTTACTATATTACTCCCAGTTTGTTTTTGGCGAAATATATTCATTATACAGACACGCTTGCTTCTCACATAGTTTTATTATATATTAAATTGGGAATTATTTCATTTTTTTGTAATGCGAAAATCACTATCCACAATGTGTGAACTTTATCAATTTAATTGCAACGAATAAAATAGTGGTGAGTTAACAAAATCGGACTTAATGTAACTTATTATATACAATAAAATTTATCAAAACCTGAAAGTCAACAACCTATCAATATCTAATAAGAAATCAGTTGTCTGTAAAGTCGGTATACGGACGATAATTTTACGTGATAACGTCATAAGAAAACATTGATGAAAAATTTCATTCTTTTGTAAATTAAAATTGAATTATTATCACTGAATTATCATTAATTTATATAATACAAAGAAGGAGTTAATTGAAAATGACAATGTTTTTGATAGATTAACATTTATTTGCACTCCTTAATTCAAATATTTTTTCTACTTAAATTATACAGTACAGAGATAGATGCGTCACAAACCGAACGCTTAGGCCGATTGTGCCTCTCTATAGTTCCGCGCTCTCGCTCGCACGCTCGGCTCAGGCGGAACGCGACAATGAGTCATGCTTTTTCGTGCATGCAGGCGGCGTTCATCGATTTATAAGACGTTATCACGTCAACAAACATTATTTTCGTCAAACAGTTTGAAATTTTCAACAATATTTAATCCAATGTTGTCCCACGTTATCTTTATTCCGACAGTAATGAAAGCGATTCACCTCACTATGACGGATTTTTGTACTTGCAATACGAATAAAGTAGTAACAAATATTATGTTATTTTACATACAAGACGAAATACGCATAACGTGAAGATTACTCGAAGATAGAGAACGAACGCGGGAGGGATGCGCGCCATCTTTTTGTTCCAAGAGGCCGCACCGCATCCGCCGCCCTCAATCAGAGGAGCGGCAGGGGGGAGGGAGCGACCGTAAATAAACCGTGTAAAATAAAGAAAACAAGGCCAAGCGCGATCCGACTCTAGCGCTCAGTGTTCCTTCGCTTTTGAATGTAACAAAAAATCTGTAACTTTTTTCATATATCTCTCACTGTTCGACATGTCGTTAGTTACCATCTAAGTATTAAGAGCGAAACCGTAGCAAATTCTAATGTCCTTATATTGTTATTGTCGATAAAATATTAGACGTAAACCTTTTCATTTAAGCTGTTAAAAGCTATGTATAGGCTTTAACAATCTATTTGATTTAATTTATCCAAGTACGTACCTATAAAACCAAAAAATATATTTCATTGTAAAAAAGCGTGGGGTGCTTGATGTCAATTGTTATAAATTGCTATTGACAGATATTGGTGATATTGAAAAAAATCTTAAAAGCACCCTACACTTTTTTAAATAAAACATTTTCTTGTCAATCACCCTATTCTCAATTTAAATTCACTGAACTTTTTTCTTCAAATTTTTAGGACAGTTATCTACAAAAGGGTATTTTTTAGTTTTTTTAATTTTTACTTTTAAGTTCAATTTAATATTAGTGCGTGATTTTCATAACGATAATTTATTTAGATTGTAACTACCTCCCTGTGATGGGAGTGGGTAATTTTCGCGCCTGGTGCCTTCCTTCGATTTTTTTTTAATATTATCAATAATAATAATAATAAATGATTTAAATAAACCTTCAGTTAAAGTGAGTTCTGTACAGTTTAGCTACAATTGGAATATATTCGAAATTACTTATTGAACAACTATTGTACACAATATTTTATTCAAAGTCGGTAACTTATGTGGGAAAAGAGTAATTTGCGGGCCTGCTGCTGTCTTCCCTGGACGTCTGTTCCTCTGTCTCCCTCTCCAAAAAAATTAATTTATACTTGTATTTGGCGCAATACACTGCCGTGTCTTCGAATGTAAATAAAAATAAGGCATGCGCATGTCTTAGCACGCGCCATGGTATATAGAATAAAGACACTACCGGGTACAGCAGACATAAAAAAAAATCACTAATCCTGAAGATCCAGGGTGAGGACAATGGCACAAACTATTTAAATTATTGCACTGTCGTACGTCTTTGATAAGTGTGCAAAGTTTGAAATTGATCTGATGTCTAGAAAAGTGTGAAAACCACCTTCAAAGATTCCTTTAAATTCAAACAAACGTACATATATATCAAGCTAATAAAAGCGTGGCAATCAAAATTGCTTTTTCTTTGTCTGATCATCAATTAAAAACTTCTGCGAGTGTGCACTCGCCGACCACTTAAACCATATACATATAGATCGACTTAATAATATTTTTAAGTTTTTCGTTTACATATAACTATTAAGTTTTAGTATTTTGGATTTTGACATGTTACTTCCCAAAGCCTTTGACCCCCCTGCTCCTTGTCACACATTGTCACATTTCGTTGACACCCCCCCCCTTAACCTGTGACGTAATTTATGAGTGGCCCCTTACGTGATAATATTTGTATTTCAATAGTATTTAGACCATTATAGTTGTTGATGAATTACGTGAGTTGATCAGAAGTGATGACTAAAAGTGGAATCAAAATTAAATCGATTTAAAAGCAAATCGAAAATTTTATGCCATCTCTTTCTTGCAAAACGGACTTCACGTTATTCTATTGTTGTGCTAGTACACAATGACGTCACTGGGTACTAGTGCCTTCTCTGTCTAACTAGCAACTAACAAAAACGTTTCTAATGAAAAAAAAAACGGTCTAATGAAAAAAAAACATTTCACTAAACTTTTACTCGAATAAGAAAAGCTTTGATTGCAATGATATAAAAAGAATATTAAACTACCCAATAGTGTTTGACAGTCATCTTCATTTTCCGATGTATTTAATAACATATATTATTAAAACTTTATATTGTGAATTGCTACAGAAATAAAAATATGTATATATAAATAAATTTCAAACATATTTAGAATAAGTAACAATGCAATTCGTCACGAATACACTTCATCATTGAGAAGAAAGACTTAAGATAGATTTGTTCACACACCAGAAACGTATAAGGAATGAGATTTAGAACGGTGTCAAAAACGACATTAAACTGAAACCAAGAACGGCACCAGGATCATAAACAATAGCAGAACTGGTATGGAAATTAAGATTGGGTTCAGGATTGGAAACGCGAAAACAGTTTGGGAATCAAGGATCAGACCGGATTCAAAACTACGAGAAAAATTGATTAAAAAATGAAAGTAGGTCAAAATCAAATTCAGAATGGGACTTGAACTAGGATCAAGAGAGAAATAGAACATGTTACCAGTTTTCATTCATTAGACGATAGAATAGGTATATTCAAATATAGGAATTTATTCTTTATTAACGAGGGTTAATAAGCAGTGGATAGCCGGTATTCTCATAACATAACAATATACCACTCAGTAACATGGGTTGTACAGAGAGCGGCCGAGAAATACTTTTATTTTCTTCATCTGAGGTAAAAAGCTCGTAATGAGCTTTTGATTACACTACACGCTATAACGAGTTGGGCATGTGTATTAAGTTGCCTTGTGTCGACAAAATAATTCGAGGGTGGGTGAAAATTTTCAATTTATCTATACGTACGGATCTCGAGACAATTATTAACGAAATATTAATTGTTATTTTTCAGAGTTACGTGTTGAAGTTTTTTGGAGTGGAAAAATTTTAAATTGCAGCTGTGGACCATTTACGTATCCGAAGACCGATATAAAGTTTCTAAAGTTGTCTTTGTAAAGGATGAATCGCGGTCTTCAACTTTGAGACTTTTACTGTCATATTACTCAACGATTTATTTATTAAAACTGAACACAACCTACGTTTTCATAATTTAATAGTTGTTACCTCTCACTGAAACACGAAGCTTTTTTTATACATTTTGGTTATTCTTTCCGAGTTTCTTTTATTGCACATTATACCAAAATGTATAAACCTTTGTTAGGTTAATATTATATTTTAAAATACTTTATTTATATTACTATTTTACGTAGAATTAAAAAAGAAATGTTTGTTAATTCACTAGATAAACGCAAAATCCTTATTTACCTATCAAATAAGATCAATTCAAATTAAAATATCTTTATTTCCTCAGCTAAAGAATTGTACTTGAAATAGGTCATTATTATATTCTCTTGTCTTTAACTCATTACAAACGCTGATTCGCCCCGAGAAGAATGAGCAAGAAACTCAAGGTTTGCTTATTTTTTGATCAAAAATAAAGGGTACTGTCTAGTTGATAAAACTAATACAACATGTGAAAATTACATGAATATTACGATACTGTTTTAATATGTAAATCGGAAATATCAAAACTAAAAACGGGACAGTGAGCGGCATAAATCAATTAGTGAAACCATCTCACCGTCGCCCGACGGCTGTGTGACACATATAGCTATATATATACATAATAAAAAACTAGTCTGACAGCATTTCTGTCCATCTACAATATGTCTCACCGCATACACTTATCTTTATGATCGTACAGTATTACGTTATTATCATTTCCTCTGTACTATAAGTTAGGGTCAAAGGAATTAATTTCGATTTCTGACTAAGAATTTATTAGAACCCTTCGTTGCTGGTCCAGTGCGAGTCGGAAGCTACTTATCGAACCTTATCATCGATGCGATATTAAAGTCCGTGGCCGATGGCTTAAAGCATCCCCTGATACGCGGAGCTGATGGTTTCGCTGATAGAAGCTGATAGATCCGCTCGTCTTCACGATCAAATCCGACACCGCTGAATAACTGAGGGCACTTCTTTTAAAAATTGTGGGAGGATATACCACATTGGTGCACTGACCCCATTTACGACCAAAATAGAGTTTATTTCAATTTCCCTACACCTCTACAACCACACCCCAAGACGATCATTGGTGCCTCGTATTATTTTCAGTTTTGATCGATAATTAGCCAGGAGCCGAGCAACCGAGCTTCAACTTGCCATGGTAAACGCTCCTTGTATTTATTTTCCTGCGGACTAGTATGAAAATAATACATATTTTGTTTATGCAGCGCCATCTATAGTCATGTAGTGTCGTTTGTTGTTGACAAACGATGACATATCAACAACATAATTGAGCCTGATGGAGCCACGTTCATTTTTTTTGACTGATTTTCCAGGAAAAGCACCTAGAATAGATAAAGCAATGAAAACTTTTATCGAAATAGTAATTTTGATCGTAATCTACAGAGCGGTTTCGATAATCGCAAATATAACAAAATTACTCTTTTAATAATGTGGCATATGTATTTAGAGGATCTTATTAGATTCAAAATTCTCCAAATAAAAAGCGTATAACACATAAATGTTCCCTTTTTTACGATTTCGCGAAAAAGAAGTAAAACTAGAGAGAAGAAGCGACTAATCCATGAAAGGTTCCGTGAAATTCTATTTACAGAACGATGTATTGTATTCCTCTTATAAATAATAAGTACAATAACATCATAAGCCTTTTTGTGGTCCCCCACCATGTACGAGCAGCTGGCGCGTATCAGTTACGCGATCGTCTCCACAGATAGATAGATGGACTGGTTGACAGATTATACGTCGTTATTATTTTTGCTCCAGTGGTCCGAAATCATTAGGAGCCACGAGCGGCTTAGCGTGGATCCCAAGGTTGTAGACCCCTGGCTCCTACCGTTACTTTTTGATACGGCGCGTGCGAATAATTTCGTGAATAATTCCTACGCCCGGCCCCAATCTCTTTGAGGAGCTACGAAGGCTTACGCGTATTCTTCGAAGGATTTTTCGTACTCATCTTCGTACTCTTATTTTTTTTTAATGGTCATCTCCTCGGTTATCGCGAGAATTTCGTCTAAAAACTATCTCAAAACTCATGTTATTTGTCTTATTTGCATTTAAAAATTCGCATAATACGCAGTGCTGGATACAGTGCTTGCTTAGGGGTAAGCTTTTCTTTAACATTCCATACTAAAAAAAATACGTGCATTAATTACCATTATATGCAAGTTACTGTGTTTGCCTCACCCTTACATTACTATATAATTAATTTAGAAAATTTGGAGGACTAGTCCTAGCTCCTAATAATCATAATGTAACATTGACGTTCAACACATTCACAAAAAATATTATGGCTTATTTTTAATATTAAACATAACTATTTTTAAATTGTAATTCTTCAATACAGTTTTTGACTGTGTTATTCATTTTTCAACGATTTTAATTGTAATAATTAAGTACAATTCATTCCGTGACAAGACTCTTAATAATTCTATTATAAATAACCGTAACGTAATTCAATTATCTTACATTAATATGGCGAATAATTCTTTTACATATATCACTTTAAACTTTTCGTTGTGACGTTCATAAAGCAATAACAAACCGTACCTTAGACATTGATATCCTTTTAAGAAACACGTGTGAATATATTATCATGTATTTGACTGTCTGAAAAAGTTAGCATAAAAATCATGAACAGATCATGTTCTCCATGAAGTCCGTCGAGGCCTTAGCGAAAGTTTACAGTATTAAAAATCTTTTATGGTAGTATACAAAGTATTTACTGATGAACTTGTAACCTGCTCTTTTAAAGTAGTAGGATTTAATCATAATCACCACGCTCGGCAAGCTTGGCGGTGATAAACTTATGTTTTCCGACGGAAGAAAAAAGCATTTTAAAATTTTGTGTACGTCTGTCTGTTCACGTACATCTCTGAAATTACTGAATGGATTAAAACGCAGTTTTCACAGGCTCGCGTTTCAAAGTAATTTTATTGAAAAGACAAATATTAATTGTGTAATTAACTATTACTTTACATTATGATTATTACGCAATTTCATTTATAATGATCAAAGGATTAAGGTAGCTGAAATAAGAATTATACGTTGCACGTTCAACATAATCTAAGAAACGTTACGTTTTTTTTTATAGATTTTTCTAAATTTTTCTTTATCCGCCTAAAGAAGTTTCACTTCAAAAACACTCCTTTTACTGATACGTTTAGCACATCGGGTACAGAAATCGATGTGAATTCACAGCCTTTGTATCTCGCGAGCCTTACGGATAACCCCCAATAACGCGACATCGTTAACACAGATGATTTCACGACGGCGTAAATCGCTAATGACCGTGATTTTATACGAGATTCTGGACGGACTCAAACAGAATAATCCAGATGATGGCTTTATGCAGTAGGTATTCAATATATAGCAACAAATGTCAATTATTTGTAAACTTATATGTTGTGTGACAGTGTAATTGTATTGTAGAGATTATAGGTATGGATATTAAAGTTATATAGATTACGTATTATATGAGACATTAGTACTTGATTACATTACAGAAAATGATAGGATGAAACGGAGAGATTACAGGTTACCTGAAAAAAGTGTATCTCATGAAATACAAGATTTATACCAGTTTTGTTTGTTATATAATTGGTGTTATGAAGTAGAATTTTTTTTCTCTATTAAAAAGCACAAAGGCACTCTTTTTAAAAGTAAAAGCCTTAAATATCTTCTTTTGTGATTGCCGTTTTTTTTTTTTTGTTAACATTGTATTTTATTAGATGTCTGATGGTTTCATGAACACACACTTTTCTGTTTTACACTTACGTTATTTCATTGTCGTTAACTATTATACGGCGCGTAATTTATATATCTAGTTGCGTGACAAGTAAAGACAATGCACGCTATCTCGTATTTTGATTTGCTCTCTCTACAGACGTCAGTAGTCGACGCCCTCCATTGTTACATTTATTTTTTTGGGTATCGCCTTAACACATAATACATCAATGACTTCAATATCATCTGTCACCATCTCTCGTGATACAAACCTGACCGGTACAAACTGTGTAGGCTTATAAATGTTAAAAACCTGAATTAAATTTGTACATAGTGTTGACGTATGTCAGTGAATGCATTGACATAATAATAAGCACTATGTTTTGTTACTAAGATTTTCTATTAATTCAACTCCTCTAAAAATTTTATTTACTCTATTATAGGGTTTTACCTTATTTAGCGATATTTTTATTATTAACGGTGTAATGTCTCCCCTTGCAATTTATATATTCATACCCAAAAATAATCGCATACTCACAATTTCATGATTCTGATACTTATATAATTGACAATTGCAGAAGGATTAATGAAAATCATTAAAAATTGCCACTTTTCCATAGTTATAGCTTCTTCCACGGCCGTTTCTTCAGAAATTTTTAACCAAAGGTCACTTTTAAAACTAATTTTGACTATGGATTATTATCTGTGACTTTTGACTAAATTTGCATTCGACAAGAGTTCGCGGAAAAGGGGTTTAATGGCATTATTTGTTTATGACACAATTATTTCGAATTTACTGGGAAGCACCGGACGTCCTAGTGTCGCGACCCTCCGTACGCACATACACTACACGTGAACCGTGACCAAGGTCGAAGGTCAACATGGGTCACGGATGACACCTAGAACCCAAAATTATTAAACTGAATAAGACGTTCATGACACTGCCATTTTTAACTGAACTTTTATAAAGAAGGTAAGAGATCTAAGCATTAAAGAAACTGAGAGAATAGTAAAGTTGACTTTGTACCATTAACCCACGGATCATGACCGATTTTGGTCGAGCTTAGTATCATTTATAAATTATTGTATTTTATTTTTTGATTATATTATGCATTCATAAAATAAAATCAAATAATCCTGTACCGAACAAGATCACTAATACGGAGTAAGACAAGTAACTCCTTATACGTTAAAGTGAACTAGATATTGTGAACTAGCAGTACTAGGAGCTTTTAATTAATTTTTTAAAAATATACCAATCTTTTAATAAATATACCAAGATAATTTTAAATAAATATACCAATATAGGTACAGTTTCTTAATTTTCATTTTTGTATTTACAAATACAAGTGAAGTAGACTGCTTTGACATAGGTATTCTGTACTTTGCAATGAGAATGCTATTTTGTTTTTTTATTTGTAATCATCTTTAATAGAATCGTATTAACGTATTTTTATACATAATTTATAATTCTAGAACTGCTCCTTCAATGTTTTCTGGGACCGCTTATCGAGTGCATTAAATTTATATACAAAATTTCAGTCAACTGACTTTCTTCTAAGGTACTTTCCTCGTTACAAGATGCAGTAATAGTTACAAACAAAGTTATACCTACATGCTATTTAAATTGAATGATATGTGAGAAATTTGTAGTAGATAGCGATAGCAGTGACGGTGTCGGTCTTGGCGAGTACGTTGCAAATTACTGTTCTGTTTCTGTACCATTAGCGACTTTTCAACTTTCGTCCACATCCAAATTTTCGCTGATATTCACAATGCTACATGTGCACAATGCTGAACGTATTTAAAGTTCAGTGGGTAGTTTCAAAAGGAACTGGATATCAGAAGTTTCTGTGCTTCAACTTATTTTGGTTGTTGATAAGCATTAGGTACCAAGTTAGCAAAAGTCATAACAAAGTATTAACTTTTGCACGCGGCTTCGCCCGCGTGGACTTTGAACACATTCCTTTATCTTGTGTATCGACCGTTTACGATCTCAATCCCAATCCGTATGTTTTCGATACCGATTTGTCTCATTTTTGACTTTGATCGCAGTCTCGCTTTTAATTCAGAACCCGGTCTCGGACTAAGTAGATTAGGGTTAAAAATTCCCGCTCTGATTTCTGAATTCGGCACTGTTCCTTATTCCGATTCCGAACGTGCTCTTGGTTTTAATTTTAATTCCACACTCGATTCCAACCATGGTTCCGTTCTCGATTCCGTCCTCATCCGGTCTCGACTTTCGATTCTGCTCTTCGTCTTGTTTACAATATCGATTCCGGTAGTAGCCCCATTCAAATCAGAACCGTGAGTACCGCTCACGGTTCTGATTTGAATGGGGCTACTACCAAAATAAAATTTAGATTATATTACTCGGAAATGGTGTAGGTTTCTATAACCGGAAGAAGTTTTAAAATCTTTAATAGCACAAATATGCAGATGACACCATATCGACATGTTTATAGCCTATTTTGCTCAAGAAATTTCTCATTCATGAAGGAACTTTTAGAATTGATTCCGTAATTTTGTTCAAGGGTACGAATATGCAGAACGAATATATCAGCTTCTGAACGAGATGTCGTGGTGTTATTGTGATGGTTCCATAATTCGTTTTGATTAAAAGTAAAGGAACCTTTTTTGCATCTATAACTCGATTAAGTTGATGGATCTGAAGTAATTTAAAAACATCTGTTTTGAATATCTAATTGTTAGTGTCATCCTTTTATTCATTAGATTTATCTGCCATATCATTTGTATCATACAGAAAATCAGTTTTTTCAAATACAAAAATTCGTGGGTTCTATTTTCTGCTTTGAAAATCGTCAGGGCAGACACTGCGAAAGGCGAATTTCTTTCAAGGAAATATTATAACCAGTCAATATTCTCCTGTCTAATATAAATATTTATCGTGGGATCCTACTAAGTAACGGGTAAGATGCGATGTTTTGTTCAGAGTGCGAAATGATTTGTGAAATCTGGTACACCGGTTATCATCAATGGCACGTGTCTATGGTGGTTCTAGGATCGTTATTTTTTTTTCACCCCCGCATGAGCGGATGTCTGATATCTGGACGGCGGCGACGCAGACGGCGGATTGAAAGTGCAGTGTTCCATTGCTGAGGCAGCCTTAGCCCGTAACATTTCTGCTAACATATTTACCTGCACTGCCTACTGCCGAGGTTTCATCTCATATGAGTGACCAAGAACAAATATTAGGTGGGAAGTGAACCCAGTTCAATATTCGAAATCAGGTACCTATAATCTCTTTGTACAACATTTGATTATGAACATCATTAAGTTTGATTATATACCTTTTCTCGGCACTTGTTGTCGAGTGGCACCCATTAATTACACTGTAATCATGTACAATGTTTATCACATGTCTCAATTGATAAAACAGTTAGGTAATTTAGACTTAGATTGAACCTTGTATGTCAAAGGTCACATAAAAAACAACCATACGCTCTGAACCTTGAACATAAATTAAATGTTCTGTATTGTAATATGCTTTTATTTACTTATGTCGACAAATTCACTAATAAAAATGCAACTGTACATAAGTTATAAAAAAACACATACACATACCAACAAACAGATATACAGATGGTAGCCTATTATTTACGCAATCACATATTCTTACTGTTGGTTTACAAATTTTCATCAAGATCATTGAAACCTTGGCAAAACCGTGCATCATGGAAGTTGTATGACAACATATGTGAGTAGGAATCAAAGTGGCCAAGGTCATGCTATATAACCAAGGTCAGTCAATATGACCGATGCCAAGATGATAAAGGTCAATTAAGATGATCAAATTCAATTAAGGGCTGATAAGCTTTCAATCAATAAATATTTCAAATCTCAAACCTCATAGATAAAACCTCACAATTAGACGTAAATAAATGCTTAAAGCCAGTAAACGAGGTTGATGCTGAATGGCGTATCAGCACCAAACAAATCTGGTACCACCAGCAACCGATTAAGGGAGATAATATTCTTGAATACTTACATGACTCAAATAGATCGTCATTAAATTGCAAATTAAAAAACTATACGCGCTCATCTGTAATCGCCTTTATTAACATTGCAATACTCTTGTATAAAATTACACTTATTAAATGAAAAATTCATATTGCCTTTGACTTTGACTTAGGTATTATTAGATTATAGAAACGAAAAAAAATGTGGAAGATTTTAATTAGGTGCGTAAACACGTCAGAAACTATCAATCACGGTATTCGATTACGGGTACAATTGTCTGGACGTTTGTAGATAAAATGAAGACGGTAATCAGAAAACCTTTGGCCAAATTTTTTTACTGCTGAAGACTATCGAATTTTTTTTTTATAGAATGGATTTTATCGTGCATCTTTTCGCAAATATTCATGATCTTCTCTCCTTATAAAACAATTTTGCCAAAGAAACTATATTCATTAAAGTAGCTCTTTCTAAGAAGAAAAAAATTTAGACCGTCTAAGTAAAAATAACGTACTGATAACCTCAGAGCAGCTGACGCGTAGGTACTGCGCCACAGTGCGCCGCGCGGTCAGACACTCTATTGCGCCCACGCTTGTAGTCTGGCCGAGTATTTATTAGGGTTGTGTTTATATTATTTTTTAGTGTATTTTCAATTATATATTTTTGCTATAGTTACTTTGGCTAAGTTGTTCTAAAATATAAATATAAAAAAAATATTTACCAAAAGATTCATTATAAAATCTATCCTGTATACGGTTTACTTAAATTCTGTGTAGTATCTTAAATCTAATTTGTTCGTTTGTTTACTCATTAATAACATTATCCTTAAAATTTTCTTTTTTGATCATTTTGATAAAAAGGAGTTATAAAGCATGCAATTTTGCTTTCTCCAGACTTTGTTTGAATTTAATTCATATGCAATGCTATGGACGTTATTTGTCACAAACATTTGTTTTGTATAGATTTACTTACCAAATATGCTGACAGAAGGTGACATTTCTATAAGGAGAACTCATACTTAGGTAGATATATCGCCAATGAGATTTCACTCATATCTTTAATAATTAGAAGGACTTTGGGAGTGATAGATATAAAAATAAAATAGGAAAAGATGCAAAATAAAATTTATTTAAAAAAAGAGAATACACAATATCTTCTTCCACATTGGAAAATTATGTATATATTATGAAACTTGATTATTGAACCGTTTATTGCTCTCGGAAGTAAGTACGAATATTTATTTATTTAATAATTAATATAGTTCTAATTATAATGCAGAATGCTCTCAAACTAGGTATCACAGTATACTCGCTAGCCTAATTAAATTTTTACAATTATTGTTTTCCAATCACTTCGTAATATATATGTATATGATAAAAATAAAACACACAGACAAAAATACTATTTCAGTCTCACAAAAGTATATAAATTTTCATGTACAGCAAGAAAATATTATAGAGAATATATAATCGAAATATTAATAAAATATTTATTTTAGTGACAGTAGAAAAGTGAAGTAGGTATAATATTTATGGTAAATTAAAAGAAACTTTATTCTGGAAACAATATACGTTTGATTCTGAATTGACTTTGAGTAAGAAAAAACATTTAATTACCAAATGTTTTTTTTTCACTTGCTTCCAAAAAAAGACAAACACATAGAAATAAGAAAAAAAGTACTTTAAGCATTATATATGGAAACATAAAATTCACCATTTTAAAACTACATTCTAACGCTTCCATAAATTAAACTTCGGGAAGCAAAATCGATGGACAATTATCATTTGGCGCTTTGACCTGCCCGAAATATTTCTTTTTTATTAACGTAACGTAATTGATAGTCACATGGCTATAAATCGTGACGAATTAAACACAATTTTTTCTTAATTGGTGTCAAATGTCAATAAAGTGACAAGCAACAAACATACAAAAAAACTCTTATTATTGTCATAAATTTGTAGTTATAGAATTACTTGCGTTTTTGTATTGCAATAAAAAATGGGCAAGGCCGTTAATTACAATAAATGTTTTACAACAAATGATTTATTTACAAATACACAAAAAAAAATCTCTAATATGGCATATGTGTGCATGCATTTCGTGTTAATTAATTTACTTAAAATAATATTTTTTTTGATAATCAATGCATACTTGACACGAGTCCGTAAAAAAGTCACAAACCAATGTAGTATTGTATATAAAATAAAATGCATGCATTATAGTTATGTTGAATATTTGTTATAGCAGTTCGACATTGTACAAAAAAGAACGTATAACACCACAAACTTTGTACAATAACATTTCAAACTTTTTAATGTATGAAATGGAAAAATATATTTTTTATCACGTTTATATCTTAATTCGTTTTTTTTTTATTTAGTCCACGTTTTATTTGTTGTCAGTGCTTTTCATTTTGCCCGTCTAACATTTTTTAATTTATCTCTCTCTGTTAGTTGTAATTATTTATCTATAAGCACTTTGCCCATGGTAAAGTTGCAATCAAAATAGAAAATACCTGTCGTAATATTCCGGTTGCAACAAATGGAAAATCCAATTGAAAATCCAGTTAAAAAACGTTTGAAGTTATAAAATTCGCCGCTATAAAACTGTTTAACTGTTATATTTAAATTTATTATTAATGATAGTACATTTTTTTCAAACAATACTGGTTTCTTTTTTGAATTCAAAAATCGTTTAAATATGTAAAAAAACGATTGTTTCGTTTTGAATATTTGGAATATTCAACAATTTTCACAATTTAATGCAAAATAACATTTTACACTTAAATTATAATGAGTATCTTAAGTTAAGGCATGCAAACGAAATTTAAGATATCTAAAATTTACAATCACTGTCAGTCGAAAAATGCATTTTTGCATATTAAGGAACACATGAATTAACGCCGTGTAAAAAACAACAGGCCTTCCTTTTTTTTAAACTAACAAATTTTTTTTTAAATTACTATTAATAATGATTAATACGCTTAAGTGATTTCTCTAAATTAATTGGGTGTAGCAACCATTATTGTGTGCTACTAGAACTTCTTCTAAATCATGTAATTTTGTTTTAAATTGTACAATTTTTAAAATTACCGTAAAAGTGTGAAAATGCGGTCTTACGTGTATAGTTTAAGAAGAACATTTTTTTGTTTGGTTTAAAACGGAATTAAGTTTATAGAAAATTCGAATAATTGTCAATATGAAAAATCTTAATATCAAATTCTGTTTTTGTCTGCAACTTGCAATTTTTTAAATTATTTTTTATAATAAAAATTATTTTCACTTAGCAGTGTTACAGATTTTAATTAAAAATTGCTGCAAATAACATACAAACAAGTATTCACTTCGTTACTTGTTTTTTATGTGTTTGTTTGACCACTGTTGTTTTTTACACTTCGCCGGTCTTATTAAGTTTTATGGAATTATACAAGTCTTTGAGACGTATGCTATACATGGGTCGCTTGCGAAGGCTGATTGCCGTTACCTGTAAAATGGATAAAATTACATTTTTTCATTATTTTATTAATTTCAGCCAATCATTGAAAAACGAAATTGAATTTAACACCGAAAATATAGTACACAGAAATAGGACAATTACACTTAATTCATCACGTATACCATTTCTTTTAAATCGTTAGCATCGTTTTAATAAGTCTTACATTTTATTTACGTTCAAAATTAATGAAAAAAATGAAAACGAGGACCTGCGGGCCTAGCATAAAGCCCTAAGAAATAATCCCTCTACCCAACTATTCACTACGTTCCGCGAAAACTGTGGGCCCATAGAGAATGCCTTCCTTAGGACGTCATACTAGGCCCGTCGATGAAGAATTAGAAGGAACGCTGAAGGTTTCTATAAGAATATCTACCTGGCGGTATCGACACAGAATTGCGCACCGCCGAGTAAGGGGGCGGCGCAGGAGTCTGAGTCGGTTTCGCTGTGTGCACTTGGCCGCCCAAACCTTTGCAGAATTGAAAAACAACAAAATTATTTAATACAAATCAGATCTTAATTATGTCTTTCTCTATGTCTGTAAATATTTTATTGTTATAACAACTATTTATCATCACTACTATTGACGCAAACACTCTTACATATTCCTGTTCCAAATCGAGAAGTTTTGAGGCTCCAAATGACTCTTCATTTTTAATTTTATATCAGTTCTTACTCTCTCTTAAATTCTTCACCAATAACGGCAGCAACATAAGTTCAGTATCAGACATCAGTGTGCCTACTAATGCACACTGTACTGCAGTCAGTGATACAGACAGATCGGCAAACAAACAGCATCTTAAATGGTAACTCAGATATAAGTTACACGATGTCGCTTTTCATTGAAATCCGCTAACCACTTTCTGCGTTATGTGTGCTAAAACGGTATTTTTTCACAGATCTATAGTTATAGGTATTAGGTTTATTGGTTCTTTGGAAGCAATCGAGTCAACCAATAAAGAGCTGTGGTATTTGAGTGATCCAAGAAGGCGTCGAGCTCGTTGCTAACCATCAGCGAATTGACCGATGAGTTTGTAACTTAAGACAAACAACTGCACATGTGGGATAGGACGCTAATCCATCAGCGCCGGTCATCATCTCGTTGATGATTAGGATTGTTTGCAGTTATAGGCTAGCAGTTTGAAATGAAAAGATTGCGGGGGGATGTATATGGTTCAATACTGGGCCGATAGAAATCTGATACTGAATACCGTGTCGAAAAAATAATTTGTAAATCCGTGGACACATCACGTATCGAGACTAAAACCTTTTAGGCGAGGCGAAGGTTTGCCATGAGATAATGCGAGGTCAACAGAGTAAGAACAACACAACATACATTAAGGCTGGTCAAGAGTGGATATAGCTATTCTGATATTTCATGTATTTGCAAATCAAGGAATGACATAAATGCTAGAATATGCTGTATATGTACACAGACTGGTTTATTTGAATGGGACTATAGGGCAAAATCATAAGTAGTACGAGATAGAGGCAAACTTTCTTGCGAGGCTATCTTTGTTTTGCCAAAAAGATCAATAGATAAATTGGCATAATAACTTTTCGGTCGAGTGCAATGGCCACCCAAAAACAGTGAATTGTCATAAAAAAATTGTTTTGGCATATCCAGTTTTTTTGTCAAAAAATCTGAAAGACTGAGTAAGGGCTTTTTTATTAAAAAAAAAGAATTCTTATTCCAACACACAATAATTATTTAAATGACATTGAGCTATTAAAATATGATTGAAATGGATTTAAATAATCTTTTTTTTTTAATATTGCAACCTAAAACTAAATACTTGTCATGAAATAAATATTCGAACTTCCATTTAAATAAAGTACTGCGTGTGAACATTTCTTTCATGGATACTGTATCGTTTTTGAATATAGGGCTTTGTACACTCACCAAGTGTGCTGGATTTGAGATATGGATTACCATAGGTCGCGGCGTAACGAACATCCAGACCTGGTACGCCTCTTGCGGGCTGAGCGAAGACAGGTGTCTGGCCTAGTTTGAATAGAGATCCGTTAATTTCCTTATTCTACATTTTTTACATATTTTTTTCATTGCCTTCAAAGGTTTAATTAAACTTCTTTATTTAAATTAAATTTGTCATTGCCACCTAGATATTTAATATTGAAACAGAAAATAATTTAATTAATCCTTTACCTGCCCAAGCTGACAGGGTGGTAAAAAAACCAACGGGGAATTTGTTCAAGCAGAGAAGCCTACATATTTTCATATTGAAGAAAATTTGTAAAATTTGGAAGATTAAGAAATTTATAACATTTTCTTAGTAAAGAAAAAATGCGTTTAAAATGCATTTTAATTCTTCTAAAAAAATGTGTGGTATATAAGATCATAGCCAAACATTTTTACCTGACAACTGTATTAAAATTACATAATTCGAAATAGTAATTGTGAAATTCACAAAATGAAGTATATTGAGATGGAGTTTAAAATCATCGTCTTACTTTAAAAAATTAATAATTAAAATATTAAATTTTTATAATAATAAAATACAGAAACAACTGTTATATTTCATAATGATGACGTCAAATAATGGTTAATAGACAATTTATTTTTGTCTGTAAATAAAACACATAGAAGATGTCACCGGTATAATAATCATTACATCGACTATTTTTGGCAATTTTGATTTTTCTTCAATTTAATTTTGATCACAATTAACTTCTGGACAATGTGATCAAATAATAACATTTGAATGTTCATATAAATATATTTTCAACCGATCACGCTTTTTTTGCCTTAAGGCCAACTCCCACAGTTCATTTTCACTTTACTTGCTATTAATTGTATAGTCATTGAATTCGAAGCGTTTCGTTTGTGACGTCATAAAGGTCCTAACAAAGGTCAAAGCTGTTTTTATTAAAATACAATGTTTATGCTCTTCCATGTACAGGAATACAATAATGTACCTCATTGAACTGATTTTAATACAGTTTTCAATTTAACTGAACTTCGTTAATTGTTTAAATATCCATATAGTCTCTTTCATAATAATGCGGTAGAGCCATACGATGGTCCACTTAACAGCAGCGCCAGATTGAGCCGGCTCAAAGAATACAGACGTGAGGTAAAAGCTTCTGCTGTAGAATTTCGTTTGGTAAGCGAGAGTTCCGGTGCCCCACTGCCCCCTCCATCGCCCCATCGCCCCTCCATCACCCAACTCCCCTCCTCATCTCACTTTCCCTTCATCCCCACATCATCCCTTCATCATTCCACTCCTCCCTCCATCAGCTCATTCTTCTTTCTATCTGCCCATTTCCCTCTCTATCAGACATTCTACTCCTAGCCAAAGGGCTGGCAATGCAATGGTGACTCCTGCTATTTCGAATCTTCATGGGCGGCGGTGACTTCCTACTCCCTGTTGGCTCACATGCTCGATTACCCTTCGAAAATGCTATAAAAAATCATATGAGGCGGGGCCAATCAAAAGGCATCAGAACACTTAAAAATATATGCATCAGACGTACCTTCAGCCGTCGCAGGCAATCCCAGGTTGTTTATCGCGTCGCTTTCTTCTCGTGGGTTGTTCGATCGTTGCAAAGAACTGCTTTGGGAACTGCTCAGGGGGACTGTCGAGGCAGTGTCTATGCTTCTCGTCAGGGAGCCTTGTAGGGACCTGGGCGAAAATGTACAATACAATAAGCTCGCAGATATATAGCAGAAATGAAAACAGAAACGTGTCCAATTGATGTTGATATCAATTATATTTCAGTGCTGGCGACGTGTTGCATAAACAATTTTCTTCAATTTCCTTAATAAAAAAATATAAACGAACCGTTAATTCAAGTATTTAACTATTTTATGATATTTTTTTGATTTTTTATGCAGATGTACATTTGCCCTACTAGTAATATTTGAAGTGTGCCAACATTTTATGCATGTTGTTTGTATGCACGAGGTAGTCTGCGACATTGCTAAACGGATTACAATTTTTTTCTCACTTGGAAAAAGCTATACTATATTTCAGACCAGATATAAACTAATATTTATAAATATTAAAAAAAATATTTATTATTTTTTTGTATGTAGGGCTTAATTTATGAAATAACAAAACTGGTTTTAAAAATACTTTCACTAATAAAGAAATTATCGTTGAGTATTATATGCTATATTTGATTTAGAGTTCTTTTTATCATGATAATTTTCATTACAATTTTTTGCTATTTTCATCTTCAGAAGTAGCAAATTTACCAAAGTACGTTTGCTACTTCTGAAGACTAAAACTATCACATCACATCCACACTTTCATATTTATAATATCTATGCAAAGTAATATGTGATTTTAAGTCTCAGAGTTAGAAGGCCAGAGACTTGTATATATAATAAAATATGCACCCTATTATATACCCAACTACATATTGGCGTAAATACTGCAGTAATTATTGCATCTGCGTAAGTGAACAAGGCAATCGGAACGTGATACAGAACATGATGAGTATATAATTCCAGGTGCGCGAAATAGCGGCACGCTAAACCGTTATAACAAATGATCATAAACAATAGCGGCCTCAATGGAATCAAGAAAGAACTGAGATCAAGAGCAGAACTTGGAGATTAGAATTGAAGACGGGATGGAACGATCAGAACAGGCGTTGAAACCGGAATCGAAATCGAGAATAGGACCGGGATCGGGATCACGATTCATAAGAACGACAGAAGAGTGATATAGAATATGAATATGAATACGAATACGAATACAAATACGAATACGAATACGAATATGAATATGAAAAAACCCTTCTGTGTTTACACGGGCGGAAATTCAGGCAAATGATTGTAATATTATAAATTCACGAATAATTATTACATTTCGTACAAAGATAGACAATGTCTTAGAATAGAACATAGGGGATATTTTTTATAGAATAAATGTTATTTCCCTGGGCGATAACAAACAGATGACAAATATCGGCGTTGAATACAAAAGCGAATACGCGATCGGAAACATGACTTATATAGAGATTGGAAACGCGTGTATGTTTGGGTTAGGTCACGGGACTGGAAATGGAGAGAAGACTACGATTGGAATTAAAATTGACAACGGGGTCGATTGATATGGACGATTAAGTAATATCATTGTATTGTATATGCACGCGGTCGATACTGAGGACAAGCGTAAATCATATAAGAAAACAATGAACGATAAATTACGATTAGGGCCCAGTGAAGAAAATGGAGAGCGGTTAACCGATACATATATGTACAAATATATATTTACGTATACGTAAAATTATATGCATTAAATGTATTCTTATGCATATACTTAATAATAAATTCACATATGCCGAAGAATTTTTAAGAACCGAAACATTTCTAAAACTGTGAAAACTCTAGAGAACCGCCATTACCAAATGAATATTTGAAGGTCTGAGCACAGTACATCGATCAATGTCTAGACCACCGCAAAGTTGGGTGCCTAGAATTAAGGCGAGTACAGTATGCCTCTTTTTTTTATAGACACTTAAAAATTTTCCATGACTCTTAGCTTAGTCCGATTTCTTTGATAATAATATACTGAACGATTTTAACGTTCTCACATGCAAAAATTTACAATAATCTTCCTGGGCACCAAATTGTTAGATTTCTACCAAAAAATCAAGATCTTAATCCGTAAATGTTTTTACGATATACTTATTTTATGATCGTATCGTAACGGTTTTTAGTGCAACATCGTCCCCTTTCTGCCGTTACTGAGTTTAAAAAGAAATAAATATAAAATAAAGCCTCGATAGTAGCGTACATTACATGGCATCACAGGTCAACATTCGAACTGTAAAGTTAAATTGGGCAAGGTACTTAGCTTTTTTTTTATATATTAAAGTCTATTAAAATGATATGAAAATAACAAATTTAATTATGCAACGTTCTACAAGCAAGTTATTAGCTCGACAAGTTCAAAGGATGACCCAAAATCTGAAATTCATTCAAATAAACTGTTATATTAGTCTAACTCTGCTACCTAGATTTCCTTTTAAAAATGATGCACGTTGGCAATCGTTTCTTTCAAAAGCGTTCCACTCATTTTTAACTTCCCGTTAAGAAAATTGAAAATTTTCTAAAATTTTCGGGAAGTTATTGGTTTCACCCAATTTTGCAAAAATCGAGTTCTCATCAGATTTCGACGTTCTGAGGGTCTAGGAAGAAGCTTCCCTGATCATCCCTGAGATGATGTTCGTATGTCTGTGTGGATGTCAGATTGTGTGTATATGTGTGTGTATGTATGTAAACCTCTTATAACTTTTAAACAGCTTGACCGAATCGAGCCCACTAAAGGGCGTTCCAAAGAGTTTCACCAAACTTAGATTTTCTGAAAGTTTGGGTCGATTTGGACCGGTAGATTTTGAGAAATTTTCAAAAAACTGAGAAAAAAAATTTATTTAAAAGTGTTTTTTTCAAAATAACTTTAGAACGACTTGTCCGATCAATTCCAAAATCTATCAGCTCTTTACCTATTAAAAACACGTCGATTGCCGTAAATCGGGTCAAAATCGGTTGATTCGTTTGCGAGAAATCGTTATCGAAAGAAATCGAAACAAACCGTTGTTTTACTCAAAAAATCACTTCAAATCCCGTATATTTTCGAGTGTTTTGAACTCGAAAATAGCGGGAAGTTTCAGGGTTGGCCTACAGGGTTAAACTATTTTTTTGTATTAGATGTATAACTTCGAAGGAGAGAGAGGAAAATCAACACTACGACTAATAACATTCTCCAGACTAAAGTTATAATACGCTTAATTGTAAGGTTGACAAGACATTATAATTATAAACATCACAATTGAAAGACAACGAAAAGCATGTAGCGCACTGTCAACATCCATACATCAACCGGAAAACGTAACTGCTCTCTTGAAATATAAAACACAACCAAAAGTATACATATCGATTCGTTATCTACAGGACAACCAAAAATCAAAGGAAGCATGGATTGTGCCACCCTTCTATCAACTGCAATAATTCCTTTTACTTTCGATCATTGAACGGAACATCCAAAGGAAACATTGTCAAAGACTATCACTTGTTTAGACATTTCCATAAAAACGCCTGCTCTCTTTCCTGATCATCGACTAAATACTGCTGTCAGTACGTCGGATTGCTGTTTGGCTAGTACTGCAGCTGTTGGTCAGGGTCGAGTTTGTCTACATATTACGAAGGGACCATTATACTGAAGTCGAACAATATCATAATGAGTAGATAATTATCAGTATATTACTAGGTTGATCGTAATACTAGGCTTTAGTAATTTGTCCATATTTTTTTTTTTTTCTAGTGTTGGTATTTAATCTGATTTTTTGATCTGAACGATATTAGTATCGTTATTGCTAGAGATTTAAAATATACAAAATTATATCAGTTTCTTTTACTGGGTAGTGGAATATTAAAAAATATAAGATATCCCTTTCGTGTAAACCTTACCTATTATTAGAGGGATCCAATTGCGTCGGCGACTGTATTCTTATAGTAGGCGGCGCGTATTCTTGATTGTAATCAGGGTAAGACATGTATCCTGGGCCCTGAAAGATGGGAAGGTATTAACTAAAAACGTCCTAAAATAATTTAATAATAAAAAATCATGTTATCTATCAAACGATATTGTTATATATTATTAGCTTAAATATATATTATTAACTTTATATATATTATTAACTTAAGTCATTTCCTGTTCGTTGAAGAAATCATGATATAATTTAATTCAAATTACTCGTTTAAAATAATCGTTATATAAATATATAATATATGGAAAACGTGATGTATATTAGGCTATTCAATGGATTGGTTTTTGCTCCAAACAATAGACATTTTTCCATTAATGGATTCATTATCAGCGTGGTCTACAAACAACACATCGGCGTACAACGTGATAGTCTGCAAATCCAGTGTATTAACGGATCGAAGATGGTTCGAGCTGGTAGTGATTAATATAAAAAAAGACTGCTCGTTCTCTGGTCCCTTTTCTTTTGGGAGGTTAATTAATTAGCCTGTTTGAATATGTCGAGTGGGCTAAATTATTTTGTATTTTTGCATTTAATACATTGCAGATTTGACCTGAAGTCTATGTAGAATCGAACTTTGTCGTGTGGAAATTTAAACAATAATTATAATCACTTTGAACAATGACGAAAATCAATGCGAGGGGTATTTGTAAAGGTAGTCTAGTCCCCGACGCGCGTTAGTTTAGAGTGCTGAGACAAAATTTTATTTTCAAAAGAAACCCATCCTTTGCACCATACAATCGTAAAAGCAAATGCAAGTCGTATAATCACAAAACCGCGTACAGCGAAGAAAAGTGATTTATTTTTGATTTTTAATTTTTAATATCAACTAACTAACCTTATAGTACTCGTTGTAAGTCGGATCATTGTAATCGTTGCTATATCTAAACTGCATCAGAGGGTCGTCTGTACGCATATTGGGCAATGCTACTGGTCCGGCTAGGGGCAGGCCGGCCAACTTCATACTTGAACCAATTGTATTGTCTGACCCGTTAGAGTAGTCCTGCCGAGAAATTACCAATCGATGTATACGATACTGATGAAAACAATTCCATGAGAGTCTATTCCAAGGATCTCATACTCATTATTAAATATAATTTTTCATGCTGCACATTTATTGTGATGCTTTTCATTGCTTAAGATTTGTTAGATCCAAAAAATATTAATCTAAATATTTATAGAGATATAATTTTGAGCTGAAGTAACTACTAAATGGTTTTACAATTGATCTATATATTGAAAAATCAATTAATATTTTTCATCGTACTTCTAATATTTTTCTTCTTAGATAAAACACCTTATACACTGCTAGAAGAAAGTGTATAAGATATGAGATACATTTAAGCACTTTTGAATAGAAATAAATATAGATGGGAGAGTATACCTCGTTTTTATTAAACTTTACGATGAAACTAAGGAGAATATTCTGCATTGGAAACTAAAACAAAATTAAAAAGAGAAGGAGAAGTTACACTGGGATCAATTTTGAAAATTTACTCAAAATATTAATATTATTAAATTGTTGAACAAAACGTAATAAAAATCTTCATCTGTAATTGTCAACATCAATAACCACATCAAATTTCAAATGATCTAGTCGATAAGTCTCCAGTAATTCCAAATTTGACATATAACATTAAAATGACACTAAGAGTTCAACTAGCAGTTCAACTAAATATTTGCTTTAGTGACAAAACAACACATGAACATAATTAACTAACACCTACCAGTTCGTAAGTGCCGTCCGTGTGCGGCACTTTTAAGTCGCTTATATTCGAGGACCTGTCGCTTTCTTTGTACGTGTCGCCAGTGACTGTAACATCGGGCTTTTTGCCGATTTGCTGGTTGGACCGCGATCGGCGGTAGCACAGCACCACCAACACTACGAACGCCGAAAATATCACTAATCCCGAAGTAACCCCTACTAGAATAAGAAGCACAGGCAGTGTTCCTGAAAAAAAGGCGTGATTTCAGTATTTTGGAATATTTATATAGAGTTGCAACATTCTTGACAGTTTAGTATTATTTTATGTTAATCGTGTTTGTTGTTTACAGGGTTATTGTTTGAAACATCAAAAGTTGTAATATGTGTTTACGTATGGAATGATTTTCAGTCTATTAAGTTGTTCTGTTTTAAACATTCTCCATATAAACTATAAGTTTATACTTGAACAAAAATTTGCTAATAAATTTTATATAATTATTTAAATTTTCCGATTTACATCTTTTATGCTTTTCGGCATTTAGCACTTCTTATTTCTTTTTTAATTCGGACGTCCATTGTGTAAACGATTTACATTCAAATATTAAATTTTGAATTTTCTATTTCAAAAATATATAAGGATCTGATAAGCAAATGTAATGATTAGATATAATAAACGCCATCTATGGAATTTGATAGAGAATTTTTAGTTTATAATTTTTTCAATTTCCGTCATCTTTGGTAAATATGTTAACAAACATTAAATAAGTGATAAATAGCATTGACTCTAAATAAACTTTTCAATACTAAAACTATGCCTTTAATTAGACCATTTCATATTTTTTTATTACATATATGTGATTGTTATTTATATAGCTGAAGTTTGTGATTGTCTATAGTTTGACGTTGTGAAACATATTAGAATGAAAAAGTAAGAAACATTAAATGCGTAAAAGTATCAAAGAACACACAAAAAAATATTCGAAAATACAAATATATCATTAAAAAAATCTAAACTAAAGGGATGATTACAAACAAAATCAAAAAGAGTTATTAAGACAACTTTATAACTAAGATATAATAGACAAAAAAGAACTCAAAAATCTTATATTATGAAAATGTAAAAATTATATTTTTAGAGTTACAAATTATTACGGACTTTGAAAGTGAAATATTTCACTCAGACCACCTTAGTAAGAATAGAAACTTGTGATATCAATGATTAATGATTAAAACAAAAAAAAATAAGAAAAAACGGTCACATATTTGCAATATATTATTGTAATAATTTCTAATCAAAATTTTATCTAAGATTGTAGGCAAATTATAACAACAGATTCTAACCCAGAAAACTGCACCTGTCCTAGCTGCTGAGCTACACGAAGAGCGCCTATAAACTAATTTCGTAAAACACAGTACCTAGACAACCGAGCTTTGTTCGGAATCTTTCGGATTCGCAGTGGGAATATGATAATTTTCCATGCAAAAATTTGCTTACGTTTATTTCTAACAATAAATATTTAGCAAAATTTACCCAAATATTTAAATACTGCCATCTGTAGTTCGTGTCATGAAATGCCATTTGTTGTTGAGAATAAAAAAGCAACAAAATAATCATCGATTGAAATCAATAAAGCAGTGTTTAGAAAAAAATAAATAATTTTTCTCAGCAAGATATTTATATAGGTAAATTTGAGTAAGTTTACCATGATACAAAATGCCATCAAAATCCCTAAAGCCGTTTCATACTCATGAACGGTTCTTAAGTAACGTAATTTATGAATACCCACTGTAAGGGTTGAAGACGATGGCGATGTTGTCGTTGCCCAGCTCGTTGGTGACGCTGCAGTTGTAGACGCCGTAGTGGCCCGGCTGGCTGGCCCTGATCACCAGACTGGCCCTTATCGTGCCGTCGGGCATTGTCTCTTCGACGGAGGCGTAATCCTAGTGGATTGAACGACATGCAGATGTGCGAAGTTAGAAACACAAGTTCGTCCTGTTAAGTTAAACGTAACGTGTAATTGTTTTTTTTTTGTTGTGATTCTATGTTGAACAATGAGCTATTATTATACTGTTATATAAAATAGAATACGTCTAGGAGTAGCAAAAATATCTAATTGTTATATCAAAAAGTATTTTTTTGTATTCATCACTTTATTTAAATGATAAATTGTAATAATTTCAGACACTGTTTGAGAAACGGAAAACGATTATCAATGGGTAAAATAAAATGAAAGCTCATATTTCTGTAACATTTCACTGCGATATCAATGATTTTGTGAAGTTAATTGTCGTAATGTTACTACGAAGTAATCTTCATAGTAACAGTACGACAATTTAGTAGCTAATTAATTAAATTAGCAACTAAAATTAAATTCTAAGCTCTTGGTGCTAGGTTCATCAAGCAATTTTGTGTTAAATTATTATTCCACCACTGGGTCATGGTCTTCCTACAATCTTTTTTTATTAATTAAGGAGCTTCGTCTTCATTAAGTTCTCCGTGCTGATCCAGAATGGGTTTGGGACTTCAAACGTTAATTGTCAACGATATGATGATAGCTTCCGTGTTCAACCTCACCTCGACGCGTTTTTATATACACGGAGAGAATGATTTGATTCGAAATAAAATAAATACTCACAAAATATTCGCTCTTTGTCTGGTATGCAACCAGTGATTAAAAGCGTTGGCTTCTGACCAATAGACAGCCGGTCAGATCAGCAATTGAATTGACTAATTAATCATTAACTTAAATCGCATCAAAACACTTGTTGTGGGAAACGGGTAACACGTTGGGCAGTCTATCGCGACATTCGTTATCGCATTAATGATAACATCACAAACGATTCCCGACCCGCATGGAATCAACATGGAAGGCCTTAAAGCCGAAACCTCTCGATGTGAAATCAAGAAAATTGTGGGAGGATCCACTTGAAGAGTGAAATTGCCAAAAGTCTGACATACAACTTTTCGATTCGAAGACAATTCGCTGACAACTCGACTGCCACCGCCGCCCAATAGCACCGATAACAACGCACCTTTACGAAGTACGACTCACCCGGTCATGAAGGAAGCTGATCTCCCGACCCTGGAAGTACCATCTGATGTCATCGGGCTTCGGAAAGGAAACCGAGGAGCATTCCACCACAGCTCTCTCACCTTCGATGCCGAACTGGGTTGTGTTTGATATTATTTTCGGTGAACCTAAAAAAGAAACAACGGTACAATACCTGCTGGTAAAAATGATTTTCAGAGCACTCGAGCCGGTTAAGCTCTATCATTACAGTATTACTATGCGATTTAGTGGAGCTTTATAATCTTTTTATTGCGTGTTGAAAATATGAAATTATCTTTACCCATATTTTTTGGGTTCCGTACCCAAAGGGTAAAAAACGGGACCTTATTACTAAGACTCCGCTGTCCGTCCGTCCGTCTGTCACCAGGCTGTATCTCATGAACCGTGATAGTCAGATAGTTGAAATTTTCACAGATTATGTATTTCTGTTGTCGCTATAACGATAAATACTAAAAAACAGAATAAAACAAATATTTAAGGGGTCTCACATACAACAAACGTGTTTTTTTGCTCGTTTTGGCTCGATATTGATAAAGGCAACAGGTAGGCGCTTGAAATATTCACAGAATATTTAGTTATATATTCACTTTGTTATACATTTATTTACCATTGTTATACACAATGGTACGGAACCCTTCGTAAGCGAGTCCGACTCGCACTTGGCCGGTTTTTTTATTTTATGGCAGAGGTAGTTTTAACTCATTCTCCTTGGTGCACAGTAACGTTCAACTTTTTATCTACAGTTTTTTTTTGTAGTTTAAGGATCAAATTCTAAATATATTTATATCTTATCACACAAATTTATCACATCACAGAAAATTTTATGCCATTTATAATGACTTTATTGAACTATGTTATTTGTCGTAGTTTTTTCTAATCAGTTTTCAGGCAAAATTAATTCCGTTTAATTGTGTAATTTTTATATATCTAAATTGATACTCATAACGACTGTTTCTAATATTTATATACATATATATATCAGGCTCTATCATATACATAGATAATGCCTGACTGCTTAGTTGGCGTAATCGATAGTGACCCTACGTGCTGCGCTGGGTTCGATTCCCGCACGAGACAATAATTTAATATATGTGTACGTACGTGCGTATGTATAATACATTTTATATATTATATAGATATATATATACATATATAAATTATTATAAAATGTTAATAAAACATATAATATCTTATTAACTATCTGACACCCATAATGGCAATATGTATAAATATCTTAAGGAGACAGACAGACGAAACAGTTGGCTTCCACGTTATGGACCTATGTAAATCTATATAAATCTGGCATCAGACGTTAATGAAACAAATTCCATATTTTTTTTGTTGTAGAATATCGGATCTCGACGTACAATTTCGTATTTATTTATGTAATACATGGTCAATTTTTTAGGGTCTGGATGTAATTCATTCGAGAAAGAAAACTTGCAGAATTTTGCATTTCACAGGTAAGCATTATTCAAATGTTTTGAGATGTGAATGCAGTGTTTAAAACAATCATAAAAGTTTTATACACGAATAAATGGAAAAACCAGCTGCAACCCCAGAAAGTCACTAGTATGTTGCCGACCTTTTACAGAGTCAATATCCATTTCATAATATTGTGTCACCTTCAATATCAATGTTGATTGATACTTTAATATATTAAATAAATTGTACATTTTCATAATACGATTGGCTTATTCTCTGCGATTAATAAATTATATTTATTTCCCTATATGTCGGTAGGATGTTTTGAGTTCAATATAAAATTCACTTAACGACTACGGCATTGTGGCTAGTTATAATAGCTAATAAAGGTCAACTTGTATGACCGTTATTTATGTAAGAAAAAGACTGTTTGACTTCATATTTTTCCTAAAAGTAGTTTCAGAAATATCAATTTCTAAACTGAATTCAGTTACTACAAAATATGCTTGATCAGCCCCTTATTTAAATAGCACGAGACTTGCGTGTGACAGCGAAATGATGAAGGCAATATACGAAGTTTCTAAAACTAAACTGTAAAACGGCATTGAATTCTGTCGCGTTTTCATTTGTATTGTAATAAATGGAAAATGTTGCTTTTATTATATTAAAGTTCAAATTCTACTATTTCAATGTTTATACAGACTTATATAAATATATATAAAGGTACACTCACGCATATTTCCTAAAAGGGTATATAAAGAGAGACTATTGATTTCCACATGGTGCAATCTTTGCACATCTCTCTTGCCTCCCTGACATCGCTTATAACTTGGCCCTTTTTTAATATGCCACCAATATGGCCTGCATAGGACTTTCTAGGGCGACCCTTCCCGACCTTTCTGTCACACGCGTTTGCTCTATAGATTTGTTTTGTTAGTCTACTTTCAGGCATAGTTTCTTGATGGTCAAACCAACGCAACATACCTTCTTCTACTCTAGCCACTTCATCTTCTTTCAGACCACTCTCTTACATAATTATTCCTACATATATCTTTCAAAGATAAACCGCTTCTACACTGTTTTGATTCTACTATTCTTTTTTCTTCTGCAATGCCCATTTTTATAACGTTTATCTTATAGACACTTATAAATTGTCTTTCTTGTCGTAAAATATATTAACATTTTTAACTTTAGTAATAGCGTAAATAATGAATTATTAAAAGAAATATTAATTTTATATAACATACAAAATATTAAATAAGGTAATGAACAAAATATCATAATAATTTATTATTTGATTGTCATTGTTAGTAGCAACTATTTAACCAGTCTGGGATTCACAGATCTCTTTTCAATATTTAAAATTATCCAAAAAGTTTTAAATGTAATCCTACTCAAATCTCAGTATCGAACAACCTAATTTTACTTGGCATCTTTCGAGTTGGCCGTGGGAATAAGATAGCTTCCCAAGAGAAAAGTGGCTTACGTTCATCTTCAAGGATAAATATTTAGTTGTATAATATACCTATTTATTTTATTTATGAAGTGCTTATATCTATCGTTCATGGCGCACAGTGCTATTTATTGTTCAAAGACAACGATATGACAACAACGTGATTACCTTAAAATTCTACGAAATGCACTAAAGGAAGCAACGCTTAGATTTTTTTTATCTCATTTTTCCAGGGAGGAAACCTACAATATACCTATAGGTAAACTTGAAAAACAAAACTTTATCAAGATAAAAATGTACATGAATATGTGTGTGTGCGCGTACGTCTGTACGTGCGTGTATGTACAATAATTGTTTATTTAGTGTAATTAAATGTTAATTGTCACAATTAACGCCACATTGTCCAACTATCGGTGATATCATTACAATCCCATACGATGTCACATTTTCATTGAAACTCTATACGAATGCGATAGTGTGAATCGCACCAGAGAATACTATATGTGATGAATAAAATTTATGGATTTTAGTCACATAACTGATAAACATTTCAGTAAGAATACAATTTTAAAATGAGCACATATCGTCTGATTTATACATTCGCGATGTCGCATGAACGAAACTACCTATACAGCTGGTAAACCCTAGCGGACGTTCAAAACCGCCAATGCGACACTAACAACGACTTATACGCTTGTCCATACAACCACCTGTATATACACACACGTTACATACAGGAGGTTATACTTAGAGCTTGCGAGTATGTGTGTACGTTTAATCCGACACACTCGGGTAAATTTGAGGTTCAATTGAGCAGCAATGCGAGCTCCGTGACTGCATAGACGGGTCAAATTTAATTTCCAGGTGCCCTGTAGATTACCTTTTATAAAGATCATAGCGTCAGCCTCTATTTCGGGATAGCCCTCGACGTCGACGCTGGCCTTGCAGGTGTACCGCCCGGCGGTGGAATTGCTGACTTTTACTCTTAACCTGTTCGATTTCCCCTTGACCTGCTGAAATGTTTTTCACTTTAAAATACCGTGTATCGCAACAGAAACGCGAGCGCGAGTTGATCTCGTGATAGTTTCGTCCTGTATCGTGATTTAACTTGTCTGTACTTTTTAAATACTGCGAGATATAGCAAAAATTCCATTTGGTCTTATAATAAAAAAATGTGTTCTTAATTTACAATATTAAATTTATTTTCATTACAGACAGAAAAAAAATTTTTCATGATACAGATTAGCAGGAATATACTTATGCTAATTTTTGTAGGATAAACTCAAAGTAAATCTAAATGTGAATAGTTACACCAATTTCCAAAATTATATTTTAATCAATTCGAAGACATCTCGCTGATTTTTCTAGCGAATTTTAAAACAAATTGCAATATATCAATGAATCTCTAGTAAGTGTTTCGTAAATAGTACCGGTCTTTAACGCTCACTTTATTTATTAAATTACCATGTAAAAAGAAAACGTCAGTATTAAAAATATAACCCATCGTATTCTATAGTATTAACCCAAAGTCTTGACTAGATATAATTATATCTAGTCAGGTTACATTTCGTCAACAAATACAGTGTTCTAATTATCATTAAACTACCTTATTTTTAGCATCTAATGCCAAAGACGGTTTCATGAAGGTCTCAGAGAGCTTCTTGAACTTTCGGTCAATACAATAAGATACGACGCGCTAAAATTAGAATAAAAATTAAAATCTGTTAAAAAACTATGAACCATAAGCCATCCAAATTATTTTGCCATCTCTTGCACAATGAACTTTAATGCTGTTCTTTATTGCGCTAGTAATGTGACGTTACTGGATACTAGTGCCTTCTCTGTCTAATTAGCAATTTAAACAGCCATTGCTCGTGTATTTTAATGATCATCAAGAAAGATGCTTTCACTACATTGTTATTTAAATAATAAACTTTACATAGAATTAAATTAAAAAAAATAGTATACTATCGTATTGCCGTGCTGCATTTTCAACATAACTTTTGGACTTAAGTTTTTTCCTTGAAAGATTTCACCATGAATCTGAATAAATACTGGTTAGACGGTTTTAGATCTGGACTAAATGCTAGATATTGTAGTAGTTCAATAACACCAAGTTCTTCGATGTTTTATCGCGCGTAACTTTCGCAATATGCAATCTAGTATTGTCATATAAGAGCACCTGTATTCAGTTTACTAAATCTGGATATTTCTGCTACAAACCGACATACATTTGTATCAGTTGTTCGCTTTATCTTTGTATTGATAGTTCCACCATCTGGAATTACTTCAAAGTTCACTTAACTTTCGTAATTCCAACAGATATTTAAAAAAGACCTTCGATACCAATTGAGTTCTCTGCACAATGGATCGGATAATTGACCTCTGTCTAACCACTGATTTTTCATGTCTAGATTGACTAGATAAATCCATCTATCATCGAAAATAATGACGTATTTAATAAAACGATTATCTTTCGGCAGAACAAGAAACTAATTACACACTTCTATTCTATATTCTCTTGAATCTCATCTAAAACGTCGGGCGCTATTCAACAACTTTTATAGGTAATAGCGATTGTATTGTATGTTTACAAGGTCCAATGGAGTTCGGTAATCGGCAAGTGCTAGTTCTAGGTTAGTTTTCCACCGCTTCCTTCGTAACCTCAATATCCCGTACAGGTGGACGACCAGAGCGCGAAAGATGTTGCAGCGTCAAATCTCCACCATCACAACGGTTAAACCAACGCTGCGCTGTTCGATCATTAACTGTATCTTCTCCTTCAATCTCATATATTTTCCTTGCTGCCGCGGCTGCCTTAAGGTCTCATCTTATTAATGCAATCCAATAATATATTGATAATACATAAATTTCATATTTATGACACTCCACACGTTTTGTTACTAAGACGTCTTGCACCGTCAATTAACACAGTATCAGTAAAAGCAAGTAAAATAATTGTACTCTTCATAGAAAGAGATACTCGCCGTAGCAAGAATAAAAAAAAAACATATGAATTTCACCTATGAAAACCGATATTACTTATGAGACACCCACAGTATTTCATCTCAATCTTTAAACAACCGATTGTATTTTCCAAATTATTGTTCGAATCAATTTCAAAATGCCTCCAATGAATTTTCCTTTAAAAATTTTAAAACCTTATTCTAAAATTTAAGTCAATTTTTAAACTATTCCGATCTTCAAATGTCTAAAAACCGTCTTGTACAAATTTTTATTCAAATTCGTTACAAGGTGACTCCAATAAATTTTCTTTACATATATTTGAGAAGAGATTTTAAAATATCACTTACCCTGATCATTCAATAATCAAATTTTTATTTTAATATGTTTTTAAATGTATCTGATTAGCTTTTTTCGCAAATTCTAAAAATGAATTGTAAAACGTCAGTGAACATCTAACTTACCCCGCTTCAATGACTGCCTACAATGTTTTTCAAATTTTTATTATAGCCAGTTTCAAAACGCCTTCAACAAATTTTAGTAATGAACGTGCCGTCTTCGCGAATTCCAAAACGAATCGTAAAATTTTGGTCAAGTCCTGACTTACACCGATCCATTGACCGATCATAAAGTTTTAAAATTCTTATTTTAATCAGCTTCAAAGTGACTCCGATTCTTCCTCGCGAATTTCAAAACAAACTGTGGAATACAGCAGTCAGGCCCTGACTTACCCCGATCTTCCCCGGCTCGTGGTGCAGCCAGGTTATCCTGGGCTCTGGGTGTCCGTCCACGTCGCAACTGAGGGTGACAGTACCGCCGATAGCCGCCGCACCATTCCTCGGCCGACTGATGAACGATGGAGGATCTTATAAAAAAGAAAGATTAAGAAGTATATCTTGTCTGCTTGCACATTTAAATAAATTGTAATTATGTCGCCCTACTAATATCATAATTAAGAAATAGATGAATGAACTTGGCTAAAATATTACAAAGGGACAACTGTTCTAATACATAGGATACTTTTCAATTCAATATGTCTAATATTGCTTACATACGGTTTAATACACAAACAATTATATATATATATATATATATATATATGTATTATTGTGAATTATATAGTATATATGTTTCCTTGCCTATTTTTCCTTTTCTTGTTGGTGGGGCGATAGGTGTCGCTTTTGTGCAACTACCGACGAGACGAAAAAGTAAATTACAACGTATGCGACGTGTAAACGCTTGTGCGGAAAAAATAATATAAAAAATGTAATAGTGCGGCGCCGCGCGTGTGACCAGAGCGCGACGAGGGGCAAGCCTTTTACTTCCTAATTATTCCCTTTTCCTATGGTATTTATTTTGACAATATATATGTGCAAGGTTCGGAGGCAGACCGGCATAGTTTTTAAATTTCGAGGAAACTGCGATACGCGAATTTGAGATTTGTGTTGAGAAAGAACTTGAAATTAACACAATAATATGAGAAATTCCAAAATTCAGAGAAATTGCAGTCGGTATTTGTGTTTATTACATTTCATTTTTATTATAAATTAATTATCTTCATTATCATTTTTTAGAAAATAAACTCTCAATGATGTAAAATAGTGGATGAAAGATTGTATGAGATAATTTGTTATTTTATACTTTATTTACTTAAAAGTCAAAACATGTATTCTTCACAATATAAAATAAATATTTTGTTTTAAAACAACCCCACGTGCTTGGCAAATACAACCAAAAGCGCAATCGCGATCACAACTAAAGTGGAACCATTGAATATGATAGAGAGTGAATTAGAATTGGGACCGGAAACTAGACTGTGTTCGGGTACCGAAGGTGGCATCGGGATTGCAAACAAAAGCGGAAACGGAAATCAATTTAAGAGGGAGAGAGTCGGAATCAAAACAGAAAAATACAGACATACACACAAATCGAAACCAAATCTAATACTGGAATCGGTACAAGGATTGAGAGCGCAAATTAAAGAAAATATGTATAATAAAGAAATTATTTTTATTTTGTGTCCTCGCCAGCGAAGCTGAAGACAAAATCTAATACCTGTCACACATTCTAAGTAATGTACCAAACGAATAAACCTCGAGTAACTACTTATTTGTAGTATATATTGTAGTATATAGTATATAATAGTAGTACCTATTAGTAGTAAATGCTAAAATATTTATTTTCAAAATTCAGCTTCTTTTGGCCTATTTGCTAAACTACTTCCACACGATTAGTTTTTTTTTTCAAATCGATTCCGTCAAAATTTCCTCAATGCGTATCGTATTATTCGAAATAATATTGTAAGCATTAGTTTTACATAAAAATATGAACCATTTTGTGCTAGTCTAGTTTTGTGATTCATATCTCTTACGAAGTAATATGATAAATTATATTGCGTTCGCGTCATCTGCAGAATCCTTTTTTTATATGCAACTTCGACCACCATCTTTGTTTATATTGAATTCGCTATCTGAGATTATAAACTCAAAAAAATATACAATCACGTCTACAAAATAAACGTTATGTGCTCAAAAATATCTTGGCTCCTACAATGAAATAATTTTCTCCTATTTTCCTCTTTATTTATATTACTTGCGGTCTCTAGCCCGCTCGGCTGGGCGCAAATTAGAATTTAACAATAATTATTTCCGGTAGTGATCGCACTTTCGATTTTAGTCTCGGTCCCACTCGTTATTTCAATTCCGGTGGCTATGCCAGTCTTGATCCTCTCTTGGATATTGCTACTAATTTTCTAATATTTATACTTTTTTTTTAAGTGAAAACTTTAGCACCGTTGTGAATTGAAACTCGATGAAACGAAAAAGCGACAGTAAACAGAGACAACCATATACATCTATAGGATCTAGCGTGCGAGAGAATGAGTTAGAATGTGAGATGAAATAGAATGTCTGCGAGATGTAGAAATAAAATATGACATGAGATAGAATTCGAGAGAAAGAGACATGTGTGCTTATGTGCATCTGCTAATTGTATCTGTTCAAATCGAAAACATTGAACTTCAATAACAAAATGTAAAATAACTTTTGCGTTTGGTACTATAATAAATATACTCTATAATCAATCTAGTCCTAATACTGTATCGCAGTTTAATTTTCTGAAGGTTTCACTTCTGATGTTTTTAATACATATAATTAAAAAATGTGTCCGTATGTCAGTATTTTTTTTGACAAAAAGTCTCTTATGTCTTATTCTACTATCCAATCCATCTCTGCACAAAATTTAATAACGGTCCGTTCAGCCGTTTCGGAGTTTAGACTGGACAAACAGAAAGACAGACACTTAGTTTTATTTACTAGTACGAGATCATACGTTTGTCATTGCCGTACGAACAACTAAGTTCCAATCTGGATATTTCAATAAAAGACACATCATTTTAAGGCGTCCACATTTTAAATTCGACTCGAAACTAAGAACTGTTACTATGGAAGTAATTCAGCAACGTTGACGCCTAGTTTTAATTTTCTTTTCATAAACGATTTACCATTTTTTTTTTATTTCTATAAAGTATTATAATATTCTTTTTTTTCATTTACAAGTTCACAAAATTGATGAAGTCTGCAATTCAATTTAACGTTCAATTGGAATTACACCATAAACCTATGTTACGTTTTATATCTATATTAGTAACACTGTGACTGTTTTTTATTTTTGAATAGCTATTTTGTTCGTGATTTTTAAATAGCTATTTTTTTTGAAACATATAAGTAAATGTTTAAAATTAATACTTACAGGCCACTTCTAAGGTCGCCGTGCCTTCGCCTTTGCCCACTTTATTTGTCACTTCGCACTTGACCGTGGCATCGTTTAGATCACGTGACACGTTGAATATGATCTGTGTAAATATTAAAATGAATATTTTCTTCCGTTTTGGAATATTATGGAAAAGAACAGTAAAAATTTAAAATGTTTATATATTAATATCCAGATATTAATATATCTTTTTTTGTAACTTATGCCAAGAAATGAAATCTATTGCAAGTAATTATTCTTAACATGCGGACGAACACTTTCAGCCTTTTATTTATAATAAAGCATAATTTACTAAATTAAAATGAAAAATATCTATTCATTTTTTAATATAATTTTTGTGATTATTTCGAAAGTCCAGTATGAAAATTTAAAATATCCTTAAATACAAACAATTTAAAAGTATATATTACGATTTATATTATCAAAGTACGGTTTGTGATTTCGTGCGAGATTTCAATTCAATTATAATACATTGTAATTGAATTGAATTCAATTATAATATGCAATTCAATTATAGCAATTTTCAGCTCACCAACTCTTCCGCGTAATCTCCTATGACCGCTTTTCTGTTTATGTACCACTGGTAACTAACCGCTGACGGGTTTGCCTCGACGCTACAACCTGAACGATAATTAATGAACATCATAAACAAACCAATGTCGACAGTCATGTATAGAAATGAATTAAATTGCTATGAATTGAAAGCAGACTAAACACAGCATATACACATACAAGGACACGTATTGTGTGCGTTAGACTATGAAAAAGACATGATTTATGTATATATATATTTATAGAACCTTTAGAAAATCCAGTTATATAATATTTATAAGTAACACACATATATATATGTGTGTGTGTTACTTATAAATATTTTAAACACAAATAGTAAAATTTTGTGTAAGTGTTGTGTACTTATATATATATATATATATATATTAGTACACAACACTTACGCAACATACACAACATTTACATGTGACATTAAATAAAATACAATGTCACTAATGACGCCTTATATATAACACCATTACATTTTTTACAATAATCGTATCAATGACAATACAATTTTAGTACCACCTCTTACTAATTACGTCATATTAAAATAACGCAATACTAGTAGCAACACACTGGTAATATCAACATCGTAGAACTATTAGTACTGCCCACTATAAGCACACTTCCACTAATTCCGTAATATGAGAAACAGTTGTCAGATTATTGATGGTATTGTGTATTGAGCAAAATAATCATCGAATAGATCAGCAGTGGGCAACGATACTGCTGCAACCGATTATCTGTAAGATGGTGACATCGGAATTCGTATGGAAGAAGCTGTATCATCAGCGACAAATATGAAAGCTAAACAAGCTGCGGCATAAGGCACGCTGTCGCCAAAGACGTCGAGGACAAGCAGAGATGTAGTGGGAATTCCATAGAGAAAGATATAATTGAGAAATAGACAAAGCAGTGAGAGAAAAGAAAGAGAATACAGTGGAAAGTGTCGACTCTAATAAGTACTGTGAGACCGGCAGATTCCGTAATACTAATGTGAAACCGTCGACTATTGTAGTATTTTGTTAAATTCTTAACGTATTAAGCAACAGAAATATTTGTGAATATTTAAATGGTTTTTGCTAAGGATATCTGTATTTAGACTACCTTTATACTTAAAATCTGTTATTAAAGGAATACTTAGAAGAGGAATACTTAAGACTCAACTAGCTCGATTTTCTATCAAGTTGTTCCATCCAGTGACTGTTCTGCACTCATTGTGCTTGTCTATGATAGAATTTGAAAAGAGTTATTCTAAAAATTTGTTGCTCGTTCTTTTAGCGGGAAAACTTCCTACCGAACGAGTGGTAAAGTGTGAATTCACACAATATTATTTAATGTTATTTAATAAACTACGTAGCAAACATATTTTGAATTGAAATTTGAAGTGTTTGTGATACAAAAGACGATCATAAATTAAATGTATGTAAATAGTGATGGATAACCGAATAACTGAGCAGTTCAACCCATAGGATTGAGGGATTGAACCGCTCGGTTATTAGATTACTTCATGTCATTTCTAAGTGTTATACTAAATTATTAATTACTCAATATTTTGTATCAATGACTAAAATAGAGCGAGCCTCGAGTTTCTAGGTCATTTTTCTCATGGTGAATCAGCATTTGGAGTGGGTGGTAATGTTAATGTCGAAAATAATCGTTTATGACGCATTTCACGTGTTATTTCTATTACCTACGAAGTAAAGCTATTTTTGATTTGATTTGATTAGTAACGTAATCTGATTATTACTCGTAGCTACAATTTCGCGTGTACTAAAATTGTAGCCAAGGGCAAAAAGCTAATTAAGCTTTACTTAAGTACATGTTTGTTAAGTAAAAGTTTCATCGCTGCCCCGTGTTTGTCTTGATAGAAAATTGACCTCGAATATCGGACGAAACTCAAACAAAATCCCAACGATGTTGTTTGACTTTGGACACACATTCTATCCACTTGTTTTTGCGTAACGGAGCACATTTGTATTGGGTTTCGAATAGGGTAAGTAAAAATTACTTTATATAATAATAAAATAAAAATAAATTGCGAATCGATTCATAAGACAGCGAAATCAGAATACGTTGCTTTACGTATATTTTATATTATAAGCAATGGTTTTGCAGTAATCAACAATTTCAAGTGTTGATACATCGGATACATTTGAGCAGATTTTAAAATTAATCTTTACTATTACTGTAATAGAAAAAAAAACTTTAAAAATCATGTAACGGAAAATAAACAATCACAAAGTTTTAGACGCAAGTTGGATATTATGAAAAGATTCAATAAAATTATCAATAATTATTTTATAAAATGTCCTGAAGTGTTTTATGCAAAACTATGACCTACAGGTGTATATGATATGTTATAAAAACATGGAAAAAAAATATGACGTTTGGGGTTTCATATTGTTTTTCAGTTTCCTTTTCAATAAAAGTAAGGCTGAAACCGTATGAAAATATACGTAGTTCCTGAAATCACCAACAGATAGCATTTCTGCGGGTGCCGTTCCATAAGCGATGATTTAATTTCTTGCACTATCGCCAATCGACCATTTTAATTTTGGCGAGTGTTGTCTAGTATCACGTTTTTCATGTTCAAACCATGCTTTGCTTACTTTCGTTTTGCCAAATCTACTTGAAACAGCGATACGAACATTTTTTTGATCTTTTGAACTTTGCTACTAAATTATCGTGGCAAACCATACCTATTAGAACATCATGAACACAAAGAAAGTTAGTTATAAGACAGACAAGTTATAAGAGAAAAATCATATCCAGCGAACCGTCAACACAATGGATTCAGTTTACCACATCAGTTATATTAATTAGTAATTATGAAAACATCCATTCGACAACTTAGTCCTAAATTGTTGTCTAATTAGTTACCTACCAACATTATATATAATAATAACAACTTGGAAATCGCATGGCAACACAATAACATCTACCTAGTGTTGATAATCTGACCGATTTATTTGTGTTTGCTTACATATTTAATAAATAAGGTGTGCTAGCGGTATATTAAATGATTTAGAAATACTTTAAATGACAGATTTTTTTATGTGATTATGTGCTTCAAAGATGTTGGGAATAATTTTCCAACGTCTTCTTTGACCACCCATAATGTGTCTTTACCCGGGATTGGGACAGCAAAGAGAGGGTAATGTTTTTTACATCTTATATAGGATTTTTACGTTCTCAAAGCACCTTGACGGTGGTATGAATTTTGATCAAGGATCTGTCTATGGATTTACTTAATCCATGCAATGGATATAGGCTAGGTTTTGTTTTTATAAAACCAGAATGACGCCCATAAAATACAAAGTGATGGTAGAGATGAAATAAATATTATTTATCCTATAGAGTAACATATAATTTAACAGGTCTTCAAAAATCGTGGTAGTGTTTTCTACACTATTTCTAAACTCTGTTTAAGAATTACATAAGCTAAAAGTTTAACTAATAACGATATATCATAAGAAATTTACCACGATTGTTTCAATGAAGCACGACGTTGACATCATTAATGATGGCAAAACAATGCTAGTGTATTATTAAAAAAGATCTAAAAATTAGTTGAAAATAAAAAAAAATACATAATTAAAACAATTTGATGAAAAAATAACTGACTACATAAAGGTAAACTGAAAAATGGGAAGAAGGTAATTCAAAAAAATCATTTAAACAAATATTTGCAATAGAAGTCATACTTGTAACAAAAGCCGCAGCAAATAATTGGTAGCAAGCAAAAAAAATCACAGAAAGTATCCAAAAAACAGCCACATATTACTATTCTACATTATAATGGTGAGTGTCAAAACTACAAAAGTTTTGTAGGACTGTTTACATCTCTAATTGAGGACAATTCATTAGAAGGCATACAAAAACTGTATTACCTAAGGAGTTTTCTCGTAGACGAATCCTATATCTTTGATTAAAGATTTGCCGCTAGTCGGCGAGCTTTACTCTGACATTTTAAAAATTAAAAAAGATACGGCATTAGAATTGTGGCATCCGATGGAGCTTTCTATTTTGTCGAAAAAGTTAGAAATATATTTTAATAATATAAGAAGTATCGACAAAGTCGTCAATCTGATAGAGAACCCACAGTCAAAGAATTTATTGATATCCTAAACAAAAAACATAAGCGCTTGGAAATACAAGAAACGCGCTTCGTCGAACACAACCACAGTCACAGAGGACGCCTAGAATGCCACAGTAGCAACGCGTGGAAAACATAGGGATACACAAAAGGCCTGCACTTAGAAGTGATAATGATGATGATGATGATGATAGATCATCGACTCCTGCGACGCACGTAAATACGAGTGCTACTGCATGCCGCTGTTGTAAGTTGCAACTTAAATTACTTATTTATTTGTCCAGTTTTCAAGTTTCGTATTCTAATTTCGTATTTTCACGTACAATAACTAACCCCGCCTACCAACCGGTGCAGATTTAATTTTTAAGTGCTCAAAGTGCAAAAGCAAGTATAGCACACTTTATGTCCAATGAGGAATCAGTTAATAATTATTCGATTGGACTTTGTCCCACGTAGATTCTCTTACCAACTGTATGAGTCAAATTATTGACACCTAACAGCACAGATATATGTGAAGGTTCTATTGGATAGTACCTTGTAAACCTCCTTCGTGACCGCAGAATCAGTGAAGTTATTGGATCTAAAACCGAAATCTGCAAATCAGGTATTGTAGGTACAGTAAATGCTTACAGCGCTGTAAGTTAGTGTATCAATTTACGAATCCATTCAATGATATTTGAATTGTGTGCATAAATTGTTTGCTATATCATTGAATAAAATTGCATAAAAACTTCCCCAGCAACAAATTAGCAAACATGATAGTATATTGCCACCTAATATGCAACTCGTTGATGCACATTTGGATGGGCTGAGCGTTATCACAATTTAGTAGCTGCTGATGTATTTTTATAGGTGCTGTTGCCACAACCTTAGTAGATCATGCAAAGACTCGCTTTTTTAACACAATCATCTTTACTTAACTTTAAGCCAACTAATTGATATTCAATTTATAATTACATTGTTATTTCTATACTGAAATCAGTATTTTACAATATTCCAATTATTGTTTTAATTCCATGTTTTGGATAGCGCCAACAGATGTCATTATAGACTAATAAAAATAAGTTTTCTCAAATATTGGCTCTTTCTAGAACAACAATAAATGCTCTGATTATTTCCTAAGTTTTAATTTGTCAATGAATAATTTACTTCGCTTTATTTTGTAAGTAAAATTGTTTATATTTTCGTTCAGTAACTAACATGAAGTCTGTGTGGGCTGTATATACCCTTCGTGTTTCCTTTTATTTTTTATCAATTTAAGGATCGCTATCATGCGCGGCAATAAAGAAGTGTGCGTGTGTGTAAAATAAGTTTAATTAAGTACAAAACAGGTTTTCTTCATTAGCATCGATGAGCAGGAACCATACAATTATGTCATTAACATTGTAAATGAATATACAAATATAGAAAATTAATAATTTAATTGAATATTTTCTCTTCTATCGATGTCAATAAACTTCTATTAAATTCATAGAATATAATAATGGGTGCAATATAATTACTGATATACTAATAATATAATAATGGTCATGTTGGTATTATTTATAAATATATTAAATATTACCTATTCTTGCGTCAGTTCCTTCTGGTGTAACTCCGTTTTCGCCTGATTTAACAGTCACCTTCACTTTCGGACGATATTTGACCTGAAAATGTTTCTCATGTTATGTAATCCGTTTTTTTTTAACAGCCGAATAAAATCGAAAAAGTTTTCAAATAACAAATATTTTCTGAATGCGACTATATTGTGGCAATGTACGAAAAATTAAATCCTCAACACAACCAGACGATTTTTGTTATATATATATATATATATATATTGTTTTATGTATATATATACATATATATATATATATATATATATATATATATATATATACATTTCATATGTTATAGATTATTGATCATCATGATTCGAGTGTAAGCATATGATTTTAGCGGAAGCACCAATACTCTCAATAGACACGTATCAACAGCTGTGTTGACCGGTTGGTCTCTGCCTTCGAATTAGAAGGTACCAAGCTCGAATGTTGGCTACATACCCAAGCATATTGATCAATGAGTTTTAGAGTTGCCAAATTATACAATTCGCTCCATGCGTTGGAAACCTTCTGTAATCAACCGCTTCCAACCGGGATCGCGTCAGCGGGCAGAACTTGGGGCTCGAACCCCTCAGTTAAAAATAAAAAGAAAGGAAGAAAGAAAGAACGTTTTATTCGGCATTAGAATAATGTGGAAATAGTAAAAAAGCAGTCTAATGGTCAGTTAGGTCAATGCCGAATCGGTTCCAGCTCAGCGCAACACCACCGCCGGGGCTGTGGGGCTGATTTTTAGCTGCAGCCTGTTAGGATTTGCCCGGTTCCTTACATTGAAAGCAGTGCTTAACATAAATCCAAACTTATATATAATATAAGCATAATAAAAATGACATAACGATATTAAAACGATAAAAAATATAGAATATAACAGGATATTTCTCCAAAGTGCAGTAATGAAAATCTGATACAAAAATAGTAGATTATTGTACTCGATAAGTTGCATGTAAATAATTATATCACGTTCATAAAATATCTTCCAGTTTCCATAGGTAACTCGCTACGAATTCCATCGGTTACGTCAGAGCACCAAAGTTTCGATTTATCATCTTTCTAACATACCAAATTTTTTTCTATGTTTTAGACCCTAGATTAATCTAGACGGTGCCTCCAGTAAAATTTTATTTATTCTTTGAGCGTTCAAGAAAAATATTGATCACTAATTATGAGTACCAGAAAGTGACGCTGTAAAAAACGCGACAACGGCGATACGAAATAAATTGCATTTCTCTAACTTGTCCATTTTCTAACTATCATCATTGTAAAAGTATTAATTCCCGATAGCTTTATTAAAAATAATTTCTTATGAATTTCAAATTTGTTTCCATATCGCATGCGATTTTCATAACAATGAAATTAAAGTCAACACTTAAACAATATAATTGGAAAAATTTATTCAAAATTTTGAAAATGGTGTCGATATAGAAGATGAAATGGCCTTCGTAATATGATGTATGTATATCATATTAATTTTATAATAATGATTAAATATTTTTATCATTGATCACATCTTATACAATTACATTATACGTTTTACGTTATATGTTTTCGCTGAAAATTTAATGATGATAAATGCTGAAAAAACGATAAAGCGATGCAGTGTACCTCAATGTGTATAGAAGCGACTCTGAAAGCCCGATCGGCTATGTTCTGCGCTTGACACGTGAAAGTTTGATTATGATGCCTCTCCTTGGGTTTCAATGTTATTATCGATCTGTAAAAAAATTGATTTAATCGTAAAAAGGTCTAAACAATCAATAAAATGTTTAAACAACACCACAGGGTAATAATCAATACTGAAAATATACGTATCGAATATTCTTAAACAAATTTTGCGCTTAAAGAAAAGTATTATTCCAAAAAATTCAGATTCATTCCATTTATTGTTTCAATTTGAAGTTTAATCACGAAACTTATGTTTTTTCAACTATACAAAAACGAGTTGTAAGTTTTTTAAAATAGAATAAAATTTTAATTCTACAATATTGTTGCTATCTTCTATCATTGTTCAACGTACAATAGAAAAACTGTAATTGGTGATTCACCTTGAAATATACCTATGACCATCGGGCATCAATTCTTCGATATTTTTTACGCTGTCAGTTATGACGTTTTGTCGATTATCTACCCAAGTTATCTGAAAGAAAATATTTTATCATTACTAATGTGCTAATGGAAAATGACATGTTCTGTATGCAACTACAATTTTCACTCCTTAAAGGTTCAACTAATTTCATAAGAAAATGAGGAAACAAATTGTAGAAGCAAAAATAAAAAACATTTTATATATATATATAAATGTAACACATAAGTATTTGAAATAACGAATCTAACCAGTCAAAAAATTTTCCACAACCCATAAGTTGAAAATATTTTTTTCATGTTTGTCTATAAAAATTGCGTAAATATTAAAATTATTGCCCTAAAATATATGCAATAATATTTTAATTTCTTATCAAACAAAATTTAAAACAGTACAAAGACCTGTTAATTTATTCGTCCTATATTCCACAGACCGTTTAAAACTTGTGTCTGACTAGCACCTGTCAAGTTTTTATGTAATTAATGATCGGTGGCGAATTTTTTTTTTTATTATAATTAAATAGATACTAAACTGTTCAAAATAATGTCTTATACATATTTAAAACCACTTGCCATTTTGTATCAGTGAATATATATCTATGACAGTCAAAGATTTTTCTTGCGTGTGACTGTAGTTTAAGTATAAAAGAATCGGTTATTACCTCAGCTGCTGGTTTTCCTCCTACAGAAACACACTCTATAACGACAGGCTCGTCGGCTGTAGCGTCTATGAAAGCACCCTGTAAGATCTTAGGAGGATCTGGAGCCACGATGACTGTTAGTTGAGCGTAACGAGATCTGATTGCTGGTGATCCTAAAAATATCATGTGTTATTAAAATTTATATTCTATTTTGCTATTGCATTCTGTGCAGAGAGTGAGTTTCGTTGGTCCAGTCTCTTTTTCATCACTCAAATGCTCTCTTCATCACTTCCTACATCTTCCATCGCCCCTAGTCATTTTACTATTTCTATCCAAGTGACCGGCAACCGCAATTGTGACTTCTCGGGGTTGCAAGTGGACAGCGGTGACTACCTACACCAAAGTGGCCAACAAGCTCGTCAGCCTCTCGAAATGTTTTTTAATCTTACTAGGTACGGTCCTTACAAGCCTCTTTGGTTTGGTCAACATTAATTCATAAGTCTATTGATTATAATTACTCTTTTATGCACACTTGTAGATCTCGAGCGCTTAGACCCTTTTTTAGCATATCTGGATTTTGATCTCCACATGACATGGCGATCTTTCTATTGCACACTTTTACTTATATGTACCTTCATCCATCATCACATCCACAACTTCTATTCTAACTCCTGCCAGTGTACAACTACTTACTTCCTTAGACGTGTTGCCCAAGGAGCACATCTCAAACAAACACGCAAGGCCGTATTCACATTGTTACCGACTTTCATCCTAACTTGATTCCATAATAATTTAGAGTAATTCCTTCCTGTAACTAAAACACAAACAACATAGAATTTTATATTACTCTCGCAGTTTCTTTCAAACATCGTAAATGGTTTTGCTTATATTAATTTTACAACATTTTTTTATAATACTTTTTATTTCATTAACTACCTCCTGTATTTATTAGTCCAACTATACTCTTTTGAATCATTAAATAAAGTGTCCATGAATAGGTTCAAAAGCCATGACCATGATATATATTTCTGCTTGCAAATTTCACGGACGGCGAATCAAATTACCCCATCTACTCTAAAATAAAAGTTGGAACCCCTGCAGATACTAAAATCCTATCATCACATTGCTACCCACGCCATACCTGATCAATACACTTCGTAAATCATTCTACACCTCCCCGTTACAAGCTTTTTTTTTAATTTACGAAAGCATTTGATAACTTCTGGGCCTTGGCAAAGAACTTGTACAACAAGGTAGTTTATAGCAACACGGAATTTTATCAATTCTTAACTATTAAGGAAATGTGGGTATAGGAACAAATATATTTAGGGTCTCGTTTGTTCACCTACAACTTTTTAGTTTGCTTTTACAGCATCCAAATTTTTATCGATATTATATTTTTTGATTAACTCTCTGTTGCCTACCAAACCTCGGCTGCAAGTCAAAAGCAACGACGGCTCAGTGGTCAAGTGCGTCGTCTTCGAATTAAAACGTACTGGGTACGATCCTGACCACAGGTGGATTGACCAATGAGTTTTAGACTCGAGTCAAATTATACCACCCGCTCCGTGCCTCGAGAACCACGCTAAGAAGTCGGTCCCAGAGTTGGCCATCGCACCGATGACGACGATTGTCATCAGCCCCTGACCTTCCCGCCCTGGGTAAGCGTGGAAGGCATAAAGTCCAAGCCCTTTGTTCTGCAATAAAAGATTGTTGGAGGGTATGCTTCAGAAGAGGAACTATTAAAGCTGTTACAACAACAAATCAACTTACCATCCAATCCGGAACTGACTTGACACTGATATATACCATCATCTTCGAGCGAAACATTTCTTATTTCTAGAGAATAGTTACCTGAAATTAATAAATCACTTTAAAAAAACGTATACAATAACATAAAGATAATTACTATTAAACAGTACTTTAATTTTATTTTACGACTTGGATACACATGTTTTCATTTAAAATAGGGATAATCCCGTGAACAGGAGCTTGTACGCTAACGCCATCTGTTAATTTATAAGTGAACGAAGTCGGTAAGAATGAGTGTGTTCTTCATAATAGGGGTATATTTCATAAACACGAGCTGACGCCATCTATTGATGCATAATTGAACGAAATCGGTAAATATGAGATCTACTTTATCGACCACGTACTACGTATATAATGTGTTTTTAGTGGCGATGAGTGAAATAGAACCAAAGAACATTTCTACGTGTTTCTAAAGTCTGTAAAATGTTTGATTTATTTATATACGCAATTATACCTCAAAATTACATAATTATGGCTTGCTTTATTTTTATTTATTATTGCTTTGTTCTTTGAGTTCTTCCCATTCTATTAATAATATAATAATAAATAGACAAATTTATAAAGAAAATTTATTCCTGTATTAAGAATACAACCAACGAGAGAATTTAATGTAGCTAAAAGTAAATTGTACGGCTATTAGTGATTGAGAAATTTTCTACGTTTATTAAAAATAATTATTACATATTGGAGTTAATCAACAATTATTAGTATAATTAGTACAAAACACATTGTTCTCTAGTGGTATATTGTTTAATATTTGATATAGGCAAAGAATAATTCAATACACAATAGTTTACAATTTTTGCTTTTTCTGTAATTCATCGAAATTAACACATCCTATTTAATTTTAAATAATTCGAGCTCACATTTTTATTACAAACTGCTCGTAAATCAAATCCTTATAGTTTTAGTAACAGACTATTAAATATTACATTTTCCAAGACATCCATTGATTGATTATATATATACAAAGTTATCTGTCGTAAATGAACAACCACGGAACCCTCCGGTCTGACTCCAAACTCGCACTCGGCCCAGCCTCGTCCGCTCCCACGAAACGCCATCCGTGCCAAAACTATCCTCCCACGTGCTAAGTGGCCCGGGATGAAATTTTTATTAAACAAAACGTGCCGGGCCCCGAGCGCTCGCGGTCGTCGACACCGCGCACTTGCAAGAGGAAATAATATATGTATACATGAAACAGAAAATAGCTGTTGATTCGTCATACGCATTTGCGTAAGGCGCAAAGTGCTAGCTCTATTATTGGACCTTGGTTCCCTAGAGAAATAATTCTAGTTGTGTTGTTATAAATCTATAGTATCTGCCTACCCTTATGGTAAATAAGCGTGAGTTTATGTTATTATTATTCTTGAAAACTAACAATTTATATTGACAAACTATAATTTAACTATAGTTTAAGTAATAGGCAACAAATTTTATTTTAATACACAGAATGGAGCAGACAAATTGATCGCTTTCCATTAAATTCATTATGTAAATTCTCACATGCCTTCTTTAAAAAAAAATTTGGTTATTTACCATTTTGTCCATAATCCTATTTAGCTACTGTAAAGATAAACTAGACGCAGTTAATCGAAATTGTCTATGCATTTCGCACACGGAACCGTCGACATGTGATTAGACCTCGCGCTTATTGCGTTTCGCAGTTATTGCCATAGACGAAAATTGTTGACAAACTGCTAAAGCGGACCAGAGGCAAAAACTTTTGATGGCAAAAACTGTAACAACATTCGCCATAGTTTCACATTATTGCCAGACTTTCGTATTTCTTTGCCGAAATCGAACTCAAAAAACATGTCGAGTAAAAAAGAAATTGGAATAAACTGATTTCTTATCTGTACTTACTACCTATTATTTTTTAACACCAAACAACCAAAAGCTCGTGCCTTGGTAAACGTTTATCGCCGCATTGCTGACAAAGTCACTGGTTGCCCCCAATACGCATTAGGGCAGCGTGAAAGCTCGAGTCCCTCAACTTTATTCAAGAGATTGTGGGCGAACAATACCCTTACCAGTGGATTGACAAACGTATGAGACGAAAAGCGAAAACAGTGAACGAATTAGCAACGACCGTATTACGGATGGTAATGAAATAAAGCAAAAGCGAGAACGACAATGAAAATTGTTATGAACAAAAGAAATACAACAATTTCATTTAGAGTAAATTGTTTAAAACAGTTCGCACTGCCGCTGAAAATAACATCGTTTCTTTTACATCACTGTTTATCATCTACGTGTTTCAAATAACTGTTAACTAACGTAATGGCAAAGTAACAGTCAACTTTACTCTATTTTCGACAAATACGCAATAGAAGTATACCAAAATAAAAACATAGACTACGTTATTATTCGTGAAATAATAAAACATTATGTTCAATATTGTACGTCTACGGATAAAGTACGATATGCTTCGTTTCTGCCATAAATAATTACTTATCTCCACGTGTAATAAAATAATTTTGAGTAAAATTTACAACTTCCAGCATTCCGAATTTGTTATATTAATAAAAAAAAGATATATATGCATTATTAGTTTCTAAATCTGTTTAGTGAAATGTGTCAGAACTATACAATTGATTAGTGGTGTTAATTTGAATAATGATATATAGATCTCTTTCTTACTCTCTTCGTCGCTGCCTATCATGGTGTATCTTGGGAAGCCGTTCAGGGTCCTGTTGGTGCCCATACCGAAGTCGTCCTTGGTCCACTGAAGTTCGCCGACCTTGTTCTCCACCCGACACGGCAGGATCACGTCGGTACCCAGAATGGCACTCTGGGGGAAACAACTTCATTTTTACTAGTGCATTATCATAAATTCACGGCTATTTCCCAGATAGGTAGACAGAGACCACAGATTTCAACATAGTACGATATTTGCATATCTCTCGCGCTTCTTTGACATACATCAATCGGGTCGCACGAGCTCATCGGTTTGCATCGGATGCCTTAAAATTTGGCCCTTTTATAGGCCACCAATTAGGTCTGCATAGGATTTTCTAAAACGTCCCTTCCCGACTCTCTGATCCTACCATACACATTCGCTAAAAGGATTTTTTTTATAATAAGAAGAATCTAACACGATATTTAGTAAACAATTCTCATTATTTTGATACTATTTATGTTATGTTGTTTTTCTTTTTGTATCAGATCCTATTAGTCCTACATCTAAAGCACACAACATCCGACAATCATTTTATTTCACAATGAGGAGTGTAAACTTTAACCCTTCACGCTGGCCTAGGGCGGGTCGGAAGCAGTTAATGAACATTATCAACGCGATGAACAGATCCGTGACCGACGGCTTAAAGTAGTCTACGAGGCACTGACCGTACGATGCAGTTTGACTTAAATTAAAAACTCACGGGTCAATTAGCCGGTGCTCGGGATCGAACCAGATACCTTGCAGTTCGGAGGTAACGCACTTAACCACTGAATCTCCACCGCTAGTGTAATATCAGCTGTGTATTCGAGACGCTGAATTGATCCACTGAAACTTGCACAGATTACGATTCGGCGTATTTCCAAGAATAATAATTGGTTCAGGCCACCTATTCCAGTGGGCGTTGCGGAAGGACAGTAAGAAAAATTTCCATTCCGATTCCATTCCATTCCATTCGAAGAAGTCTACAGTAAAAATAAATGGATGAAACAATCGAAATCCATACAAAAATAATAATTTCCCTTAGCGTATATCTAAATGGGTGTTATTTAAAAAAAAAATTATAAGACTGCTATTTTATTTTTGGAAAAGCAATATTAAATTTTTAAAATTTACAAAGAAATAGTAGTGATAAATAACTTTTATAGTTAAAAAGAGCATTTAAATTATTTCAACCAAATTCAATTGAAAAATCCAGGGTTGAACCTTTTTTATACAGCTGACCCCGTGCAACAAAAAAGCTGAAGTAAAAGATTTTTACTGGTGTATTGAACATGTGTTGTGCAAAAATATGCTATCTAAAATATACAACAAACAGTGACCTATACAAAATTTTATGATTTCTCTACAAAATTTTAAAATTTAGTAATTTACTCGTCACTAAAAGGACTTACATTTTGTGACACTATATAATTAAGTACTGAATTAAATAGATTTTGTGATACTATATAACTAACTACTGAATTAGATCACACTAAACAGTGGGTCATATAGTGGCTAAGACCCTTGCTTCGAACTAGGAAGTGCCAGGTACGAATTCTGATCGAGAGCGAATTCGCGTCAAGCCATCGGTCTCGAACGTTGTCATCGCGTTTGTGACAACAGTTGTTATCAGAAAGGTGAGATAAGATCATCAATCTAAAATAAAAAAATACATGAAAACTCACTTTATCTTCCGGCTCCATAGCGAACCTCTGCTGGCCATCGCAACAGGAGACTATATGAAGCAAAATGAATACAAACGACTTCGTCCACCGGATCTGCTTTTTGTGGGGCCGGAGGGTGTTCGAGCTATTTTCGCCGCCCCCGGTCCGCCGGTTACCGAACAACGACGCCATGTCAACTGTCCATCGATCGACATGACCGCATTCTATTTTTTGAGGGTTGTTGTTCAAAATCTCAGCTCCACGGGCGGCAGGAGATGATGTCTCATGACCGGTCTGTAACGAGGGAGAGGTTAGATTTAGTGTATGGTTAATCATTTGTAGGTAGACAAAAACTATATTTGGGAAAGTTAGTAAAACCCTTTTTTAGGGTTCCGTGCCGAAAAGGCAAAAACGGAACCCTTATAGTTTCGTCATGTCCGTCCGTCACTCCGTATGTCACAGGCATTTTATTCTAAAACTACAAAAGATATATTGATTAAATTTATAATGTAGATGTCTTGTAGAAGCCGCCACTTAGTTTGGTAACTGAATAACAAAACTAAGTATTGTTAGGGGAGGTACTGCATACATTCCGTACATGTAAGAAAAGCTGAAAAAATTTTTTTCATCGAACATGAACAAGTGGCACATTTTTCGTCAATTATTTTAAAAACACTTCAAAGTTTTTATGCATTTTTTCTGATTAAGTGAATAATTTCGGAAATAATGGCTCCGAAAATGGCAGAAATTGTGTACTCCTCTCTATTTTCTAAACTGTACGTCCAAAAAATATGAAAAAATTTGGTTGCCTGTAAAGTCGGTATACGGGCGAAAGTTTTACGTGACAACGACTTTGAATGGTAAAATCATTTTAATGTGAATATTCATTCGTATAGTAGGAAGAAGGATGAAATAATAGTAACAATTTAAAACATTTATTTATACAAAGAATTATATTTAAAACATTAATTTATACAAAGAATCTCGCACTGAATTTCATATTAACAAAATTTTATTTTTACCTTTACACATACATACGTATTTATATACAAATATACATACAATAACTTGCAATACATTTGCAAGCTATGCACTAATTCTAGTAGTGCGCGGCAGACCGATCATAGTTGAGTGGGAGAGACGCAGCAAGATTCGGCGGGCCTCTCGTTCGGTGACTCATCGTTACGTTACCGAGCGTTACACTTTTCATAAGTGACTCCCAGCCGCAACCTAATTTAAGACGTTGTCACGTCAAAAAATAACGACGTTAACGTTTAATAAATACTTTCAACGAAAATTATTTTTAAGATGGTCAGATATACTGTTTTTGAGTTATTGCCGAAAAACTTCGCTTCTCAACAAAAGAACATAAGTGCCAAGAAGCTGATGCACTTTAGTTTAATAATAATAGTCGAAACACCTATTTGCTTTTCTAGTTATAGGCGACTAAAGTGCTTATAACTAATGTCCAAATCTTTAAGACCTGTGTTTTAAGTGCAACATCTAAATATATATTCTTATCACTAGAAAAGGGCCGTAACTACTTTATACAAATGACAGTTACTCAACGCCAAATTATTATTGTGAGATATTAGACAGTTAATTTTAAAATTAGTCACGAACCAGAATCGGGCACTATTCGCCACTTTATAGATGGAAAACTTATAAAAAATAATAATAATTTTAATAAATAAAGTGATGATAGATATCAAATAAACCCTTTTTTATTGTCTGTTATTTAAGGATTTTAATGGAATTTTAATCGGTCGGTATTTCTAATTTCCTAAACCAGTATAAATACTTCATCCTTCATTATCGTTTTTAGACTTTTTTTTTGTAAAAACATTAATACCTTGTAATACTTATACGTATACGACATTATACAAAAAATATTGCATATCAAAATACGAAAAACAAGGTAACATTAAATTCTGTCAGTAATATCGGGCAAATGCATTATTTCATCATTATTTCAGAAAATATTTATTTTTTTATAATTGTATAACTTCAAATCCTTTCGTTTTACCTTTATATGTACATCACTAATGGCCGTTTAACACAACTTCATATGAAATTGAATGTTGTAAAAATGTCTCCAATTGATTGAAAACACTCATTACGAAATCGCCAAACGTAATTAATAGTAAGAGGTACGGAATTGCAAGCGTTCATGCATAAATAGAAATCGGTAAAACACATAATTATCTCTTTAGTCGCATCTGGCCGCAAATGATGTTTGACCAAACGTGTCAAAACGGGCACACCAAAAGTATACAACACTCTTGGGAAATAAGCACTATCTGTGAATGGTACAGTCAGCCACTATTGAATCATAGACAGCCAAAACAAGGGAAATCACCAATGTGTAGATATGCTGAAAATTAGTGTACAAAATAAATTAAAATAATAACCTGAACGATTTTATTACACTAACCGACTCCACAGGTTTTGTCCTGATATTGTACATTAGAAATAATAATGCAAAGAATCAAAATACGTAAAGAATTATATAGTAAGTAAATGAACATCATTGCGTCGCTTCTCCCTGGGATCCCTAAGTATTTGTATTTAATTTTTTGTTACTGCGTTTAGCAAAAGTAGTTTGGTTCATAAAATACAATATAAATAATTTAGTATGACAAAGAAATGGAGTACAGTATAACGCACAAAACTTTAAAGCTCTGAATTGGCTGCGACTAATATACTGCGCAGGTATTACGCTCCCCAACCCTTCTTTCTTCTCCGCCACGTTCCTATTTTAAGCCATTGCGACGCTTTCGTGACGAACTTCACAGAGGCAAAGTTTCGTACGTTGGACTATACATTGAGTCATCAATGTCACCTGATTGCTTACGCACTTTTCCAACAATGCGTAACTAAGCCGTATGCATATCAATGACATTTGACGTAGTCACAATGAAAATGCAACTTAGGTACTAAAATTTATCTTGTTTACTATCGGTATAGTATCCACACTAAACGTAGACCAACACCATATACATCCAAATAATCACTGGAACTAAATAAACTCATCGTCCCCGTTACATCACTACATTTTTAGTAAACTAAATGCGCGTGTATCACTTACATGGGTTACACTCGCACTAAAGCAACAGAAAATACGGAAGTAGGAAGAAAGTTAGTGGTGGGGAGAGCAGCAGTGCTGCCCTCTCGAGATGTAAAAAAATTATGGAATTAATTTATTAATGATTGACTAAAGTTATTTGTGTTTCTTGTTATATTTATAGTTACTTTTATTATGCTTATTGTAATTGGAATATGATATTCAATATTCCAATTACAATAAGAAAAAATAGCGCGGTACTGTTTATTTACGTACTATATTGCCTTTAACAACAATATTTATTGCATTTATGCATACTAGTGACATAAGCTACAGAGACTTAAACAAATATTTTTGTGTTCATTCATAATAGCTTAGTTTTAATTGTTACCCAGTAGTTTTAATTCATACGTCGCGGTAATAATTCACAACCAAGCTAACTAAAATGTTAGCTTAGTCGGAACTCAAAGTAATGTCGCTTTCTAAATGTAAGAATATACATTGAACGCAACTATCAATCAATGACGAATCAATCAATCAACTTCTAGAATGGATGACGCTTCATTATGACATGAAATATAAACATAAAGAAAATGCATACATTCTGCAAGCTGGACAGCACTTTATAATTTTAATAAGCGGCTGCACTACGCAAACTAGTTACATCATCACCAGTTTCCATTTATGCATAATACTTATAAATATTGCGAGTTTATTTTTAATTCGTATACAGCCACTTCACATTTTCAATTTATGTTGTGACGATACTTACTACGAGTTTTCTAAATGTTTCACGTAAATTAAACACTAAGGGGCCATCCATAAATTACGTCACAAGTTGGGGGGGCGTTCGATGAAATGTGACAACGCGCAACAAGGAGAAGGTCAAAAGCTTTGTGACGTCAAATCCGAAATACGAAAACGAAAAAAGGTTTATGTATTTTGTTTTGTCGAATATTTAAAGTATTTTGAACAAAAAAAATGTAGAAACTGTACATTTACGTTTGATCTTCTGTTGACTTTGACGGTAGAATGGGGGTTGTTAAAACCTTATAATTTATGGACGGCCCCTAAAAGTTTTGAAGTCATTTTTAGTAAATATACTAATAAATTAATAAAATAATAAAAATGTCCGTTCATATTTTTTATTTTCTGATTTATCAATGGTAAACAAATGATTTAACGAGCTAACGAATGCAGCTCCGCGTGCATGGACGTAGAATAAATTCCATCATCTTTTATATCAACAGATAACACTGTTACATGTAAAAATAACTTATATCGGTTCCGCTCTCGATATCATCCCCCAACCTACATTCGATTCTGACCTCATCCCCATTCTCGTTTCTGATCCCCATTCATCCCTCTAACGATTAAATCATCTTATAGTGACGCAACTCTCGTACCGAAAACAGACAAATTTCATTATGAAACGATTTTGCTGCCGTATTCGACACCCATCCAATTCCCATTCGTAATTCTAATCTCTCACCGGCGTTGATCTCCTTCCTTGGCCGTAGCCGTTATCGATTCTGTTCATTTTAATTTTTTCAATAAAATAAAATAACGTTGCCATTCCGGTCGACTGTACTTGTAATATGGCTCGCACATGCGCGGGCCATGTGGCATTGTTAAACACTACGCCCACCACATGCGGCCGGCGCGGGCGGCGTTCATTCACTAATATTTTTGTTTCTTACAGTTTTATGTCCATACACTTAATTATTACGAGAGGACGCCGCGCCGCGTCGACGAGCGCTTCAAACGGCGACGGGCTGTGAACGGGTTTTAATAATTATCGTCACGTTTTTTAAACGTCGGCGGTTCGACGCGATCAGCATCCGGCCGAGGGGACCGCCGGATTTTGAGGGTAGACCGATGAGTGTTTTAGGGTTCCGCGGTTTATCGCCGTCGTCTCCACGTCCGCTCATCGGACGCACTTTTTTAGCGTGACGATCAAAGAGCCGATCTGTCTGACGACCTATCCATTTAATTGTAGGAAACACTGTTTCGGGAGATGATTAAACACCCGATCGATGCGTCTACTTGTCTATCCGATTGCAAACAACGATTTTGTGGGAGATGATTAATCGTCCGAGCGGTCCATCTACCTGTCTATCTCAGTGCAAGCAACACTATTTCGGGTGACGACTAAACACCCGATCAGTCTGTCCACCTATCTATTGATTATAAGAAACACTGTTTCGGGTGACGATTAAACGCCGGATTCGTCTGTCTACCTGTCTAGCTTTTATTACAGACAACACTCTCTTGGGACGATTAAACAGCCCATCGGTTTGACTACCTGTCTGTCCGATTATCGGCCATGCTTTTTGGGGAGATAATTAAATGGTACAGTTGAAACTTCGCACGTTTGTGAATACCTTCAGCCGCAGCTATCGTTTTCTACAGTGTGCACAGAGTCTGCATTAAATTAAAGCATGAATTCTGAAAAAAAAACCATTCCCCTCCATTGTCTGCTAACACTTCATAGCCTATTAGGATTATGTTTAGAGTCACATACCTCAATATGAATAAAGGAAAACTCTTGTAGGCTCGATTTATTGTTCATGTGTATGTCTGTTTCTAAGGAACAAATATACAACAAATACAACAACTACCATCTTTGTAATTGATTAGTGAACATTTTCAAGAAAGAATAAATTAGGTTTTTTTATTTATTAAATAAAAAGGCTTGGTCTTCTTTTAGCACACTCGTATTTAGCACAATCTATAATATAACAATTATGTTAGAAGTTACATCTTAAAGAAATCCTCTATGTGTTTCTTACGAGAATACGACAAAATATGCGATACGATAAAAAAGATACGTTAAAAAAGTATAAACAAGTAAAAAATTTGTAACTAAATATCTATCTCTACAACAATTACACCTCTAACGACACGATCGCAAAGCACCTAGAAATAGCAGCATCTTTTTTTTTTGAATATTTAATTTTATATTTTCTTTGTCGTTATACGTTTATTATAATATCTGTATAAAAAGACGTGGTCTACTGAGGAACACAATGGTAGATTTTAAAAAAGCAGCAATTTCCTTTTATGTTGACTCCACAATGCCATAAGTAGCACAATGACGCTAGTTCAAAAAAAAAACACCACAATCACTACATAATCCAGTAATCTATATTATCTCTTAGATTAAAAGATCTCTTGTACAAAAAACATATATATTTTTAAAGTGAATGATTTAATTTTTATATCACCTAATCTTCAAAAGCCTTTGACATGAAATAATTCTAAAATTCTAAATCTAATTCTAAATAGAAATACCCATTACAATGTCCCAAAAATTCATCAGATTTCTTATTTTGGATACCATTCTCGACAAACATTCGGACAAACAAAAACTAGGAAAAGACCACATATTTTGGCCAAATATCCTATGAATATCATAATTATCTAGATACTGTAATTACAAATAGATACTACAGTTTAATATTTAAATTGTTTAATATTAAAATACAGTTTAATATTTTAATTTATATTTAATTGTTCAAAAATAAAAGGCTTTAATATAAAAACATTACGTTAGCCTAACTTTAAAATTATTTTATGAATTATTTAAATAATAAAATATCCTATTCAAATACGGTTTTTTTTTGTTCTATAATCTTTGCCGTTTTCCATTGTCGCGAGACGAAATTAACATCGTTCCTTACAAGTTAAACACTTCTTTTTTTTTTCTAGAAAATTTCGCTAATGACGTTACGATCTCTTCCCGGGGACAAAAAAAGGAGAGAAAAAAAAAACGAAAAAGTTTGAAGAACGCCGGAGTTGGCCGATAACAGAAAGTTTGGACATGAAAAGTTGCGACATCCAAAAGATTGTCGGGCACCTAACCGAGTCCACGGGGCATTGTGAATGTTAAGGCAATTAGAATAAATAAAAGGCTTATCTCGCTTCGGGAAACTCCGATTATTTTTAGGGTGCAGCGAATAGATGTTAACGATTAGGGCCCATTTAGACCGGAAATCGTTGAAGTTTACTTAAAGGCATACCTTCAATTTGAACCATAGATTGTCGCGTAAATTAGCAATGATCTCGGATATGAGCTTTAACCATAGTTAAGTATTATAATACTTAATATGTAAAATTTTTAATTAGTGCACTATTCTTTAGTTACATTTTTTTTTAGTTATTTAGTTTCACACTGTTGAGTCCGCTGTATTTGCTAGTGTTTATGGGCAGCGATGACCACCTATTATTCTTTGATGGCTCGTAACCTTACTCGCCCCTCGACAATGCTATAATAAACTATACCAATAAATGTCGGCCTTTTTTCAAGATATTCCATCCAATTTCGTTGAGGGCGATAACTTGTTTCCTAATCATCGCGCTGGGTAGACAGTTTGGTGAAAGCAAAACCTCACTCCCATGTGAATTTACTGCTCGTCATATTAGTGTTATTCGCCCTTTCCTTTGTGGTTATATGTTATTTTATACAATATCCATGTAATCACGTCTTCATTCTAGGAATTATATGGAAAATAAATTCGTAGATAGATAACAATTTTTCATAAAATTTGTCTATTATACGTTTAGGTGACTTAATGAGGTCTCCAGAGATAAATGAAAAAAGAACCCTAGCGCAAACTTATTACTGGTGACTCAGTTAAACGTATGCAAACTTACAAAATAATCCAAACTTTATAAAAGACCTAAAATTATTGCGGATTTCTTGAAATGAAGTTTAGTGCTAGTCGATAATATTTGATAGGAATAAATCTAGAAGTCTAGACAATATCATCGTTATGGTAATTCTGTCGAAATACAGGTAAAAACTCCTAGACTACGAACTCCATTTGAAAATGGAACTCACTTTAAAGAGTTTTCAAAATCCAAATAACTCCATTGGTTTAAATTCTAAAATACATAAAATTATCAAATGTTCATACCTTCAATGGGTACATTTCTCTACATCCGCCAACACAAATTATATTATTGCAATAATATAATGTATAATATAATCTAAAATGTGGTTTATAATAAAAAGCTACGTAATATGAAAAGCATTTTTTTTTCAGTTTTTTTTCTTGAAGTGTCTATTTTACTAATATTATAAACGTGAAAGTTTGTATGTTTGGATGTTTGTCACTCAATCACGATTTAACTATTCAACATAATTATCTGAAACTGTACATTAATATAGTTTATACATCGAAATAACATGTAGTTTGTAATTTATAAAGATACTAACGTTTGCTCGCGACTTTGCTTGAGTGATCTTTACTTATGCCGATCGATTGTTGGTAACAACAGTGTTCAAGGGAGATTCAAGTTCCATATTGGAATCGCCAGCAGAACCGGAACCACTATCAAGAGCGTAGGTGAGATCATTTCGTAATTAAAATATTTGTAGCACTACGTGTGTTTTCGTTTAAGAATATGGGTTCTTCTGGTATAGCATGGGGAACGCGACCGAGCTCGGGGTCATAGTTATGTACGTTATGAAAAATGTAAGGATTCGTGGTATATGTCCATACAGACAGAGCAATGGATGAATAATGTTCATTTGAAATACAACCGGAATTTACATTGAGACCGGAATCAGATTCAAATGCGGAGCCAGATCTGAGATCTGAAAGATGAACAACACCGGGTGATAGCGTGATCGGTCGATATAAGAGACGAAAGAATTCATTCGAAGTCCACACGAGGGGAGTCACGGGCAAGAGCTAGTTATAAACAATCTTTGGAACGAAGTTCTTTTACGTGACTTGAGGGTAGTATGAGGACCACCTCATACTACCCTACTACGTGATGATTTCTATCTATTAAGATAGAAATCGTTACGTAGATTTGTAAATATGAGGAACTGAATCCTTCAATTCGGACAACTTGAAAAAATACTAAAATCAATATTTTACAGTAATAATTTTAAAGATGGCCTGCAGGTTCAACCGTCTTTCAAATATTTGAGCTCGAATAGCTTAAAAACTCACACATATACAATCGTGTTTTAAAATTCGTAGAACTCAAAAATACATTGATAAATATCATAGCGGGAAATTGTAGGGATGACCTGCAGAATTAACTGTTTTTTAGATTATTTTAAATCTTTTCATCCCTAATTGTTATGTATAAATGTCGCACGCACGTTGGAATAAGTTTTAGCAAAAACACAGATAAGGATCAGTATAATTCATATCGTATAGTAATATCAAAAGGTACATTTTTTATTTGTTTTAGAGATCAACAGGTATTTCGTCATTTCTGATTCAGCCATATTGTTACCAAAAGGTCAATTTAGAGTGGTTATAAAAAATCTCTGATTACTAAGAATTTGGTTAATTTTAAGGAGTATATTTCAATATGTCACTAAATACTGACAGAAACACATTATTTACAATAAATGTATTAATTAAATAATTGCATCTCAGACAAATATACCTAACAGAAATACGGTACGGTACTGCGGCCAAATTAGCTACAGCACATAAATGGGCTGACTGGACCGATACTACACTCTCGCTGAATAAAGACATGAAATAGCAGCTTTCGCTCCTTATTTCTTCCAGTGAGTGAGAGTTCCGGTGGCCCAATCTCCTTCATCCCCTTCTTCAGATGTTCTATTCTTATTTAAATGCTCGTTTACCCTTTTAAATTAACCTTAATTTAAAATTAAAAATAAACATAAAAAAGCGAAGAGCAGATGATGTATTCTTAACAATCTAGTTCGGTATGATTTTATTTATGTATTTATCATTGTTAGCATCACGTATGACGGTTTATTGAAATTTGTTATTGTCAACGTTTCTCCTAGGCAATGTGTGGTACGAGCACACTCTTTTGAAAGTACACACCTATATACAATATTTTGAAAATTTATATCTAATTATATATATATACAATACGGACAAATTCTTCGAAACGTCGGATTCCATACGAACGAAACCGCGCATAATTATAAATTCTACATACGAAATATTAAAAAATAATGGGTAAAAAATTAAAAATACATTTACTAAATTTTGGATGTAATGCAGCTCGAACATCGCCTTAAAACCCGTAATGCTTTTAAAATAAAATAAAAATGCCTGTTAAATCATGAGAATTTTGGTTCTGTAAATATGAAATTCTCATTCATCATTTAGGCATATATGGTTCAAGGCAGAAAGATAAAAAAGAATGAGCTACCTCGTATCTCTTCCAATACGCAAATTGTTTCCATATAAAATAATTGCGTAAAATTCATTGCATCCACTGTACTTACGTCCTGAACAAAGTAATAAAAAAAACTAAGTAATTTTCAACAATTCTCTTTTATGCTTAATTAGCTTTTATAAAAATATGTCGCCTTCGGTAGTTTATCTCATTATAACCCGTATAATGTAAATAAGGTCTATATTTCAAAGGCTATTCAGGCATCTGATAATTATAGCCCTCATCAGAGCCTTGATACTAGTGACGTTTCAGTGCCCCCTGTGATTTCAACCTAAAATGAGTGTAAAACTTACCGTAAGGGCGTTCCTCGCTGTATCCAAATGTATATATAGATTCGACACAGGAGTTCCGAGAAAGTCTAGAATGTTAAAATTTTCTGTATATTTAGTTTTAGAAATTCTGTAGTTACAACTTCATTCTCTATGAAATTAAGTTTCATTTCATGACGTAAAATCGGTCAAAGAAGTATGGTTGTATATAATCAGTCAAAGAAGTATCAAAGTATATGATTATTTGAATACTTATTTCTGTCTTTTCTATAGTTTATTATTAATTTTATTTTATATTAACATAAAAGTATTTACGTTTAAGAAATTTCATAATAGGGGGAGAACGTATTTGTAGATATTGCACAACAATTTCTTATTAATCACAAATATATAAATGAGTATTTCTTATGCACTATATATGCTAAATGTCTATATTTACATGAAATAATTAATAATATTTGTACTGTTCCGATTTCAGAATAACTCGCCAAGTGCTCTGACCTCTTAAACGATTCGGTACACGGAGCTATTGAAAGCGGCAAACATAGCAAAATTTGCTCCCGTTTTTAAATATAAACATCCAAATTAAATATAAATAAAATACTTACGCGCGTTGTGTTAAGAAAGGTTGAAAAGTTGCTCGGAATTTTAAAATTTGAAATTCAAAATTCTGATATAAATAAAAGTGTCACTTCACAAGCAATCGAAATCAGCACTGAATCTAGTCAGAACATTAGATCATATCGATTATTATCACACTGTTTCTTTTTTATTGTTTCATAAAACCGAACGTGTTTTAAATACGTATATTTATAGAAATAAAGACGTCGTTTTAAGAATTGTGATCCGCCGCACTTTTCGAATTTCGATCTCGCCTTTTGAATTTCGAACTTCAAACTTTTCGAACTTCGAATTCACTCCGCGACCAATCCCCCGCGACTGGCTCTGCGCGCGCGCTTAGAATACGCCGCGGTATATTTAGAATTACGCCCCCTTGTCTCACGCACCCGAGCGGATGGGTGGATCTTTTTGTTTCAACATTAGCGGCGGCGGGTGCCGGGCCGCTATTCAAATATGCAGACACAAAAACACTGATCGATTTTTACCTTTTAACTGACAGCAGAGCCAACGTAAAGTACATATAATTAGAATAGGAGCCCCTTGACGCTTGTAATTCGTTCCGGTAATGTAGGGTCGATGTCTAAACACCGCTAATGGATATTGGATTATGAGTTTTTAATGGAAAGGATATAGGGAATTTTCCCTTTTACTTTTTAAGGCCGGAAAGATTTTCGACCATCTAATTATTCCATGGAAAATAATATTATCTCCGCTTGTACTAAGCGAAACCCTTTCAATTCCGAAGTCTTTGATTCCATATAATATTTTTATATAATATGTATTATTTTACAATTACTTTTATTAATTATTTAAAATATATATATTTCATTATTAATTACATATAAAATGTTTATAAAGCAACATGGCCATCTCTGAGACACGAACTTGAAATGATTCTGTGAAAACTTTCTAAGCACTAAAAAAAAATCCTTTTAAAAAATGACTAATTCGTGACTTCATTGTAATGATTCTTATTAGATTTATTTAATTTTGACAATATTTCGTAAGTGTATATTATCGTCATATTAAATAAGCGACATCTATGAGAGGTTGTGTGTAACAAAAAGATAATATAGCATTATTCAAATTCAAATTAGAGGCGTATAGAAGTATGAGTAGCTTATAAAATTCTAACCCAGAATTTAATAATAGTAGAGATGAACGACTTTATTTTCTTCTGTGAAAGACAATTTTTTTTTTCAATATCCAGAGAATATTAGTGTTTCTATAAATTCATGCGAAATTAATATATACACCTACTTATATCACTTCGATTATTTATTGAATGATTCGAAGATATTTATCTTTTTTTTACAAAATGAATGCAACTAGTTGCCTGCTAAAAGATAATACATGCAATTGAAACCTATCGTCTCTACTATGATACCTTCGATCAGAACTTTGATTATAATGTCTTATTGCAAATAAAATAATAGCATTTTTCTTCAATCCCAACCGATGAATTTAGGTAGCACCAAAATTTTATCAACAAACAAGCCTATTTCGATTATACTATCCATTGAGACAATGAACATCCTTTTTAAAGTCATTGTACACCAAGTGCATCTGACTGCATTTGTCCATATTATCAAGGGAAAACTCTGTAAAATAACCAAATTATGTGTTGTAAGCCGCCCTTCAATAAATCCATGTTGTTATCAGGGTATTACATGACACTAATGGATTGATAAGAGAATGAATCATTTCACGTTTTATTGAATATGTTTATACATGGAAAAGTATCCGAGTTTGCTTATTTTGGTTTTAAGCACTGGCATAATATGCGCTTTCTTGCACGTTGTTGGAAAGCAACGTGATTACGAAGACGAAGGTATGAAAAACGGAAACATGTCGGACGTGGGTGAAGTTGCTGAGTCAGCTACGTAAATAGATGATGTTGCATCTGGACCAACCTTTACTGGTATTTGAACCGAGAATATGGTTTAAATGTTTCTCTTCCCTTCTTCATATACTAAGTATACACGTATTCCCCATAGTATCATCACCATCACAAAATTCTAGACCAATAGCCGGTTGTCCGTTTGGACACAGAGAACATATTTGAAAAAAATTGTGTAGCCATAATATAAGTCTTTTTCATCCAATCATATGGTATTCTCTACATTTACAGTAATCCAAGGACCCTCAACTGATTATGTTCTCTAGGTACCTAGAACGCTGGTGGTTCTGTGATTTCAAACGACAGCTTCAAGTCGGGACGAATTGTCCAATGAGCTTTTAAGTCAAATGAGGCCGCTTGAGGCGAGTTAAGCCATCGGCCCGGGACGTTGTCACCGCACTGGTGACGAAAATCCTTAACAGCATTCAACACCGGGTCAGCGCGAACGGCACTCAACGTCCAAATGCCTCAATCTGAAATAAAGACATTATAGGAGGGTTCGCCTCAACGGTGGAGCGATTAGAACTCGATATAATATCAATAACAATGACAACTTTCAGAGTTGTTATTTAGACAGCCTGTAATTGAACGATTGCCTGTATTGATTACCTTTAGGCAAATTTAGACTGATAAAATTTATCTCAGCGGCCTAATGCTATCGTAAGCGCTCTATCGCTCGCATTCTTCTGTAATTATCAACGTTTATGTCTTTCATTCTTCTTCTACATAACCTCAATTGACAAACTGCTAAAGGAGATAGAGTCTGATTATGGAGCAAATTCCTCGATCGACTCTTATAATTTATCATGCAAAGACTAGGATCTGATCCATGTTCGGTTCGTTGATGACCTTGTTTCTGGTTCGTTGAGATCAATTTTTTTGAAAGTTCTTATTCTTGTGTCAAGCTATTCCTACACCTAAATTCATTACTACCCGCTCGATAGTTAAATGGCGAAAAGTAAACTAGCACACAAACGTATACAACGCCAACATTCATATGAAAAAAGAATCTATTAAAAATCAAAATAGAAATCCTAAAAGAATCTAGGTAGAGGCCCGTTTGTTGCGTAAAAATAAAAAGGAATTCCTCAAGCCAAACGATTTATTCATCGCCTAATACAACCGGATTATTTTAGGTATGAGTGATGTTTACACTAGCCGGAGATGCGCGATGCGTCAGGAACGTGAGGGGTCCGGCACCGGTGCGGGGGATAAAACCGAGATGTGTAAAAGAAGAATTGAAGATAACGCATACGAGACCAGATTATGTGTACGGTTAGATATTGAAGACTAGATATCAGCCGTGACTTCGTTTATTTGCGTCTAGTTTACCAACCTTCGACATCACTCAATGCGACCTCGGACCAAGTCATTAAAAATTCCTTTTAAATTGAACCAGCACTATAATAAGTCGACTCTAACCCAGTATTATCCACTATAGGAGTTCAAGAAAATCTCAGTCTCGGGCTGAGAATGAAAATCTTCCGGTTTCGATATGGGTTATGCCGCTTGTAATTCTAGTTCCTATATCGGTTCGAATGCCGACGCCATGTTTATTTTTGATCCCACTCTACTTTCATTTCTGATTGGAATCAGTTTCCTCTCCCTAATGTCTATCCCATTTCCGGTTTCGACACCGGTGCTGTTCTCGGTTATGATGTCCATCCAGATTTTTGTCGTAATCACTATCCTTTTCAATATTGATTCTAGTCCTAAAGTCAATCCTGGTGTCATTCTCAATATATGATATAAGTTTGCCGATATAGATACCGCATATGAGATATATTCATGTTGATTATTCAAGTAATGTCCATTAGAGCACGTGAAAAAAATAGGTTAACCCTGTAGGCCAACCCTGAAACTTCCCGCTATTTTCGAGTTCAAAACACTCGAAAATATACGGGATTTGACGCGATTTTTTGAGTAAAAAAAGGTTTGTTTCGATTTCTTTTGACAACGATTTCTCGCGAACGAATCAACCGATGTTGATACCGGTTTGCGGCAATCGACATGTTTTTAATAGGTTAAGAGCTGATTAGATTTTGGAATTGATCGGTCAAGCCATTTTAAAATGATTTTGGAAAAACCACTTTAAAAAAAATTCTTAGTTTTTTGAAAATTTCTCAAAATCTACCGGTCCATATCGACCCAAACTTTCAGGAAATCTAAGTTTGGTGAAACTATTTGGAACACCGTTTAGTGAGCTTGATTCGGTCAAGCCGTTTAAAAGTTATAAGAGGTTTACATACATCCACACACACACACATCCACACAGACACACGGACATCGTCTCAGGGATGATCAAGGAAGCTTTCTATACCCTCAGAATTTCGAGATCTGATGAGAACTCGATTTTCGCAAAATGGGGTGAAACCAATAACTTCCCGAAAATTTTAGAAAATTTTCAATTTTCTTAGCGGGAAGTTAAAAAACAAGCATACAATATTTCACTTTTGTTCACTTACATTTACAATATTTTATTTTCCTGTGCTTTTGTAACAGATGTAAAAGCCATTCCTTGTGCATGATTGCTATACGTGATTGCTTCAGTGGTCTTCCCGTGAAAAGCAAACAAACAAACAAATATTTCCTTTCATACTTAACTTCTATTTTGGCAAGACATATAGCCATGCTATGTACAAAAACTGAATTATACGAGTCCAGGAGTTTTGGATCAAACAAAGACAAGAATACAGACATACTAATAATGTTTCACTTTTTGAATTAGAAAGAATGAATGTTATGTTTTGCGATACCCAATATTGGTTAAATTCGTCTTAATTATTGTCATTAATGGATCCATAAAATGTTTTATGACTTCAAATGGGATGAAATATCAAATGTAGGCGATTTCATTAAATATAATACACTTGTCGAGTGATTATACAACAACATTACGTAACAAGTAAATTAGAAAAAAAAAAACACTATTTCGACTTAAAGTCGACCACTGAATAACTTTTTGCATCAAATTTTTACTACACCATTGATCATCAGAGGGTATTAAAAACTTGATATATCTCGATGTATACGTAGGGTATGAGTTCTCACAACCTTTTTATACCAGATTGAGGGTACACACTTGGCTCGTTGCGCGTTGGGGGCCGCTAACGACCGTTTTTGAAACTATGTCCGCGCCGGTGGCTTAACCTGTTCTCTGAATTCACAACACGAACGATGTATCATATAAATCATAGAATAATATCAATGGGTATATATCGACGAACAAAAGTGTTGGCATACAATGACCGCACATCTTCATTTATGTCGAGAACTATCGAGTCCAATTATGATATAGAACTCGCATAATAGAATAATCAACTATTTTTTTTTTAATAATATTTTTTTTTATTTAAGGATAAGTGCAGTGAGATATTTTTTTTATATAACTACAAAAATAACCCAAATTATAATCTTCATGTAAGAGGTGAGCACCAATCAAACCAGAAAGGCTTGTCGTCTTTGTTTAATGGTGCCATACAAAATACTTGTTCGATTGGATTTAACAACAATGGTATAATAAATAATGTTTGATGGCTTAGGGTGCTTTGCCAGTCGGTCTATTCTACGATTAATGGAATACAGAAATGTAATGGAATATTCCATTTCGCTCCGACTGCGTTAGCGTTTTGTTGTATTGTGGTTTCCTTCTGCGTCATGTACACTCTGCGAGCTGTTATCCTTGCGTACACTTAGAGTCTATTTGCAACTGATGCATTACTATATGTTTATCGCTTGTGGTATTTAAATGAAAATTGACATCAGTAGGTTATTATGTGTATCTGACTGTCCATTTATAGGTCATCCTTGTCGAACGATAAAAAAACAATACAAAATACGGGCATTATCTAAAACAGTTGGCGCACGCACGACTATCGTTCATACCGTTCTATGCGACAGACCGTTCTATATAGAAGATAATAAGTAAGGCTTGTTCTGAAATGGACGTTAATGACACTTTTTTCCCAAAAAAATCACATTATTCCAAGCTGATAATATTCGTCAAATAAAGAATAAAATTGTCGGAATATGCCCTTACATTCATAGCCAATTTTTTTAATACATTTCATTTTTAATACATTTTTTATTATGTTGAGTCAGTCGGGTTACGAGTTATTCCACATCAAAAAATACATTTACTACATCAATAAACTACCCCATTAAGCCCAACATTTATGTGTGATTTAAAAAAGCGTAGTAGCAAATACGAATATAGTTTTTAACACCCAAGATTAATGCGAATACATCCTTAAAGTAAATTAAAGAATAAAAAGCTGGTCTACCGTCGGCCGCATGGTACAACCTCGCTGAAAATGTGATATAGCCTTAATTTTTTCTGCGTGCGATATGGGGCGAAAGTGACTGCACGTGAGTCGATCGATACCAACCCGACATATAATAACACAATTGATGAACAGAAAAATATTTATTTATTCATCGAATAACCATCAATCGATTATCAACAAAAAATATTCTCTCTACAACCGGAGTGCAAAACAACTGCCTTTTCGTCTATTCGACTTTGAAAATTAAATACACTGAAATTCAAAAAGTACTTAATTTTTTCTGTACCAAAAAAGTTACTTAATTATTTTTTCTTTAGACAAAATTTTATTCTATCCTGTTTTGCTCTTTTAAAATATCGAACTTTACCTTATATAAATGAATTTGTTATACAAATGTTATTGCATTTACCTATAAATATTATTTCTTAAGACAAAAACTTTTCAGTTGGCCGTTATTAATAATCAGAAGATAGCCTATTAATTTGTGCCTCGAATTTACCTATTTCAAGAAATAATTGTTAAAATCATGCAACATCACAGAATAACAAGGCAAGAAAAGCCGAACTAAATACTAAAAGTAAGATTGTGAATATTTTTTTTATTTGAGATTTAAAAAGGAATAAAATTATTTATTTGAAATTAAAGGCTATGTATTAAAGGATATATTTTAACTACTGCTCCGTATTAGAATTCCGAAAATAAGTTCAATTATTTTAATAAATATTATTACTGTGAAGTGGGGTTGTTAAAGTCTGACACTTGACGCTCATTTTAATTCAAGTAAAATTTTAACTGAGAATAACATTGTAAGGTTTATTTTAGTAAAACGAATAAAACGAGAGAGTTGGAAAATTGAATAAGACTGAAGAATATAGCTAAGAATTAATTAAAACTAATATTTTTGTAGGGAAAAAAAGACTTTAGAATCGATGCCGAAAATTAAGTTAATAATAATACATTCGATTAATATAGAATTTTTTTCAGGTATTGAACGTCCACTGCTGGGGCTGAGTTTCTTAGTAGATTTCGATAAAGTGGGACGCCTGGCCACTTGTGACCAACGGTGGCCCACGAATTTTATCAGTCTACCTGGTAGAAAAACGCCCAAAGACGCAATGTTCACGACCAGAGAACTTTTCTTCCCCGACGGTTGTCAGTTCTACGAATGACGTGACCTGCCAATTGCCATTTCCACTTGTTGGTCCTTTAAGCTTTCCCAATCAATGTGGTCTCTCTGCAAATTTCATCGTTTCAGATATTCGAAGACGAAACCTCGAGTATGTCTCAGCAACGTCTACCTGAGCACAAAGCGAGTCCAGACCATTGAGATCACCGATGCACAATAACCGAATATTCTGAATTTATATTCCGAAATATAAATTCAGAATTTATATTCTGAATATAAATTCTGAATTTATATTTCAGAATATAAATTCAGAATGATGAGAGAGATGAAAGAGAGGTTTCATTATTGAAACCTCTCTTTATGAGGGTCACATCAACTGAATGGCCTTGAGTCACCGTCGACATGATACCGTGCAAAGGATTTCCGGCTCCGAGACACTGGCCTTCATTCCCAAAGGCTTTATAGGGCAATATCTAAAGCACACCTTCTGATAAGAACGTTTCTATGTTGAAAGAAGATGCCTTACGTTGGCACATTGTAGGTATATCTTAATCTGAAAAGAGGGAGATATTACGATTGGCTTCCCCTTCAGCGACTTGTTCTATTACTGGAAATATTAGACAGTCTTTCTCAACATGGTATCGAGCTTATCATACCCCAATCTCTCGCCAACCACTCACTGAAGAATTCTTAACGAGTTTAAAGTATGCTATCCTGTCTACAGTCTGAATTATGATATTGTATTGGTTGAAAGCCATACAAGTTCACTCGTCGATTTCTATACTTCGATGATGAAGTAAAGGTTATGTAGGCATTTCAAAACTTTCATACGTACCTGACCAACCCGATGCACAGTTATGAAGGAGAACTTCAATGCAAAACTAGGAAAATGGAATGGCGATAAGCTAAGAATGGTGCCGTTTGTGAAACTTTTTTTTTGTTAATGAATCACTAAATAAAAATGACACCAAATGTCCTTACACAATTTTTTTTTGTCTCCTCATACCCCATCATGGTTTCGACCTCTTAAAAATACGGACTGAGATTCTATGTATATAAAATATACATCTTTAGTTAAAATAAAGTGAATTTCTTGAAAAAATACATCTCTGGAATTGGAAAAATACAACGCTTCAGACATTTTTCAGCGATGTTTTCACTTGTAAAATTATCTAGTTTTTCTCCCCTTTTACATTATGAACTTATGTACTCATATACGTAGCACGCACGAGTCAACGGATCTAACCTTTAGGTTTGAATTTCTTCAAAACTTCCAGAAGTTCGAGGTTTTCCACTCTGTTATTTATCTTCCACTTGGTTTTCCATAATTTCGCCTGAAGTATAACAATAATGTTTTCTAGAATAATATTAAAATTTAAGGCATTACTCTGATGATTTAGTAAGTAACTTTGCAAACAATCCAAGTTTTACAATCTACGTTACTTTTCGTCATGCACGCTTTGTATTCAATGTTACACAATGATTTTTAACACAATTCATCTATATAGAATTTTTTATTATATATTGTAGTCGAAGGACAAACGAACAGGCGAGCTAGGAGAGTAGATGGTCATCGCTGCCCATGGACCCTCGCAACCCCTGTGCGTCGCCGGCCTCTTGGAAATGAACAGGATACCTAATGGAGAGAGATAGGAATAATGGTAGAGGGAAAAGGGAGTGGGCCACCGGAACTTTCACACACTGGATGAAATGTAACAGCGGAAGCTGCTACTTCTTGTCCTTATTCTACAAGAGGATGGTATTGCACTGATCGACTCGAGCTATTTTTGTTCTGAGGACAAGTCGGTTACTGTATGGCTCTACCACAGTCTAGGACTTGCTAAAAAATTACTGAATTTTTTACTTAGAGACATGTACAGATCAATTATTTAAAAATATATACAACAAATTTTTGAAATATAAATTTTAAACAGAATATTTGGATTTTCTTTCTATTTTTTCTGCGTAATATGGACGCAAAAAAAAACTGCCATCTCTGGCTACTTATATTGAGCTTATTAAAAACACAATAATAAATACAAATTATTATGTAAATATTTAAAATAGTCATTGTTTCATATTCTGACAAAATTATTATAAATGATTATATGCTTCTTGATAAAACGTGAAAAAAATCAGATAGTTTTACAATACCACAAAAAAATAGACTACATGATATTGTTTATAACGTTCATACGTCTATATTGTATAGTGGTCACTTCGTGAACAGGAGCTTATGTACAACGCCATCTGTCAGCGCATAAGCGAAAGAATTTTGTAAGTATGTGTCTGTTTTTTTCGTTTGTAATTAATGCCATCTGTTGATGTATAAGTGGATGAAGTTAATAAGCATGAGATCTACTAGATCGACAATTCACTAGGGCATGAATTTAGATTGACACGACGTAAGCAATAAATTCAATCACGATATGATGAATGAGATAAATCCAACAAATGTTTCTATGTGTTCCTAAAGTGTGTAAAAGGGTTTGAATTATTTTTAAAATGAAACCTCAACCGTGCATATTTCGGGATGGTTTTCTTTTTATATTTCATAATTTTCGCATCATCGACCTCTACTTAATAAGCTCAGTTTACAAATATAAAGTCAGTTTGAAATATCAATTCGATTTGTTCTTCTGACTGCCCGGATATCCTCACATGTAGACGTACCCAGGTAAAATTAACGGCTGTATCAAGGATATAGTCAACTAGGATTTTTTTATTTTACTTTTTCAAAGAACTTTTCACCTCATGCATACAAAGCGTCATACAATCTCAATCAGTTTTCGAAAAACATTTTTGATACCACATCAGACACCTCGAATACCTTTCCTTCTCCTACTCTATCCTCCGCTTTCTCGAATCAAGCCAGTGCATATTCCGGTTTTGATTAATTTGATTTGTTTATATTTTTATTTTGAACAAGAAAAGATAGTCACACAGTGACAAATCAATACTCCAAAATGATCTATAAATTCAACTAGTATGTGCTTCGGAAAATCTCTTGTTTTCAGTCTTTGTTATCGCATTGTTGTGAAGAAATGGTAGCCCACTGAAGCCCGTGTTCTACAGCAGCAACAAGTTCTGGCAAACATCTAGTAACACACTACTCAGCAGAGATGTTTCTTTCTTGTCGAAACACCATCGACACCAGATGAAGCATTAAAAAAATTGCTATCAAAAATTTGCCTGCACTATTCGTTCTCCTCAATTTAAAAACCGTTGGTTCATTCTGAAGCAACTACACGGTCTACTGACGCTTCGTTTATGCATCGTACTGATAAATCCATGATTCATCGCCCGTAACGATGTCTCAACGCGTCGAGATGAACAGTTTTAAATTTTGCTAATGTATCACGGGCTTATTCTTCACGAACCCGCTTCTAAGCATGAGTTCCATTGTCCAGTATCGAGAATGAAACTATCCTACGTACGCGACGCATAGAATTTTATGCTTTATGTACTTCCCGATAAAACTGCAATACATGCTAAATACTCATCGTATGTAATTCGCTTATTCTCTTCAATAAAATGTTTCACCGCCTGCAATTTTTTTTCTGCAACAACCGTCAAAAGCTGACCACTTCTTTTTTTGGCGGTCAAAGTTACTCTACCTTGTCTACCTACCTAAATAGTCGCTTTACAAGAACTTTTAGCTTCGAGCTCCATTCGAAGTATTTCATATGATTCTTTTGTTTTTAATCGACATTTAGAATCGTATAATATTGTTAATCCATTTTTTATCGATTCATCGTTTTGTGGCACAATATCTTCTTTGTTCAGAATAACAATTATTGAACTCTCAACTAAACAGTCCAACTCACATGCATCGTATTTTGACAGCTCTTCTAAAAATAAAGGACCAACATTGTTTACAATTAAATCAAATAAAATAAAATAAAAAAAAAAAAATTAAAACGTTTCACCTGCCCAGCATCGTTCCCGCAACCGGCTGACGAGTTACATGCAAAACTGAAAATCCAATACGAGCCGGTGATACATCCGCAAATATACAGTCGGAGGTATTCATATAAACAACGTCACCGCATAACGCGACTCGTAAACTATTTTCGGGACGGCTAGATCCGACTATGACAAGCGCGGCCGACGGCCACGTGAGAAAACTGCGTTGGATTCGAACAAACCTTTTTGATGGTGGTTGTTTATTTTTTTTTCTTTGTTTGTTTCTTTATGAAAATTAAGTTTCTATGTTTTTTGACATACGGCTTAGACAGTCTTATTTGGTTCATTCGTCGTATCGTTGCCGGTACATACATTTAAATATGAGTTGGGTTACACAAGTCCGTTAAAAACGGAAAAAACAATAATTTAGGATTTGAACACTGTTTTATTTTGCGGCGTCCGTCTTCTCTAAGAGGTTATTGTGTAGTCTCTAATGTCGTTTGGTTACTACGACACATCATTAAAAATCCTGTTCTAATGGATGTTCACTTCGATTTCTTATGTTATGTTTTAACGTTGAAGTAATATATCAAAAGAAACTTAACTAAAGTGGGCTTTATTCATAAAAATACTTAACTTTGTTCGGTGCGCCTTTAAATTTCTATCACACAGGTGCATGCTGTTAACATTATCGATACCATTTTGAATTATTTTCAATACAACAATGTAATTATTGTTATCAGACCTTCCCATACTACGTAATTCTCGGTTTAACAAATGACCCTGCATACCAGCGTGGATACAGCATCAGATTTGCTATGATATCATCGATGAATTACCTATATATTTCATTCTCTACAGAACTTTTTGTCTTTTTATATTTTTTTTTATTATCTCAGGTCCCATAAATTCATTAACTATAGTTAATAATCATTAAATCATTAATGTCAGATTTAATATTACGCTCATCTACAATAAAATTATTTACTTACATACATTGCAACAGACGACAAATTTTAAGAGATCACACATTTCTCTTGTAGTTTTACTAAGAAAATTTATTATATAATTTCTGAATCGATTGAAAAGATCGATAGGTATAGGATATAGGATAGGTGGTAGCAAATTTAAGGCTATCTATTAATTTGTAACTAAAAACTTTGACAACGCAATAAATAAAGTATTTTCGTTATAAATCCCGATCTCGGCTGCACCATCGGAAACCATCTAAAAATTATTGCAATGGCAGAAAATCTCCGATCGCGTGCGCGCGCGCTCCCTCTAAGTACCTTAAGACGCATACGCCAAAACTCTATCTCCTTTGCTATGACTTTCATCAGCAATGCGCTGACGGCGTCCGGGGTAGACGGTTTATGTAAATCGTTCTACGAGACACGGAGCTAATTGTTCGTTTTGTCCTACAATTATTTTAAAAGGTCCTTGGTCATTTCACGTGTACTTCACAATTACCTCACTACCCACTACTTCACTCTAATTTGATAGCGAGACCCTGTCTGGTCCCGTGACCAATTTATCTCTTTGTAAATATGACGATTTATGAACTTATAGAATAAAATTTGATTTTATATGGTTGTTGACAAGTAAAATTTGGTTGGAGTGTTCAGTTAACTAAATTCGTAAATCTTAAAATAAGAGACACATTTGACTTGTACATGTCCCCCAATCTGCCTCTTGATTGATCCTTTTTAGGGTTCCGTACTTGAAAAGAACAAAACTGCCAGCAGTTTTTATAAGACCCTTATAGGACCATTTTGTTGTCCGTCCGTCTGTCCGTTTGTCAAAACCCTTTTTCTTAGAAGCGCGTTCAGGTATGGAACTGAAATTAATATCAAACACTCCGATGCGATTCAATCAATCAAATACTTGGAGTAGTGAAAAAATAAAACTACTGCGTCAAAGCAAACAAAAGATACGGCCGTTTATGCCGCATATTTTAATACTCACAAATAAATTAAAACCTATAGGGTTTTTCTCGTTGACTTTAATTCATGAAACTTTGGCAAGAAACAATGCCATGCAGCACAAGAAAATACAAAAATCCGAAAACGGTAAATTTGTAGTTATATCGCAAAAAAGAAAAATTTTTTTTAGCGATCATAAACTTATTTGCAGTTGGTAAACTAACCGCGACCTATGTCCATGTATGGCGACAACAGTTTTTCAACCGCAAAGTTAAGTTTGTCTCTCAATACAGTTTGTATTTTTTTGAAAACAATGTTCGGTACTTTCATTATTTACCTAATAATTATTTCGGTGAATATAGCGACACATTAGTTAACTGATTTTTCATATATAGTGCATTGCTTTGTAGTAACAGCTACGGAACCCTACATTGAGCGTGGTCTGATATACTCTTGGCCGGTTTTTTTTAGGGTTAGGTACTCAAAAAGATGTCAACGGGGTCCTGCTACGAAGAATATGTCATAAATAGTTAAAGCCGATTTCTCTGTGAATTGCTAGCATGAAATATAGCAATAGTTAAAGTATTACGTCACCAAGTTATTATAAGTCGTCTCCTTCTCAGCCGATCATTTTAAAGACTCAAATACGCGCACAATCCACTATTTCTCGCAAAAAGTCGAAATATCCATCACATATTTTTATTAGATATGTATAACGATTTCTTAAATATCCTACGAAACCCTTGAACACGAGGTTGAAACGCGCTTGTCACGTTTTATAAATATTTTCCATATCAGAACTCCCGGACAAGCGTTCGCAATTTAAATAGTTGGCCACGATTGGATAACAGATACAAAAAAAAATGTAACTCTCAACTTCATCTTCACGCTATTGCATAATCTCTCTCGGAGGGAACATGCAAAAGATCTATTACATTACACTGCCGAAAAAAAATGTCATTTTACAATTACACGATGGCCGAAATCCGCTATGGAGCGTTAGTGCCGTTTTTGTGAACTCGCAGAATTGAACGCTTAAACAAATTGCAGCGTTAGAAAAAAAAGGCCGCCTTGCAAACGAAAACAGGCCTTCAGATCTGAACGGTCTGACTCAAATTACGATGTTACGTAGTGTCGAAATAAATCTGACTTCTAACTTCTGGCGCTTAAAGTTCAATTCGTTTAACTTGTGCCGGTTCACGGCCAAGAATAACACAGTACGATGCGGACTTCAAGTAAAAGGAGAAACTGAAATGCCTTTCTATACAAACGTAGCTTGAACGCCCTTTGGAACACCTACTAGTATTTCTTAGAATACATCTGAACCGATATTTGTACAGAACGGGACACGTTTGAAAGTAATTAACTTACCATCGATACGTATTGAAACAGAACTTCATAGTTAACTTGGCATAGAAATAGATCACTAATACACTATTTGGTGGCCCATTGTTTTTAAGCATCAAAGACTAAAACTCCATTCTTCTATGTTCTTTTATTCTAGAATGAAAGTAGGAACTAGGAGTCATATAATGAAATTATGATTTTACCGGTCCCAGACTTTAAACCGACATCATGCATTGGCTTTGAAATAAGAGTCGAGTACTTTCTTAGTTGAAATTATTGTTGAATGTATGGACTGATTGAATGTTTTCTGTTCGTTTTGATTAGTCAAATTCAGATAATAACAGATAAAATAACACTTGATATCTAAAAATTTCAACAATCTTATTTGAATTTTTTGAAATTTCTGTCTCTCATAATACAAAATCATAATCCTTTATATGATATTATTCCAATTTATATGGCACTTGAGTTAGACCTCTTGTTACAGAAACGCCTTAACGTACCAAGCTTAAACCAATTTCGAGTATTAATTCTTATAACCAAATAATGGTGTAAAAAAATAATTTTTAATTAAAAGCAAAAATTCAATTAAAAGCAATAAAAAGCAAAAGCACTACAAATCTCACTCGCTGAAAGATCTTGAAATCATATATAAAGGGCTTTCCGATGACCTACTTACTATCTTGAAATTTGAGACTAAGACAAGTTTTTTAATAGATATGAAAAAGAAAATCAATAATTTTAAGTCCACAAGATAAACTGATATTTACCGTTAAATTAACATTCGAATATGCGCAACATAAAAATAATTCACTTTCCATTTTTTAATATTTAACGGCACAATTGATAGATACACCGGTCTCGCTCGAACTTAACCAGTTTTTCTACTTACGTACGTGGGACACTTGTAACCACATAATTGTAAGGAAATTACGCAATCAAATCTGAGCATATGATTTAAGCAGTTATCTTCAGTAGCATTCGGCGACATCTGCTCGATTTGGGGTTCGTTAAAACCTTTATATCTAAACCGTCATCTTACCTTTATTTTCATTTTTGATATGAAACACCTATAGGCGCAGGGTGAACCGGATTGTTAGCGTGGCGACGCTTGCTATGGCGACGGGTCGCCACGCTGTACAATGATATATATATATATATATATATATATATATATATATATATATATATATAGTCAAAATGTATACCGTAGTAAACAGCACCATCAAACCGAGTGAGAAGGGAGTCGTACAGTCGCTTGCGCATGGCGACGCGTCGCCACATCGTATACACAACTACCTGTGGACTGTATATATCTATAGTATAGCGTGGCGACCCATCACCACACCGTAAACATTACTACATTTTCATTAATATGATTGTATTTTTGATTAATGATCAATTATTAATTATTACTGTGACAAGCAATTGTCACAGTAATACCGTCAGAGGAAACATCGAATATAACTATTACTGAAGTCACAGGTGAAATGAGTTAAGTTGTGGCAACTTGAAATTAATATTGATTTTTTGTATTTAATGAAAATAATTGTTTATTAAATAAATACTCATAATTTTCTTCAAAAAATGTGTAATATTTAATTTTTCCATTATGCTATATTTAGTTCCTGTCGTAATCTTGTCTTTAATGCATATTAGTTGTACAAACTCGATGTTTCACATCTGCCAGGCGTCCCGTGACGGTTTACATTTCTTATTTTCATTGCAACATTAATGCATTTATTATTTTTAACGTAAAAAGTGGAAAAAAAAAAAGAAACTAATGATAATGAAATGAAAAATGTGAGTGTTTGTCATGTAATAACAAATTTGAAAATATCAAGTAATACGCAAGTTTCAAGTGAACCGTACCTCACAAGTTACTCTCTTAAAACAACGGCGAAAAGCAAACAACTTTTATTCGCTGGATAGAATTGCGTTTTTCTAGAAAAAAATGTTTTTCGGACGCCCATATTGCTAGCGTTCTGGTTCATCCCATTATTTACAAAAGATTTACGGAAAATTCAGTGATAATGTACATATTTATATCGTAAAGATAACCCACAGCAAACATTTCTATCCTTTACATTAGTGGGCAATACCTGCGAAGCTATTTTGACCGATACAACATTAATTTTTATCTATACATAAATAGAAAAAAAAAAATTTGTACAGTCTTCTCCTCTGTTTATCAATCGAGTTTCTCTTTTTTTTTGTTTAATAATTGTTGACAAGGTTTACTGTAAACTACGAAACAAAAAATCTGAAAAACTGTTGATTCATTCTGAATAGCTGAGACCATGTCTAAAAATTTTCGCTATAATATTCATCGCTGTATCACAGAAGTCCTTGAGTTAAAAATATAGTTGTCAATCAGGTTTTCAGCTTTTCAAGCTCAAAAATTTGAAAGACGATTGACTGCAGGCCATTTTTAAAACTTATTACTATTTTCGAAAATGTACTTTGAAAAATAAAAGGGCAGTAAATTATTGAACTCATCGAGCTCTAGAGAACGATCTTGGTGCTTTTTCAAGCTCTTAAAACCAAAAAATATAGTTGTAATACGTTTTGAGCTCATCGAGTTCAATAAAATCTGTATATATTAAAAATCGCTTGATTTTTATTAATTTTTTACCTACGATATATTTCCAACGCATTTTTCAATTTTAATACGCTTGACGGCATTCGAAGCAGTTTTTAAGTAAAGCAAAATGACCGAGAACCACACATTAATTCATCAAGAATTTCACATGTTATTTTGGAAAAAAATCCTTTTTTTTTTCGAAGATTAACGATATCTCTCAGACAAATCAGCCGATTTTTATGCAGTTTACGAGAGTCGATGCAACTGTTTAGAGAAGAAATCTGATTAGATTTATGTATTGATAGGTAAAGTAGTCTATAAGTCATTTCAAAAAAAAACCTTACTGACAACTTTATTTTTAACAGTTATCATAATCTACTGTGTAAAATTAGTTCAACATTTCAGGAAGTCTAACTTGAGTGGATCCTTTTCAAACGTCGTAAATTGCCTTGTTCGTTCGTTAACCCGTTAACACGTTCAAAAAATATAAAAAGTATACATACATAACTGCGCGCGCGTGCACGACCGAACACCTGCCCACACGCACGCAATCAAACACACAGAAATCATTCGGAAAATTGTCTAAATAGATATCTAGGACTCCAAAACATCAAGACTCGATGAAAATCGATTTTTAAAAGCGGATTAAAACAGTATCTACCCAATTAATGATGTATATTTTTCTATTTTCATAGAGGGTTGTTGTTAGAAGTTGGGAAAAAACCAACTCTACAGATTTTCTGTAGAGTTGTTTTTTTCCCAACTACTCATAAAATCCCTATATTTAGGATATCCCTATATATAGGAGTCTATTTTTCACAATTCACTTTCCTAACGTCTATAATCTACAATATTTGTACAGTACTCAATACTGATTACATTCTTACCATTTAGAATTCATACTATCTGTTACATATCCTATCCATTTGTTCGCATTATTATATCTACCTAAACTGCGATCGTATATAATTACTTCATTAGCGTGTGTTGTATTTTCAACAGTTATTAAAATTAAATTTTTAATTTAATTAAGGTAAAAGTATTTGTACACGCTCGCAACTAACTGAGTAAAACAAGATGAGAAAGTACATATTAAATGATTATATGCTTTTGGACCAAAAAAGCTCAATGAAATTCGAACTTAAAATTTTAATGAATTATTGCCTAATTTCAATCTCTAGCGACTACTAGTTCAATTATGTGAGTAAGTTACGTCGGGCATAGAGTGCTCTTTGTAAAATATTTAAAAATGAATACCTGTGTGTTTGTTTCGTTCGACTTCATCCAAATATGGAACTGTTGAACAGATTCTAAAGACTATTTCACTAACATAAAGCTATATCAAATCTGAGTGTAACAGGTTACTAATATATTCCCCGGCCTTATCCAAATATGTACGTGACCGATACCAGAATCGGAATCGAGTATCGAAACCGAGAGTAAAATTGCGAATGAGACTGACAGTAAGACCGGTCGATACAGTAGACGAAGGGGTTTATGATCAAGCGGGCGAAGCCGAATGCGATGTTAGTATTTAACGAAACGTAATCCAGCCGAAGCGCGGTCGGAAGTAGCACCAGACCGGATTACACAAAACCCTTTCTAATGGACAATAATTCTATTTTTTTTTTATTTATTTCTCAAACGTCCAAGGCATTGACTACTTTTGCTATCATTAAAATGATTAGGGCGTTTAGTAGCTGTATCATTGAGCGGGTACAGCGTTACGTCGAGACGTGATTGCGGATTATAAATAACTGAACGAGTCTTGCCTGTTACAGTTATTGGCGCGCAGGCTTAGCATTAGCGCTGCGACCGTTTTTATAAATGGGACATGTCAATTTCCCGTTCAATTATCTTTGACGGGCCATAATTTCATTACTCGTCCCATTATCGTAATGAAGAACTTCTCGTCCTCGGTCGGGGAAAGAAATAGTTTTGTAGTAGAAATAAACTTTGAAGACCACCAAGGACGGAGCGCGATTCCAAATAAAAAGAATTAGGATTCGGTTGTGAAAGAAACTAGTGAAAACATCGCTATGACTTTGAACTATTTATTTGGTACTCTTTTTTTCTGTTTGTACACCACTTGTAATAAGTATATTATAAAAAAAACTACTGATCCATTTATTTAGTTAGACCAGATCGAGCAATACGAGGTGAAATAGAAATGTATTTAAGCTTTTACGAACTCTCATTGCAGTCGCTCAAAAGTAACTACAATACAGAGAAAAATGCTTCGAAATGTGTATGAGGTTTGGTTGTGATATAATAAAAAAAAACTGGCTGACACAATAATATTTCCATAAAATTTATAGAACAAATGTGTGTGATGAAAGATTCGGTAAAGGTAGTCCTAGAAAATCCTATGCAGACTTAAATAGTGGCATATTGAAACATGGTCAATGGCAAATCCCCAAAACCGACAAGCCTGCCGGAAAATATTAATGAATGTCAATGAAGCAAGAGAAAGATGCAAATATGGGGTACCATGCGGAAATTTATAGTCTCTACCTACCTTTCTGGAAAATAGGCGTGAGTATATAATAATAAAAAATCATTTTAAAATTGCCATAAAAAATCAAAGAAATGCTTAATAAATATGACATAATAAATCGCTATTCACAACCTACCGCCAGTGGTTTTGGAACCAAATACCGATCGCAAGACAACCATCGCTTCTGCCGCTCATAACATTAATGATCATGGTGTGCAAGAAACGTCAACAACATTGACGAACGACATCAGTTTTTTTTAAGTAAAAAACGAAGCTTGTTTTAAAATTAAATAAAATTACTTTTACGAAATGGTAGACAATGAGTTCTTATGTCTTTTTCATTATAAATTTTTGATTTCAATAGTCTTTATTTTTTTTTGTCATGCAAAATTAATTATAACTTTCGATGAATATTTTTTAGTATATTTATAAATTTGCCCAAAATTAACAATCAATTCATAAAACCTAAAGGTAAATAATTATAAAAATAATTCCATTATATTTTTTTCTCGTCCATAAAGTTGTCTCCCGTACTTATTTTCGTTGCAAATAAATGGCAATTCTATGTTGTAAATCCGACCGAGAGTCCTTTTGTCAGAACGAAGCGTCCGCACGCACGATCGCACAGGCGCCAGCCGCGACGGATGCGCCAGCGCACCGACGATCATAATAATAATTATAATGGCACATCATACACCTTACACGTGTTCCTTTTCGGTCACAGTCGAATGGTGGGGGTCGACAAAATTGGCAAGTTGGTTGATGCATTAAGATTTGCTACCCCAAATTAAACGTAATTTTAATAATCGCTCTATTTAGAATTTAACTCCAAACGAATTGTATCAATTCAGGCCTCATTATACGTGTTATTTGTTTCATTATATCTAACCACATGCGTAAAATATATTTTTCCAAACTATGCATATCGTCGTTAAATATAAAATAGCATTGGAAATAGGAAATTATATGATAAAAATGTTAAATCATTTCATGTGTTATTAAGTAACAATTTTTTTATTTTCTTATGAAACTATCCATTTAGTATTGTGATTATTGCATTATTTTTTATTCAATCTCTCAAAGTCCATTTTATGCTATATTCACTATGGATGAATTTAATAATATAATACAAATTAATTAATTTCTAGTTTAATCTAAAGTGTAACATTATTTAAGGAGATTTTAAAAGGTTGAAAACCTTTATATTTCGAGCTACTTTCGAGCTCAAAGTCTGCAAAAACGTACCTAGCAGTGAATTACTGAGTTTGAACTGAAAAGGTTGATTTCTGTGCATTGTCAAGTTCTCCAAGCTCAAAAATATAATTTTAATACGTTTTTAGAGTTGCACTTTACACTTATATCTATCGCACGAAATATTCGATTTTGATTTGTTTTCTAACATACAACATTGTTGTTTGAGCAAAAAAACTCGACCAATACAAAACATTAACCCAACAAGAACTTTAGATGTTATTTTGTAACATTTTTTTTTTGCGAATTTTTCGGTGATTTTACCCCTCGGACAAACAAACCGATTTTGATGCAGTTTACGACGATCGATGCTGCTTTCTAAACAGAAGAGCTAGTTAGATTTTGGTATTTATGGGTAAATTAATTTAAGCAATATTCTCAAAATACTTTTGAAAAATATATTCAACAAACACACACACACACACACGCACACAGAGCACTCGATAAATCGTGAAAATAAATTGCTAGGACCCTACAACTCAAGATCTGGTAAAAACTCGATTTTCAAAAATCGGGGTAAAAACAGCAATTTCCCAGTTTTATTAAAATTTACAATTTTTATTTAATTGTGTGCTTTAAAGTTTAAAAAAGCCATGCGACAAAAGTGAGAATTTATAATAATTTCTTATTCTAAAATATATATGTAATATTAACTACATTGACGTTGTATGATTGATATTATTTGAGTGAATAAGAAATAAAGTCGGATTTTTATTATAAAATACAATTATTCTTTCTATTCCAATACTATAAATTACACGTATATAATTATATTTTTTCATTAATCATTCGGTGCAACTATCTCTATTTGAATTGTTTCATTTCTATTATATTCTAATAATTAAACAATACATTCCAAAAAAATTGTACATGGTTCATCAAAAGAAGTATTCATTTCAAAATTATACCGACTAATAGCTGTTTCTAAGCAGTAATACGAGAAATGAAGATTGGATTTTTCATGCTTTCATAATTGCCTGTCGCCGCGTTCATGCTGAGCCTGCGGCCAGAGAGCGCCGACATCCTTAGCTGTAATTTTCCATATTTACGATCACGCCACCGACCTCACATAAATCCATTCGACACACTAGTAATGAACGATATTTCAATTAATCAGGCGATCAGATAAGTTTTATTGCTACAAATAAATAAATTGTCCAAAATATCACACCATGTGACACCGTTCTCGAAGTAAAGCGGTCATATACAAACATATACCTAAAGGATAGCTGACCTGGACGAGTTTATTATACAACTCGTACAAGAAACTTAATGATAATATCAAAATCAAATTAAAATTATAAAGAAGTGATTATAAAATGTAATGACGTGTTTCAATTGTTGTGCACACAGTGACTTGTGAGATAAATAAAAACATTTAAATCTGTTGAATATTTAATTTTGATTATTTTTTTGTCATTAACTAGCTGACCCGTGCGAAAATTTCGCACTTCATAATAATAATAATGACCGCCTAAAAAGCAGGTGATAATAAATAAAATATCTTATTTTTTTTTTTATTATTTTACAAAATTTCTTTGTACACAACATTAGCGGTAATAATGTAATCATGAGTAACTTTTTGAGCGTATGTATCTTTAACACAAACATAAATATCACTAAATTTACGAACTCGTGAAAAGGCCACGTACAATTGCCCATGCGAAAAAACTGGTTCTGGTAAATACAATCCTGCCCTTTGAAGTGTTTGCCCCCGAGATTTATTAATGGTCATTGTTTAATACTGTTTAATTATTTTTTTTTTGTTAAGTAAAACATTAATTTAAACAAAGTGACTATTTTTCGTCAGAAGCCAGGAGTATAAGCTTTAAAATGACGTAAAAATCATTAATTTTGATGCAGAAATAAAGAAGTTATGGCGTTTCCACAAAAAATAGCTTAGAGAAATAATATATATGATGATTGTCGATTCGATTCTCGGCCTTAATATTTATAGTACCCTGGTATTCGAGCTTTGCTCGAACAGCTTTCGAGTTTGTTTTGAAAATACGACAACTTTCCACGGGATGAATTGGTTATGTTCATTTATAACAAAAAATATTTATATTATATTTAGCTACGTATTTTATGTACATACATTGCCATCTGTAGCTAATGTCATGTAGTGTGCCATTTGAGAAAAAATAACATTATAAATATTGAGGTAATGCTGCAAAATGGCACTAAATAAAACAAAATACAGTATTCTTTTTATCTCCATTTTGCAGGATAGATTGCCTTAGAAGTTTAGATAGATGGGTCTATCTAAACTTCTAAGGCAATACATCAAAGTACTGATTGCCATCAAATTCGTCACAGCCCTTTATATATATAAAGTATTTATTTGTCAAATTAATTCAATCATTCCAACTGATAAATATATTTATTTCATTTTGTCACCTTATGTGAGTAATTATTGTATGTATATACATATATATATAATTTCTCATCATTAATTGTGAATTCGATTTCCGGCTTTATTAGCTAATTATTTATTAAGCCATAAGTTAATATTAGAATGATACCATTGAATATCAAAATTCATGCATTATTTATTCAGTACCTTTGCGTTAGGTGTAATTTCGATGGATATCGGTAAGGATGAATTTTTTGTCAGTTTTTATTTGTCTCTGTCCACAGCGGCGTTTGAAAAATGCTAGTTTGAAAAAAATTGTAAAATCAAAGACGATCAATAGTCGGACTATAAAGTTACAAGCGGCCAAATAGTTACGAGAAATTATTTTACGTATACCTTTTCAACTACCTACGTGTTCGCTGCGAATAATACGCCTTTTTATGCAAATCGTTACAAAGAATACTAGAAACTTATTTAGAAGCCTTGCCCTTGGAACACGAACCCTCGGTTGCTTTCATGATATTCATGAATAGAAACTTTTAATAAGCTATTTTTGGAATGGCAGCGCCTAGAATTGCAGTTGAAAGGGCCTCGGTAATCACGTGGTTGACTTTGTAAAGTTCTCTATACGACAGATGTAGGTTTAAATGTCGATGTGTTAATTGAAAGTGTTTGATTGATTCTTCTTTTACAGAATTCATAGGAGGTAAGCAAGTATGCGGTTGGAAAGTGGATGGTCACCGCTGCTCATGGACACCTGCAGTGTGGAAGGTTTTTAAAAAGGAATACACTCTTTTCTTTAATAGCCGGGATATTCGACTGTATTTCATACATGGTGAAAGATAGAATTTTATGTAACTTTATTTTATTTGTTTCGATTTCAACATTTTGATTCTATAGAATCAAGTAATGATTTAATTGATTTCATTTATTTATATTTCAAAAAAATCTTAATTAAGTTGTAATGTTCATTATTATGATTACTTTAAGTTCAAAGAAAAATCCAAGCACGCGCTGGATTGTCCTAAATATGAAAAATACAAAAACTGCTTTTAATTAAATTAGTGAACTACAACATAACTAAGAAAATTTGCATAAAAAAACATACGAAAGCGCACAAAGCCGTCGTCGGGCGCTAGTCTTCCAAGTTACGTCTTCGCCCGGCCTTCTGAGGAATTCTTTCAGGTGCACCGACACCGATAGCTCATTAACGGAAGCCATAGGAAGTTGCTTGAGTCCGTTGCCCACGTTTGGATGTCGTATCGTTGATAGGGACTATTATGAAGATAATATTCTGTGAATTGTATTATTAAAATTATTTTCTAATATACAAAATATTCGAAAAAAAAAATTATAATTGTTTTTGGGTCTTAAATTTTATAATTTACGTGATGAGATTGTAATTCTTCATACATCTTTTTTATTCAAAACCATTTTCGGTAATCCCACGACTAATGACTATTATATTATTATGAATTTTTCGTTTTAACGAAAACCATGCTTCTGAACGCCAAATTACATTTTGTTAATATCGTTAATTTGACAAATAAATAAATGCTCCTTTGTGCTACATTGCCCGTATAGTATTGCAATACCCACGTATAAAGTAGACAAATAAAAGACTTATCATATGCCAATATATGCTAAATATAGTATACAAAAAAAAATTGAAAAAAAATTTGATTTTAGCATTTGAAGAACTAAAATTTCAAATATGCCAACTATCTTATTAATATTAGGTAGCAAAATTACTCATAACTGGATATTTATTGTAATCGAATTAAGGCAAAAAAACAGTTTTTATTTGTATTATTTAAAAAATACTTTCCATGACAAGACATTCCCCGTTGTTTTAAAACAAACATAAGAGATATAAAAGACATTTTGTACAAGACTAAGCAATATTATAATGAAAGACATCCAAAACATTGATTATTTTCTTGTTAATTACTTGATCACTATACAGAGTACTTCGCGTAACATCTCCAACGTAAGATCTCTAAGAAAACATTACAATACGTATTGATTACTTATTATTCTCGACAAGAGTGTAATCAAAGCAATTGAAATTGGGCAACGGCGATGCCAATTACCCAATTCTCCTATCAAAGCTCGTCGATTCAAAGAAATCATACGCTACTCCGTCATAGAAATTGAGCTATCAATGATCAAGCAGAATTATACAACGCCCGCTGATAACAATGGCTTCTAGCAGGCGTACCTTGATGTACTCAAGGGATTTACTCCACGACGAGTAAATATAAGTGATGATGGTCCACAAAGGATAATGACAGATGTTGATCATTTATATACTAGCTAGCTTTCGTCCTCAGCTCCGCCCTCGTGAGCATACAGTGAATTGTAATACCGGTTCTGCTCTCGTCCCAATACTTGAATATGAAAGAATAAGAGAGTATGAGGTGACTTAACACCATATAGACTCGAAGTTCTAAGAATAATTTTCTATATTAATTTACAGTTCCCAGTATAAGAGAATTGTATGCATATAACTCTGCTTCTAGACAATGTATCAAGATGAGACATACCCTGTATTGTAAGTTAGTATTCGAGCAGTACACCTGAGAAAAATCGCATCAAATCCCGAACAGTACACAGTTGTTCGCGGATTGCTCTAACGAACAAACATATAGACAAGCAAAAATTCTATAAGTACTTCTTTTGGCTTCTGTTGCACCTATAAAAAGCTACTATATCAATTTTTCACAGATATTCCCCAATGCAGACATCGTTAAGTTACAGTTTTATTACACATAGAGCAGAAAAAATATCTCAAAAGCTACATTTTTCAGTTTTTCTCGACTGGTAATAAATTATAAATACTACTTTACTGTGCAGCGAATGTTCAATACAAGGTCATCAACTGCGCTACCATGTCGCGTTAATTAATATCGTCGAGTGTAGTATATTTTTATAGCATTTGAGAGGGGAAATCGAGCGTGCGAGCCACCTAAGAGTAGGTGGTCATCGGCGCCTATAGACACTCACTACTTCAGAGTAGTCACCAATGCGTTTCCGACACTTTAGGACCAAATAATGTAATCGAAGGAGGAATGGGCTACTGAAATTTTCAACAAGGAAAGGATATCTGATGAAGGGGGGAAGTAGGCCACCGGAACTCCCACTCACTGGAAGAAACACACTAGTGCAAATTGCTACTTCACGTCCCTTCTCTGTGACAGTCTGGTACTTTACTGATCGAGCTGCCCCATGTACGAGCTGCAGCCAAGTTGGTCACAACAAGTTGGCTCAGCCACTTATTTATTCATCTTATTTTAGGGTTCCTAGCCAAAATGACAAAAATGGAACCCTTATAGTTTCGTCATGTCTGTCCGTCCGTTCGTATGTCACAGGCATTTTATTGAAAGACTACAAGACGTATGTTGATGAAGTTTATAGTGTAGGTATCTTGTATAAGCTGCTATTTAGTTTGGTAGTTTAATAACAAAAATCAATATTTCTACTAAGAGCACACCAAAAATTTAACAGAAGCTGAAAATAAGTTTTCCCAGCAAACATCAAGGTGTGGTACATAGTTCGATAGTTGCTTTAAAAAAGATTGTAATATTTCTTAGCAGTTTTTCTGGTTAAGTGAATAATTCCGGAATGAATTATTCCGAAAGTAGTAGAAATTGTCCTCCCCCTTTATTTTCTAAACCGTATATTCAAAATATATGAAAAAATAACGAAGGTAACGCTTAATAAATACTTTCAACAAAAATTATTTTCAATATGATCCGATATACGGTTTAGGAATTAGTGCTGAAAAACTGTACTTTTTAACAAATGGACATAAGCACCATGAAGATATGCTCTTTTGCTGATGCACTTTAGTTTACACTAGTTTAATTGTCGACATACCTACTTGTTTTTTCTAGTTGTGGGCGACTAAAGTGCTTATAACTATTCTAAACATGGAACATGCAAATAGTGTAACTACACACCTACTCTTTTCATCTGTCTTTGTAATAATGACTACGGAACCCTATAATGAGCACGGTCCGACACGCTCTTGACCAGTTTTTCTAACTGATTCGTCATAAAGTTTCATTCGCGACACTCTACGAGTATGACTCATTTGTATAAATCATGAACATTACGGTGTCATTTTTTCCAGAAAACTTTTTCTACTGCAAAATGTTATTTAGTCGCTTTCTGTTTGCCAAGATGTCAACCTATGTTCTGACTGCTTTTGCTCCTAACCATGTCCACATTTCAATAAATATACTCAGATGGGAACGATTACTCTAAGATATATTCTAGTATTATGGTAAACACGAACCGGCCATTATCGTGAACACTACCACTAACATTTTGACCTTTTCGGTTTGATCAGTTAATTACAATTAAGGCCCTATTAGATAATTTATAATAGTTGGACGTTGACAGTCATGCAAAAAAAAAATATATCAAGTTAATCAACTATGTTTTCATTAAAACCAAATTCAGGAATTACCATCAAAAATCACAATCAATGTAAAACTGAAATGATTTGTCAATATTTTTAAGGAAAACTGACTTAAGTCATGTGCCTATTGGTGAATCTATTTTCCGGAATTCCGTAGTAAGTACGTCTTTAACTAGACGTATTGGTCTAAGCTTAAAGAGTGCTCATTCAGAATGAGGATTACAAAATAAAAACCGATCAGTAAGCCAACAAAATAATGAATCTTCATAATTGAAAACTATGTATTTTCAATCCAATATGTCATACATACATTACATGCTATTTGTGCTAACAACTTTGTGCATCTATTAAACTTTTGTTAGTAGATTTTGATGAAACTAAGTCTGTGTGTTGGCACAAGCTATGCTCAAGTTTCCTTTGTTAACTTCATGAAGATCTCTTTAGCAATTTCAGAGATAAGCATGTTCAATAAGACCAACAATTTTTTTAAATATTGCCATATTGCATTCTGTTACACTCCCTGCATAATCAACAACCAGATTTTGGAAAATATTTTCAATGTACAGAAACAAAGCTTCTATAGTTTTATTACATACTAGCCGGCCGGCAGACGTAGTTCTGCCCTTTCTTGTGGGTGGCTATCCCGTATAATTAATGTCCGCAGCTCCGTCAGCATGGACGTAGAATGGATTTTTTTCATCTTTTGTAACGATCCATGTCCATCTCAATCCTGGTCGATTCCGATGCGCCAGTTGAATTTATGATTCTGATTCAATCCCACATTTGTTATCAATTTCAGTCCTGTTCCTAATTCAAGTCCCGCTTTCGATTCTAATCCTGTTCCCTTTTTCGATTCTGTTTCTCGTCCCGCTTTCAATTCCGGTTCCGATTTAGACGAAGCCGGGGGCAAACAATTACCTCGTCTTTTGTATTTCGATCTCGATTAGGCTCTCGATTCCGATGCCGACCCCGCCTTTAATTTTGACCCCGGACTCGTTTTCAATTTCAGATCCGGCGCTGGCTACCGATTTTATTCCCCGTCCCGTTTTTAAATCCGATACGGCTACTAGTATTAATTAGAGTATAGAAATGATTTTAAATTCAATGTTGTTCGAATTGGTAAACGATATTTTTGTCAATCTATCTAATGCCAATTGAGGGGCGGAGGTCTAAGGAAATTAAAATTTGTGTTTATGTACATTTTTTTAATGAAAAATCTGGAAGAAATAAAAAAAAATCTCTAAAAAAATAGTAATAAAAAATAATGACACCTATCAGAATATAAACTATCCTATCTCTCAAGTTCGACGAAATCACTCTTGAATATCAAGTTTCATGAAGATCAATTGAGTTGTTTTAAAGTTCACCGTAAACAAACTTTGTGACATTGGATTTTATACATAAAAAATATACAGAAAAAATTAACATTAAAAGTGACAGATTTAAACAATTCCATTGAAATATCTACATACTTGAAAATATCGGAAATATGTATAACAAAAAAAAAAAAAATACCATAAACAAAAATCCAGAAATAAGAAAAATACAAATGTATCTTGTAGCTAATTTTTGTCTCGTAGTGTATGTAGAGTTTGTTTAGAGTTGACGCGGGTTCAATTTACTACGCGTTAATTCGGGTCGGCCGTAGCTCGTAAACTAGTTGAGCTTAGACACTGGCAATAATTTTTCTCAGTAATTCTGTACACTGTTACTATTATATTTTTTTTAATGTTTTAAAAATAGTGATCCAAAATTAAAAGACGGGGCATACAACTCCACTGAAAAAACTCTCTTAGTTCGGAATACTAGGTAAATTAGTTCTACATCTTAAAAACTGGCAGAGTTTCCTCATGATAGTTTAAAATACCTATTCTATGAGATCCACTTGAAGTTTCTAATCATTTTTCACTTTGGCTTTCCTTATAATGAAGGCGTATTTGTAATGTTTTCGAGTATTCTCATAAAAATTTGCTTACTAGTTACAAATATTCACAAAGTCGTTGACACCATTTCTACAATTTTAAGTGTTTGTTGTGTAAAAACAATGATCAACAGATAGACGGATACGCATCGTCAAGGTTAAGCATTTAGCTATGGAATCCTAAAAACAGAGCTTAGTGCGCATAAATTAAATATACGATTCATTGATTTTCCCACGAAGCGTTGATTTGTATGGATCGCCCATAAAAATCGTATTTAGCCACGGTCTTTAGTCATCGGGTTATTCTACAGTCGATAATAGACGTTCTGATAATAAATTAATAAGCAGTTCGGAACGAAATTGTAGAAGAAAAAAAATCCCTTATTTTATTTTCATGAGACTGTACCGACTTCAAATTTATTTCTCTCACTAAAACAATCGTTATATTTGAATTGTAATCCTGGTAATAACTATTGTCCAAACAATGTCTCACTCACCGATTTAAGGGATTTTTCATCGTCCCTTTAAATAATTCCATATGACTGTAAAATGACCCCTCGCTTATTATGAAACAAATCGTGCAATTACAGTATCATTATCAACACTATAATACCTAAATGCATGACTAACCATTGCACGGACTTATCTTTGAAATTCCATACACCCTTCACTATTTTTAGGGTTCCGAGACAAAATGGCGAAAACGGAACCCTTTAAGAATTTACTGTCACAACCCATAACACCCAGCAAAAATGAGCAACTAATCTAATAACATTACATATTTTTAAGGGATGAAGTTTAAACTAGCCAACAGTTGAGATACGGCATTGCGCAGAGTTGATAAAAAAAAAATTGATCAACACAATCAAGTTCTAGACTCGACTTTTCTATCCGAGGTCTATGGATTTTTGTTTCTTTCTAAGTCTACGGTGCGGCTTTGTATTTATAATACACCGCACCTGATGTTTTTCCTTCATTCTTCCGTTTGTTCTTAAGTATACTTGTAAGACAAGTATATTTTCATACTTGTCTTATACTTTCAAAATTGTCTTCTACTGTAACGCTGTATTGTTTAAAAGGGAGTTTAAAAATAAATAAAAGGCAAAATAATACATTGCACAATATTTAATCATATTCAAAGAAATACGAGGCTCAGGGCGTATGATTCTCTTTATGTGACCTCTGGCATATCGTAGGGTTTCACCTTAAACATAAAATACCTAACCGTTTTATCAATTATGAATTGTAATAAACATTTTGCACATAAATACAATTCCCCCGACAGCAAGGGCTGAGAAAAAATACATTATTAATCAGACTTAATTGGATTCACAATTAAATGTTCAGATAAATTTGACACAGCCTTTTTGTATGGAGAGCTGATAAAAATGATCACTGCTGTACAAAAAGATTAAGGTACCTAATTTCGTATATTGAACTGGTTTTACTTCTCATCTATATATATATATGCTTGAACTCTCATCTGATACGATGAAATCTCGGCAGTAGGCAGTGCAGGCAGATGTGTTTTAGTAGAATGTTGCGGGCTGAGGTTGCTTTAGTAATAGAACACTGTGCATTTATTAACCGGCGTCTGCGCATTAAAGCATCGGTCTATCATTCTTACAAAGCGAAAAAGAAGGATCCTAAAACCACCACAGATAGGTACCACTGAACACAGCCGGGACAATAGATTTCCCAAATCCTTTCTCTTAACAAAATTTTATATCCTCACCCTCTGCTTAGGAGAAGAACTCACATTATAAATTAATATTAGACAGGATTACATTCCCTAGTTATTTCATTTCCTCGAGAGAAATTCGGATTTTACGATGCCTGTCCTGACCTTTTCCAACAGAAAAAGAATATCAGCAAACTTATGTATTTAAAGAAGTAATATTCGATGTGACACAAATAGCAGATCTAATTAGTGATGGATTTAACGACATCGACAATTAGGTATTCAAAACAGATCCTCTTAAATATCTTTTTTTTATACTTTAAATCAAAACGAATCATGAAATCATCAGAATAACACTAAAACATCTTATTCAGAAACTATTAGCAAATTACCATTTTATGCGGGAAATACAATTATTTTAGTAAGCACCGATGTTCATTTTGAGGTGAACTACAACACTTTCAAAATTCTCTTTCATAATACTTCACAGCATATCATTTACCACGATATGTAATAAAGTGTTGGATCATTATATCGGTATTTACTATCGATATTGCTAATAGTTGACGATATACGTTACAAAAACATATATTCTACCGTGGTAGGAAATTCCTACTAAACGTTCCCGTCTCGCGCTAATCACCACGGATGACGTGATCACGCAGGCGCGACCGTTCGCGCGTTATGTCAATTACGCATTAGTGGTGTCTCGAATTATGTTCGCGCCGTTAGCTTACTATGCTGACTTGTAGCTGAATTATGAGCGTTTCGCGGCAAGCGCAATTTCATTACCGACGACCGTCTCAAGTGCCGCACTGCACCGAATGAGGCAGGGGCCCCTGTCGAAAATATGTATACGTCACGGGACGCCCGGCAGATGTGAAGTATCGAAATTGATGACTGCTTAAATAATTAATAATTAAATAAAACCAAAAAATATTTATGCAGGAGCATAAATAAATAGAACTGTCAATAATTTGGAATATTTGAACACTTCCAACAATGTTGTTTTTACAACAACGCATTGTATTCTTTTATATTTTTACTCGTATAACTTGGATTATTTAGCCACTGGATGCTTTTTTTTTCTTTTCCTTTCAATAATACAAAATTATAAACATTTGGAGACGTAAACTGAGATCAAAAGTTACTTGTATCTTATTTCGTAATTATAAACAAATTTTATGTTACTTTGCGTGAATCATATTAAAGATTATTTTAATGCAAAATGTTGTTTTATTTAGTAGCAAATTTAAAATAATTAATTTCACTGTGTAAAACGTCTTAAATTCAATGGTTTAATACTAGCTGGCTGGATTCCTACCTTGTTACGACCTTTGGAATGACATGTTGTGAATTTTGAGTAAATCTTGACAATGCACAATATGACAATTATTGAAAAAATTTCTACAGTTGGCAACCCTGGTGTCAGGCCATTTTGCGTCACGGCGTACTAGTCGATCTTACCTCCAAAGCACGCGAATATATGTTTTACCCTGACTTAAAGATTTGTAAGTTCTGAAATGTCATCGAATTTAACTATGGGTGTTAACATGATTCAAAACATCAATTTTAATCTCGTCACATTACGATTATTGTCGGGACACATCACTTTTTTCCTTTTTCGTCCCCCTCCAACCGAATTAAGTGAATAATACACAAATGACAACCTAAAAAGTTTCCAGCCAGTGAAAAACATTTTCGGACTAAATTCGCTAGTGCATTGTTGGCTCATTAAGGAACTTAAAAAGCTCATTGTCGTCAGGGTTTACCGCCCTACTGCCAGCACATATCCTCTTCTTCTCCACATATAATCTTCAGAGTGAAGAGTCTGGTCTCAAATTTCTTTGTGCAGGTCAAGTGAGAGTTGTACTTTGCTAACGACCGTCGCCGCCGTTGCGGTTGCGACATCCGTGACCGGCAGCTTGACGTGCTTCCCGAGACGCGGAGCGAACGTTTCGATCGGGCTTAAATTAAAAACTCTGTGGTCAATATTCCCGTGATCGGGACCATCAAACCCGGACCATCCAGTTCCAATTCGATGCCCTTGACCAATAAACCACCGGCGATGGTGCTAACGCATTAACATAATATAAGTTATCGAGTAGGTAGTTTCTTATGTATCAAAAATAATATGCTGGTTTGAGGTTATTTTAAAAATACTACATAAAAGCTGAGTCCAACTTGTAAACAGATTTAAAATACGCACTTAACTTCTTGGCTTTAAATTGCTAAGTTATTAAATTATATATATGTATATGTACGTATATTTTATAATTTTCTCACGAGTCGTTTAAAAAATCCTATTTTTATTAAAATTTATATTAGAGGCGTTTTCTAAAAAAAATACGAGTACGTGGCACTTTAATCTGCGATTGAAATAAAACATTTTATTTGGCGCTGTGTTAAATATTACTACTAAATTAAAAATCGATGTGTCATGTTAGCATTCATTAGTATACATCGACATCAGGATCGTGATTATAAGAAATATCGATATAAAAAATGAAGGAATTAAACATATAATTCGTTCTATGTCTACTTAATCGGAAAGGCGAACTGATTTTTAATAAAGAAATTATTATTGATATAATTTATTCATTCCATCCAACGTACATAGAGATTATTTAACAGCAAAAATTGAGGAATTCCCTTAATATCCACCCAGTCGAAGCCTAGGAGGATAGTTACTAATGATATAATTATTAATAAACACGATTAAAAGATATATCACTTCATATGATATTGCTTCTATATCCACCCGGATGGAGTGGCTGGCGCAGCTATTTACCAATAAAATGATTATTATTGAATATGCTAAGGGTTAACATGTGAATCGTCCTTTTTAAATACTGGCCATATTTAATATGAACATTTGTGATTTGTCAATATTCGAAATGCAAATTGGACATGCGGGAATTGCACAAACGGACTATAACTTTCATTGAATTCACTGAACTTCCGTCCAAAAGCAAAAAAATAATTTCTAGTCGCTCCTAAAGAAATTTCGCTCCAAAAATGATTTCCTACAAAATCGATTAACATAAACAAAATATTCATTAAGTTATATCGATATACTAATGGTTACGCGCCCGCAATGATTTATTTTTTATGATTCAAATATGACCTGCACGCACACACCCACGCCTGCACGCATGCAGGCATACAAACATACACCTCCACGCCGCCGCACGTCCGTTCCCGCACTAGCCACACACACACACACACACACACACACACACACACACACATACATATACAACTATATATACAGAAACAAATGAATATGACTGTCATAGAAATATAAAAATGGTCACTAATTTTTTCATGTATCATTTGCCCAATCACGTTCTCGTACCGTATAGCAATTTTTATCAAGATAGGTGAAACCTTTCTTAAGTCGTAAAAGGACATACATACAAACAGACAGACAAAAATTTTGAAAACTTCACTCAGTCAGCAAACACAAATTTATCAAAAAATTTGACAAAAAAACTGCATGTACAGACAGCACCAACAAAAATATAGTAGTATATATAATATATACGAAATGTTGCGACATCCTAAATAAATTTCGTCTCTTCCGGTAGACGCGTACCCTTTCCTCGCCCGCCTACATAAATTGATCGTTACGTAACGTGTGGGTAATCTGAAAACTATTTAATTTCCAATTTTAATATCCAATAATAACGTTATTTAATAAAAATATTTAAAAGTATTCTCCAAAAAATATTTACGCGACCGAACTCGTAAAAATCGCCTAACGCGCGCGAATGAATAACGCGACGGTAAACAACGAGCGACCTATGGCCGGTTGTCTGTCACTTTATTACCCTAACGCGCATGCGTTAATTAACAATTAAAACTCGCACCCAAATTCGTTAGTCACACTCGCAGGAACGGGCGTTAATTGCTGGAGGTTTTCGAGTAAGATATTTCCTGTCGGTCGGTGTATCCTAATTTAAAAGGAGCGAAGCGGTTTAAAATGTCCTCGAGACGTGAATGGACATCGACGACGGTAATTGTATACTTTCGGTCGCGGCTTCGCCTGCGTTGACACGAGACGCATTCTTATATCCACTTCCAATTTTGGATTCCGGTCCGATCCGCATTCCAACTTCCATTCTCGTGCGGGATCCCGGTCCCGCGTGTTGCATGCAATTCATATACTTCTGTAAGTTAAATAATTTATAAACCTTTTGATCGGTATAAATACTTTATTATGAATAAAAGATAAGAAAGAAAACACGATTTAAGTTTTTTTGAGTCATTTTTATTTAGTGAATAACAATTGAGTGATATGAAAAGTACTTTTTATTGTACTAGATCCATATTTCTTGCATATTGTAGATCCAAACTTCAAAGTTCAAAAAAAACTCCACCTATTTAATTGTATATTGTAAATGATGAATATAAAGATGAAATGTATTATTATAGATGATACATTTGCAAGTACGAACGGCGTCTCTTCTAAATTACAGCAAAAACGATAACATGATTTTTCAGTAGAGTCGATTTTTTTTAATAGCAGTAATAAATTTTTAAAATTATGTCCCATAAATCTAATATTCTATCTCTACCCTTCGGGTTTTCACCCCTCATTAACGTTTGATCGCGTTGTATCGTACTTTTAATGTCACCCCGTTGAGATCGAATTGATCTGCAATTAATTCGCTCGTAAATTTCTTCGCATATTCCACTATTTTACATTTTCCGTCGCCACACATTAGTAAAATACAAGACCGTCGACGATTTCGTAAGATCGGCTAATTAAAACCCGACCGATTCCGCCTATTTTAAGTGATTAGTTAGAAATTCAGATGCTTTAAATTTCTATGGAGATTAGCTGATGTTTATAAGAACTGCTATGATGACTTTCGGGGGTTGCCTATCGCATTTCGAAAAACCGACCACTTACAAAAAACTTTGGCGTATTCTTAAATCTTACGGAAAAGCTTTTATATTCCTTATTTGAATCGGTGTTAAACCTAACAAATAATATTTGGAACAGAGTCTTGTAATTAAATAAATTACACAATATAATTTATCAATCATTTATAACTTGGCTTTCGGCTCGCAGATTCGTTCGCACGAACGTAGAATGTATATGTATTATATCGATCGCTCTTGCTGCCAATCTTGCTCTTGCTGCCAATTCCGCTCTTGGTGCCTATTCCGCTCTTGCTGCCAATCCCGATCGCAATGCCGCTCTTGATTCTGATCATGATACTGCTTGTAGTCCCATTCCCCGTCACGCTTTTTTATTCTGATATCGTTTTCACAGCCGATTTCGGTCCCGGACAAGCCCTCCATTCTGCTCCCGTCCCGCTTTCGGTTCCTGTTCCGATACCAACGCGGTTCCAATTTACGCGAAGACAGCGAAAATATTATCCTGTTTCACTCGGGAATAGTGTAGTTTTCTATTCATAAAAGAGTTTTCAAATTAGAAGCAATAGTCCCGTTCAATAATCGGCCGAAATTGGAAACAAACGTTAGTTTTTTTTATTCAGAAACATTTCCGCTTGTGCGCACAAAACACATCAAGTTTCAACTCTGTCGTCATATATACATGTATAAATCGAATTAACGATGTACCAACACACACAAATATATAGTTAATAATTGTATATTAAATTGTATAATTAATTTATATATAGTGAGGATCAATAATACATTGGTGAAAACAACTTCGCAGAGGGATTACCCCTTATGTATACGAAAGATGAAAATTATGATAATGACAATGGTGTCTTTAGGAGAAATATACATACCATCGCTGACTTTTTGTAGGCCTTTTCAAGATATAACGATTCCTCGATACATTGTTTTGATGTATCTCATGAAGCTTAGTAACCGTCAGCAATGTACGCGATTGAATCTACATTTTTTACGAGTCAATTATCAAAAATAAAACCATGTTTTATTTACGAATCAATTGCGAATCATCAATTTTTCTCTACTTCCTAAGAAAAAAAATTCAATAAGTTACACATGTAACATTCCTGAAGAAACTCCTTAAATGACTATGAATACCATATCAAAATCCATCACATAGCTTAGAAGAATTAAGCACACAAACAGACAGGCAGATCGAAGCACACAGAATCTTTATTTATTACTATTTAATTATTTACTGGGCTGATCTAAACATAATACGTCCGCTAGAGCAGGTTAGCGTTAGGTCAGCGTTTTAAAATATGCAAGATATATAAAGTTGGGGAAGTGCCTTACAATCGAAGGTTTAAATCATGATGCTGGGAACTGAATATCCACGTGCGACTTATACTTGAAGAAGCATTACGAAGAAGCCGAACGGTCGACAATTTTGTCATTCACACATTTATTTTATCGCTCGCACAAATGAACGTGTGACAAGGACAAAATTCGCATCTATTCCTTACATGGAGATACTTCGAATGACCGACACGTTTGGTATACACCCTTCTTACCCCGCTTTTCTTGCATTGCCCCCGCATATTCCCTTCACTGACAACCGTCTCTTTTAGTACATTGTTTTGTTTATGCTTACTCCGCGCTCGTGCTGGCAGCTGACAGTGCATTCCCAAGAAAAAGATATCTCTTGATATCAAGATATATATGATATCAACAGCACAATATCTCATGGGGATATATATGAAGATTTTCTAAGAGACACAAGTTAATTGAATGTGCAAAATGCACTATCCTAATTATCATCACGTTCCACCTCTTGAGGCGTACTCTGCCACGATTCCTTTGTATGAGAATCGAAGAGCTTGCATCTTCAGCCATATGTGATGGTCTAGCGGTCAACATGGATGGATTGGAGATCGTCATCACGGATCGAGGATCCCTAGAGCGATCGTCGTCAATGCGGCTGCTACGATCCGACACCGACTGCTTAATTTATTCTTCGCAGAATGAAGCGAGTGGCTGAAGAATAACTATGAAGATTCAATCACGATACCTTATAGTTAGAAGACGATGTTCTTGATAACGCTGCCTTTCATATAGATTGGAATCCTATTAAGATTATTCATTGTTACAAAGATAAAACAAAGCAATGTGACTACACTTCTCAGTAAAATTCGACATTATAAAAATCGCATCTTGAATATATTCCAAATCTTTGTCTCCTGTCGTTCTTATCGATACAAGTACTACTGAATCCGAAGCGTTCAAACTGGGATCGCGCTTGGCCGCAATCAAACGGGAATTTCATATCTGTAAGTGAACCCGACACGTACCCGGGCGGATCGTCTCTAACACAATTATCGCGACCCGAAACAGCGGCGTTAAGCAACATTCTATTCGGATTTTGGCGTAGGCGGACTCGCCGGGCTGAGATTTCACTGTTGCGTTTTAGTGTTAAGGCGGCGTGCAACGCGCTAACGGAGGATTTGTAGAAATTTTTATTACATCATGTCAACTCTAACAACATTATTAATATAACAATAATATTTGTTTGTTCAGTGATACAAGAAATCAAATGAATCTTCGAATGGCAAAGCAATTTATTTAAAATTGACACAAATATTGCATTAAGCACGTGGGGTTATTATCTTTTAGTAATATATATACACTATATTTTTAAAAAATTCGCAACTATAAAAAAAGTGTGTGAATGTTAAAAAAAAAATGTTCACTAGTCTCTTTCAGGCAAGACCGTAAGATTTAAATTGACGACAGTGTTACAGTTTACATGTGGATTCGCCTAATTAGGAAACAATCAAAGATACTTAATCTATGAATTTCAATGAACCAAACATCATTGATGAAGAACTGTCAAAAAATGTATAGTTGCAAATTAACGAAAACCCTTATAAACACCACCAATACTGTCACGCCACCTATGAAAATATTTAAGTCGTATGGAAACGAAACTGGTTGATCGCTTCGCAGAAAACATGCGATCCGTAAACGAAAAAACACATAAAACAAACTTGTCTTTTTAATTCTTCGTACTGTAACTGAAAGATCAAAACGTAATCAGTTTGTTTCGTACGGCACTTTTCACAACTTCAAATGGATTAATTAGCAAATGAAAATTTAAATTTCGCAAAGGTTTTAACAATTATTGAGATACACGTATTTTCAAAACTGACTAATAACGTTAACAGGAAAATTAACTAAACATTCATATATAGTACTTTCGTCTGATATTTTTGATGTTGTTCAATATAGAAAGCTAAGATTGCAAATCAGTTCAACTGTAATAAAATATTTGCATATCACGATAAAATTACTAGGTCAATAAATAAGAGCGAGAATTTTAAATTGAGATTCTTAGCAAATAAATAAAGTGGGATTTTGTTTTTTTCAACCCAATGAAAATTAAAACTTAGAATAAAAGCGTGTATGTAATTACCAACGGTTTTTAATTAAAATCATGTTATAAATATTCGCATCTCATATTCTGTAACGGAATCCAAATCGAACTTCAAATAAGCTTTTATATTTAGCCATCAAGTGATGATCCATATTTAAGTATTAATAATAAATTTAATTATGAAGTAAAAACTTCGCACTTAACTTTTATTTACAAACTAGAATCTCTTATTACCAAAAAGTACTTCGATTTTTATGGAAAAATTAGAAGAAGTATAAATACCGCCATAAAATGTTAAAAAATGAACTTAAACAACAACATATGAACGTGAGCAAACCAGAGCCAAGAGCCTTGTACGCGTATCGAAGTCATCGACTTTTCTCTTAATGACTGTTAATTTGAAATCGCTTTATTACAGCCCGAATTCCCAGTAGGGATCTTAAAAATGTTAATTGATTGAATTAACGATCGCGGAACTAGTTTTTTTTAAACATTATTTATTCACTAATGAAATATTCCAAGTTATTGCCATAATTTTTATTTTATCACTGATTGAACAACACTTGAGGTTTATACGACGCTCCGTCGAATATACATTTATAGGGATGCTTATAAGTTTATTTCGTAAATCAGCTGTATAAATTACGTATTTTTGTTGTGTTAATTAATTGTTACCAGACGACTATAAATATTAGCATCAGAATGAAAGGTATTACCTTGTAGAACAAATTATGTGCCTTTTGAGTTTAAAAATTTTTTTGATTTTCATGAATTTAATACTGAGGTGCCCTTTCTTCATACTTTATGTAAGTGTCTAAAAGGTTTGATCAGTTTTATTTTTCCTACAAAACTTCCTGTCCCTTCGTAAATCTATCAGTAAATATAACTTTCGGGAATACTTATCAATATTAAAATAATGTTAAAGTAACTTTAGAAGTTCGCTTAGAATGAAGAGTTACTTTACAATAATTAACTTAGGAACACTTTAAAATGTTGCAAAATGTTAGTCTTTTACAACATATTGAAGTATTATGTTTAGATTACTTGAAATCAGATGAATTAAGAAACATAAAGTTTATTTAAGTTATTTGCCTAGTGAGAAGGTAAACTCATGGCATTTAACCACATCTTTTATGTATCTCATTATTACATCCGCTATCATAATCTTAATTGGAAACACATGAGAGGAAAAGCGAATTAAATTATACCAATTAGTGAAAAACAGAAATCTTTATTTATGATTACAACTGATGATCTTAAAGAATGGGGACATAGGTATACCCATGAAACATAGTTAACAAATCATAAAGTCTTGCTGTTTATTACACCAATAAAAATGTCATCAAAATCTGTTAATAAATTCATGAGAGAAAAATAGAAAAAGAAAGGGTTAAAACTTATAACGTTTCGCTTTGTTTGTTACAAGCATTTAAATCAACGACGCAAAAAGACTACAAAAAAAATATTACACAAGACATAGGTGTAAATACCAAATTTAATATTGATTATTGCATATCTATTTTCATAGCTCGTTTAGGCATCCATTTTTATTCATAAGCGTTTTAATATATTTATTTTTCTTTTAAGAAAATCTGCCACTACACTTATTAAAATATTTTCGATAGGCTTTTGAATCGCTGCCTCGTATTTTTAATTTTTATATTGGAATGTTAAAATCGTAATTTTTACATATTGATATTTCTTGATTTAATTTCATCATCTGTAACAGAAAACCATCTCTTACGTTTTGCAAATCAAATATCGTTAACAAGTCATATGACGTGAGCTAATCAGTATAAAAGCTCAAAAATTTTTTAATTTTTTTTTAATATATTCACAATAGCCACTTTAATTTTGAAAATATGAGTAACTAATATTTACTACCCGAAATTCGTAAAGCTTGTATATTCTGGTAGCGAATAATGTCATGAAGAGCAAATGCTTCATTTCATTTCATTATACAAGTGATTATTTATTTAGCCCATTGTCAATACCGGTGGTCAAGAATCGCTTTTTAGACAAGGATCCAAACAACAGTAGAATAAACTTCTCACTAATTGTAGACATAATAATTTATGTAAACACATTATTATAAATATATATCGGCATTTTATAACTTCTGCACGAATATGATAATAAACTCGAACATTAACATCCACATATTCAAATATGTATTTCTTTGAATAAATTATTTTTCACGAAAGTCCGTGTCCCCTTAAGTGTTAATAATCGGTTATTTCACGAATATTACAGACGCGGGCGCCACTGAGGCGGCACGAGCTATACTTCGTCGACGTGTATAAGTTATATTCTGTTAAATGTTATCAAACCTGTTCATGTTATTTTTTGCAGCATTTCTTACTTAGATAAAGCTATGTATCTATAAGTAAGCTATGCTTTACGATGATCGCGAATTCTTACTTACACTATAATGTATCGATGATATAGCTTTATATTGACCACTTACTTCAGCAAAATGTTGCTGTGCTTCTGTCGACCAGAACGAAATGATGAATATTAGAACCGAGGTGCGGTTGTGGCTCGATGTTTAAGAGGGTCGGCACGGAACAGGGAGGTACCGCATTCGAGCTTGGCCACGAGCGAATCAAACGCTCGTGGTCAAGCTCGAAGTGAAGAGAGATTGAGATTTTAACTAAAGGGAAATTAAGCCACTTGCTCGGACCTCCGATAGCACTTTAAGTCGTCGGTCCCGGTGATTGTAATCGCAATGGCGACAATGTCCATTGATAGCCTCCAACATGAACTGCCTCCGTCTAGTAATTTAGGTTTGCGTCCCTCGATTTCATATAAAAAGTTGTGGGATGGTATGCCTCAAGAGTGAAGCGATTAATCTGACGATAGTAGGAACTAAATCATACTGTTTTTTTGGAAACAACAAAGAAAATAAAAAAGTGTTTGTGATATTACCTTTGAGGAACAGAAGATTTTTTTTTATTGTTACATTGTCCGCTTTTAAGGTGTCTTATACAGTTCTAAATAAGCATTATAATAAAATTATGTTTTTATTTTTAATTTCAGTACAATAAGAATAACCTATATAATATTATTTGCCCACGATGAACTCTAAAGATCACCACATTAAACATATTTGAAACTTATGCTTTTTTGATTCAATTCAATTTTCAACACCACTTTCTAATTTGACCTTTAAGGGAAAACATTTTTAGCCATCCATCAATATTGTTTGCGCTGAAAGTTTCAATTTCTATAATTCTATATGAGATAAGATAAGGCATTGACATAAGTTTCATTTTCCTATAATTAGAAACCGAGAAATGCTCTCAAAATGTCGTGAGTTGATCCGTTATATGAATCCCGAGTTTACACTAATAATCGTATGTTAAAGGAAAAGTTACGGCTACAAAATGAAATATTTGTAAACCTGGTTTTACTTTTAAATTGCTTGTCAGAAAAAGTGGTTACTCTGCGTATATATATGACATAAAAGAAGATATCATAAAATAAAAATTACATGTTATAATAAAAATTTATTATAAAAAACATATTGCTTGCATGCTACTAATTATGTACGTCAGTGGCGCAAGACGAATACGTTAAAGTCGAGCCGTGTGGAGATCTGAACGCTCTGCCCACCCTCTTGGGGAATAAGCGTAAACTTACAATATAATTCAATCGTTATCTATATATAATTATTCTATCATATTTATAATGAGAAATACGATTTATGATTGAATTTTTTTAAACAAATATCCTTATTTACATATCTATAAATTTTTTGAACTGTTTCTCATAATTATCAATGATTGCTATCAAAGTAACGAAAGTTCAGTATATTCATACAACGCAATAATAAAATTAATTATAGACATTTGATTAAAAATAGTTTATTGCAAACTTTCAATGTAATTATCGCATCCCTATAGCCGCCAACCCATAGGTGATCCAGGCACATCCTTTTCCGAAGGGGCGCGTGAGGTTTGGCCGACCAACGACCGCAGATCCACTTACAAATGACACACCTACGAGTCCATTGCTCATGTATAAAAGTACTTACTTACTTACTAGACCGATTGATAGAACGACGTTAAATACTTATTTAACGTCGTTCTATCAATCGGTCTACTATAGTATATATATACTTTATTTTTAAAGATATATATATCTTTAAAAAGTCTATATCGGTGGTCATTCGACTCGAGACGACACTCCTATTTGTTTTATATCAGAATTTTGTATTAGGCCCCATCACTAAGTCACACCATCACGCAGTCTTTTTATTTCAGATTTAGGATTATGGACAATATAGGTCCTTCACCCTGGGCAATCCGACCTGTAACCTTCAAACACCGTTGTCATAGATGTGATGATAGCGGAACCTATGGTTAACGTGTCTCCGGAGTCACAGAGCGAGCTGTTCAAATTTGGTTTAAGTTAAAACTTTATTGGCCTAACTCGCCCGTGGGCGGCATAGTACTCGCCACCTCAAGGTTTGAACGGCAACACTATTAACCTCTGAGCTCACGTCGATATTGACGACCACTCCTATGCAAATTAAACAAATCAATTAGGAATAAGTAGACACTGTTTTGTAACATTTCTTTTTTAAATTGAATCAAAAACACCGGCTCTGTACACAAGCCGCTTCCAGCTTCGACATTGACTTCAGTATGGGATGATTTTGTTTTCGACAAGAAGGCGTTCGCCACGAAACCATCGTTAAGGGCTCCCGTATAACAACACCTGTACCAATCAACTGGCAGGTAAGGGTGGAACCAGTTCTCGAAAAACAAAAAAAACGTATCGAGATCAAACCCTTTTTTTATATCGTCAGCTTTATTAAGTGAGATATCTCGTGACGTCTCTTGGTCGCATTTTGATTATATTTTTTTAATAAAAAAGGTCATTAAATTACTTGCAATTTTTTTTTTCTTCTTGGCCTGTGTATTTTTTTCGTCGTTCTGTACACTAGGTATGATATCTTGGTGTACGTCATCTGATTATCAATGGATTTGTTATTATAGGTTGAATTTTCTTTGCCTATGCTGGGATCAAATAAAGTTTCAATTTTCACTTCGCTTTTACTGAGGTCCCTGTATTTTACTAGCAAACCGATGAAAATAAAGCTGAAAGCGTACCAGAATTTTCTCCGAATACCTTATTTCGGTACATTGTCGTAACATGACTTATCTGCTGAAATCAGTTTGACAGCGAGCTTATAAAATGTTTTTAAGAGTAAGGAAAAAACATTTCTCATATTGGACTTAACTCTATTTTGAAACTTCTTACTAATTGATCAATAGAATTCATTCCATAAATTATAATATCTTTATTTTATTATCATTTTCATATAAAAAAAAAACTTATCTGAAAATAATTATGAAATACTGTTAATAAAAATTTAACTGAAAACGGTAGTATGATTTTTAACTGTGACGCGCTGTCTTCATTTTAAAAATAATTTAATGCATTCATTTTTTTAATTTAACTTGTGACATTATCTTACTACAGTTATTTTTAATATCATCGTTAAAATATAAAATAAACAATAATTTTTTTTTCCTTCAACCAGAAAATTCTTAATCAAAAAAATGTTTCGTAAGTAAATAGGAAATTTAGTGATTACGCAGCTGAAAAATTATGAAAGAAATTTGCTTCATTGGGGAAGAAAGCTCATCGTAACGCCATCTAGTGTCACTGAATTGCAATACACTTACTTCCAAAATAATATCATTTTCACTGCCCAAACTTTTAGTTTTTTTAAATATTACCTTTTTATTTATCTTTCGAAAGTTAATACTACTGTATGATTTAAAACTACATTTTTTTTTTTTAATATTTTTAATAAATGAATTTATTTCAAATTAATTACATTATCGTCTAATTATATAAATGGATCAAGTGCGAACGTATAATAACTCATATTTTAAACGTACATATTCACGGAGTGAAAAATGCGAAAGAAATTACTTACACGTAAAATAATTAATAAACTTTCATCCTTAAGCACGAAAAAAAAAAACTAAACCACATTCAACCACTTAACACTTCAACCGTCGAACAACCGTAACCACTATTTGTTGTTTTTGTTTATTTTTTATTGTTTTCTTTTTTTGTCTCACAAACTAAGTCTCTTTCGCTACGTAAATAAACAAAACGAAAAGGACAAAATTCGACACCCGACCGACCGCTCAAAGAACTCAGACGATACTAACGGGAGGCCACACGGCGGGACGGGCAGCAACAAGTTTTTTTTTTATATACATATATATATGTATTTATATATTTTATTGTTTCTTTCATGAATTATTCATGTCTTCAATACGATAAATCACGAAATATTTTAATTGAGAAAATTTTATCAGAAATTTCTATTAAAATATCTATTTGTGTAATAACAGTATGGTTATGTTTAAAAGCATCAGATTTGTATTTATTTATTATTAATTTTTTTCCATTATTGACGATTAGTTGAGAATGGTGTGCGATAGAAAAATACGTGGTTTTTAGACAGATAAAAACAGACACATTGAAATAATTAATTTAAATGTGTCTGTTTTAAGCAAACGACAAATGCACTTGGTTTAAGACGAAAGACTAAAAATTTGATTAAGTTTCACTTCAATTAGGTAGTACCAAAAGTGAAAAAATCGAGCAGTCGTTCCTCCAAACATTAATTCTACTATCGCACATTTATAATATTTCAACACTGCAACCAATTTAAGCGATAAAATTAAAAAACCGCGACATTGAAGAAATTAAACCAAAAATTTTAAACCAGACTACAAAGTTATTTATTCACAAGAGTCAATAAGGCAAAGTACAGTACACTTATGTTTAAGTTTTTGACTGTAATCAAATCGCGGACGCCGTCGACGCAGGCGCCGATCCGCAACGGGCCAGCATGGCGGGCTAAGGTCTAAGCCCTTGATACTGAAAAAAAAAAAAATGTTGGAAAAGTAACAGTATATACGTGGGCAATGGAATAGTTAAAATTGACACAGCAGATTATAGTAGGTAGTGGAGCGGGTAGGTAGGCACCCATCGGTCCGACCAGTACTTATCGCGGAGTAGGCAGTGTAGGCCTTCGCCTGCATGCGATCGCCGATGGCTGATATGGGATTTGTATTAGCAGATTTTTTGTTGCTTGTTTCTGACTTTGACTTTGTCCTTCGCCGTCGGATATTCAATGGCTTAATGAAATTTTTACCCGACCGTTGCAAAGCATAAGAAGAGGGTTATTGCCTTTTCTTTTCGTTTGTGAATTACAATATTCTGCTTTTACTTATATAGGACATAATGGAACAAAAGATTATATAAAAAAAAGAATTAAATCCAACCAAAAAGTACATTTAAACATATTTCAATAGATATTCTGAATAAAATTTATTGATAACATAAATTTATTATTATGGTCAGCTTTTCAAAGCAATTTTAAATACAAATAAATCATATTTGATAACTTTTTTAAGTCCCTACTTTTTTGTTTGTACATTACGGGTTTTGCTGCCATAAGATTCGACCATAAATTGCTTTTACATAATATTTATATTTATATATAGTAATATGTAATTTAATATTAAATATTTATATACCTTCAGAACCCTAAAGCCACTTATTTCTCATTTTTTCAATTCATCTCAGCTCCAAAACAACAAAAGTAAACACATTATTCTCCTTAGCGTGCCGCAGTCGGGCAAGTCTGCGAGTTAACTATTTCTCTCCATAAAATATTACGTTATATAGAGTCGGTACATTGTTCCCCGCACTGTACAAATATCAGTGGCCTTCATAAACACATAGTGTATCATTATTTCTACATATCAATACAGCATACCAATAAATGCTGAAATCGTAAAAAATTATATATACTGAATATGTCACAAGAATTATATTTAGTGAAAAGTTTAAAAAAGATTCTTTGCATTCGATCATATTAGTCTTTGATCACGTAAAATGAATTTATCTATGACTCGGTTTATTTCGGTTCTATGACTCGGTTAATTAAATGTTGGTTAAATAAAGTCTAAACGACGAGAGCAGGACAAGACATGAAATTGTTTAATTATTTTTTTTTTAACATAATGATTTTATTTGTATTTTTTCTTTACTTTTTTAAGTTTTAAATTTTCTGCCGATAAAATTTTAAACTACTGTTAATTTTTCAATAAGCTATAAAGAGGTAAAATGAAATTGTAATCATCGTAAGTTTTAAATTATCAATTAGGGTACTACAAGAAATGTATTAACTTCAGTACCATTCCATACATTATAGTATAAGAGCTACCAACGTTTTCGAGCAAGAATTTCAGGTCAGCTGATTTATTGATATGTCGTCTCTCTTGCTCTTTGGGTTAGGGTCTGGGCTGTCTGGCCGGCGGTGGCGGTTGCGTTTACCTGTGCGCATCCTATCTGTACAGGTAATGATACTAACTTTTAAAATCATTTTAAGAAGGTTCATTTTTAATATTTTAACTTTAGGTAAGCTTAACAAACGTCCATCTCTTATTGCCAGACATTTTTGTCATTGCTAACAATGAGCCAGACGCCAATTTTGATTTATTTTTTTTGAATTAAAAATTCAAAGTACTTCAGTTTGCCTGTAATTTTAATATTATGTTGTTTAAGTATGAAAAGACCTGAAATTAATTTGCCAGGCACTAATTCTGTTGTTAAACCGTGTATTAGCCTAATATTAAAAATGATTATAAATCAAATTATTTAAATATCTTTTAATCACCTTGTCTAATTAGGGTTTTTTCTATCTCGTTCTCAGCAATTTATTCTGCAATTGTTTCTCTTTATTCAATAGTATCATACTATACGAATTTTCAGGACTTTGTCGTTCTAATACACGGTTTAACAACTGAATTAGTGCCTGGCAAATTAATTTTAGGTCTTTTCATACTTGAACAACATAATATTAAAATTACAGGCAAACTGAAATACTTTGAATTTTTAATTCAAAAAATAAATAAATCAAAATTGGCGTCTGGCTCATTGTTAGCAATGACAAAATGTCTGGCAATAAGAGATGGATGTTTGTTAAGCTTATCTAAAGTTAAAATATTAAAATGAACCTTCTTAAAATGATTTTAAAGTTAGTATCATTACCTGTACAGATAGGATGCGCACAGGTAAACGCAACCGCCACCGCCGGCCAGATAGCCCAGACCCTAACCCAAAGAGCAAGAGAGACGACATATCAATAAATCAGCTGACCTGAAATTCTTGTTTTCCCGACGTTGCTAGCTCTTATACTATTAGATATAGAACTTTGATATTCTACAAGAAAAAGATCACAAGGAATATTCTATGCCTTCAAGTGACAAATTTCTATTTCATTTTCATTTATTTGCATATTGAATATACTTGTATACATCATTTAGAACAAAATTATCCGAGCGGGTGGGCGTTGTTCTCAAATAAAAAGATATAGGATTATAGGTGATAAGACAAATGAATTTTTGCTCAAGTGAAAAAAACCCTCTTAAGCTGTCGGTTTCGGTTCAAAATATTGGTATCAGCTGTCGTGGACAGCTTTGTGACTGCACTGTACTTTCGTGGACAACTTAAGGTGACGAATTAGAAGTTTTGATGGTGAGGATGTCGATTTTGTTTAGGAAATACAAAATATATGAAAGTGATCTTTGGTGACCCGATTCTTCGTATTGTTGACTTTGAATAGTCTATTACGGTTAAATTATTTATTAACTTTCATACACTGAAAAAAAAAATTGGTCATTTCAACCATAAGTTTGAATAACATAATGAATTTGGATTGTTGATTTTGAGCGAATCAATATTTTGGTTGTCTTAACCAATCTGTATGTTGGTACGATTGATCCGATTGGTTAAATCACACTTATTATTTGTTAATACAACGAATTATTCATTTATTACAACAAAATATATTTAACCAAGCCAAATTCGAACTTGGTTGGAAATATTTTTTTCAGTGTAATAGACAAAGAAATGTATCGAAGATATCTCTTTTAAAACAGTGATTTAAATTTTACCTTCAAATGAGACCGATTAGAGCCTTCAAGAGTAGGTAAATATAGACAAAACTTCTATTTCTATTTTTTTTTTTGTTTATAATAATCCTAGTTGTTATTATAAACAAAAAAAAACTGTTTTGTCGCATACAACATTAATTATTTCAATGACATAAGCTCGTGTGGATCTGTAGTCCATGTGGTTGTACCACAGGGATCAATTCTTGGTCCCTTTCTATGAAATAAAGATATTTTCAATTCGAATTTGACTATTTTTAAAAATCGGTTACAAAGGGTCACAAGGCACGCTACATTAATAATTTGCAACTGCATCACCTCAACATCAAAGCCTTTCAATATGAAACAAAAATATTAACGAGAGGACGACGCCCTTAAGTGAGAAAAAATAACCTGACCTTGGGTTCAAACCTTGTTCTATACTTGAAACCTCCTAAAAAAAAAATATTTTTTTTACCCTCACTTAAACGAATATTATAGTGGCCGACCGTGGGAATTACTTAATTTCCACGCCGGCCTCGGCGGGGAAAAGCTCCATTATTTACAAGCGGGACTGGGCTCTAAATGAATTAGACGACAGTTGTGACGATTCTCGCAATTTTCAGCGGTCCGCCCGCCCAGTCCATATAATTGACGTGATTACGTTAAAACGGCTGTGCCCGGCCGATGTAATGTTGATGTTGATCGGCCATCGGGAATAAATAAGTGATACATTGATACCGAGCGCGAGTCACGATAGAGACTAGTTCGTCACCACCGTCGGTGGACATCCACCACTCCGGAAAAGTCACCAGCTCGATGGCGATACGATATCTGATGGTGGGCGAAGCGGGGCGATGGAGGGCGAAGTGCCATCGAAACTCATTCACTGGACGAAATGCAACAGTGGAAGCTGCTAGTTCACGTCTGTATTCTGTGAGAGTCTATAGATTTCATTAATATCCGAATTTTGTATGGAATCGTTTTGTGCATAGACAAAGGTGGTTAAATGGTTGTTATAGCATTACCTTTGAACTTGCAGGCGCCGGGTTTGAATCGCAACTACTGGCGAATGGCCTATAGACTTACTTAAGTCAAATTAAATCCGAAAGTTCCGAAAGATGTTGAGACTTAAGTCCTGGATGTTGTCACCGCATAGGTGACAAGTTTGCAGCCTTGGGCCAGCATGGACGGCTTAAGGATTGTAGAAGGTATGCCCTCAGCATACCAACAATACAAGAACTGGCAACACCGAACATGGTCAAAAGAAATAAACTAGAAATTAGAATATATTATAGTGAATTTATACTAAATCACTAAACCATATATATATAAGCTAATGTATTTATTTGATCTGATAATACTTGCTGTAGATGTTGTATAATACGACTAGAGTATCCAAAAATTTTAAAACAAATCAAACAAAAGACTAAACTATTAAATAGACAAATAAATATTTTTATTTAGTAAAATACAACATTTTTTTATTTAGTTTTATAAAATTTTCATAAACACCAAAAAAATTTATTTAAATTATAAAGAGTTCTTATCTCAAAGATTATATTGTTTATTGTAACCATTTTACGAATATTCCAATGGTTCAACCTATTTAAAGAAAAATAATTTGGTAAATCTCTAATAGATACATTAAAGCAAGGAAAATAATTTCTTATTCAAAACCATTATTTCACTATTCATTCGTTAAATTATCTCAAAAAAAATGTGAACTAAATTTAAACTGACTCTTAGGATAACCCTCAAACTATTAATGCTCTTTCAAAATTTTTACTTTAAAATTGTCATTTCTATTATTTAAACCATAAAATAAAATGTTTTCAGCTTAAAATATTATTCCTAAATTTTGTAAATACTGCTCCGTACAAAAACATTAAAAAAACTGTTTGCTATGCACCTATAAAACAACTTGTAACTGGATTTTATCGAACAAAACGAAAAAGCGTTATACAAGGATCACCAATCTCTTAAGATGGGTCGTCCGTCCCTCTCGCGCGCCACGCGACCCTCGCCTCGCCCTTTCCGGCGAACGCCTCCGCGCACATCGCCGTCCCTTTCCCTCGGCACGCTTAATACGGCCCTCTCGCGTCGCCAGGTTAACGCACGCAACATCCGCCGCCAACGAAACTGGTTCTTCGAGAGTGACAGGTGCAAAAAGCGAGCTACCGGCGCGATAGCTGCCCCCAGCGCCGCATCTCACGAGGCGCTGAGCCCGCCCGAAGCTCAACTCCAATCGGTGCAGAAGTCATCCCACATCGATCTGGCTTCGGATCTATACAATCGACATTCTTCAAAATGCAGTGTCGTTCTTCCTTCGAAAAATACGACTCGGACTCCGTTTACGATATAGAACAATTTGCCGAGTCGATACGTGTTCTGATGACGATAACGGTTTGATGATTCGGCATGGATATCCTTTTTGGGATGTAGGTCTTCCCGTGACATTAGAGCACCTGCGATTGATTGAAATGGGCATCGTGCAACAAAAACGTATTAGTGTTTCCGGAATAGAAATACAATTTTCCCGATGAGAAATATTACATACACAGTCAAGCAAAAATGCAGATCCTTTATTTTCCGATTTACAGCTTGCAATTTGTATGTTTTCAAATCAGTCAAATATCTGGTTTATTAACCGCTTATAAAATTCATTTTTGCAAAATACTTGAACTGATGTTTAAGATGTTACATTAATGGTAATGTAATGATGTATTTTCAAATATTTTATTTAAAAAGTGGAAACGACAAAATATATAAATAATATTATATTATTGGATCGGACAATATTCTGGGGGCAAATCGCAGAGTACAAATAAACGATTCATGCATCCAGACATTTATAAAGTCATTGACGTGCCGTTAGCATGTATTTTATTTACTGTTTCCACGGTTGCAACAAAATTGCAGAATTTTTATAGTTGTATCGTGAGAACTGTTCCGATACAATTATCCTACGATCTCTTGAGGTAGCAATATAATTTTTTAATAAAATACTATGATCTTAATTACTTTACCGAGTAGTGTCATTAACAATTGATTAACAGAATTATTTGATAAAGTCGCGTTGACGATAAGAGTTATTGAATAAATGTCGAATCAAATATTCAACACGTTGTTTTCAAATAAGATACTTAAATTAAAAATACAGCAATTAATGAAAATCTAATTTTTCAATAACGAGAGTTTTAATTCGGTATCATATAGAATAATTTGAACCCGCACGAGATGGTGTAGAAATCTATACAATACTAATTTTGATTGTGCTGTTGTATTGCTCGTAGAAAAATATAAATCTGTGATAGATTAACGAAATAAACGGCAATTTTTTTTATTGTTTTATAACAATAAATTTATATAAGTAAATATTTATGTAAGCAAACAATGAGCAATGAATATTGATTCGAGAGGATGAACATTGGACAGATATTGAAGACCTAAGCAAGCATTAATTGTTTATTTATCTCAGTCGGCTAATAGTTATATTATTATTTGTACGGACGTTTCATGCTAACTAGGCACATCCTCAGGATAACCCAGACAGTCACATCTATTGGGGCGTAAGGAGTGTTAAAAACAACCAACAAATGTGAATCCAATCTCCTCATGTGAAATATAATCGTGCATCAAAGGGTGACGAAAACAACTCCACCAGCAGCCACAGACCACTACCAATAGACATGTCTATTTGTCAAATGTCAAACGCTGACGTTTGTCAATTCCGGACGTTGTTTTTACTGTATCCAGAGTATATAATACTCATGACTCAATTCCTCAATCTGAATTAAAATTGTACTAGCTGAGCTTGAAAGACGTGAGCGCTAATGAGCTTAGCTTAGTTTTTTACATAGAACATTTACAATTTCAATCTTAGTTTGTTGTCTGAATTAAGGACTTGGGTGCATGTAAACATTTTAAAATGCATTAAACGGTTAATGATGTGATGTTAATTTAACCGAGAGAGATAATTTAGCTCTAGACAGTATCTAGACTTGACGATCTGATGTTTATTACCTACCTCAAACACGACTTTAACGTCAAGAAAATTAAACGGACTCATCACATTTACTCTCCAACACTAACGAACAGTTAAATAACGGAAAATTTTAAGTCTGAGACCGCGCGGACGAAGTCGGAAAAGCCATGCCGAGCCGAACATCAAACACGGATGAAACTACCCTAAAAGCGCCCGAAAAGGGTGTAACAGAAACCTACGTCTGACCTCATAACGGTGCACTCCAAAGCTGGTACATTTAACCCTATTGCCTATTTATACGGACATAACCGTGTATAGGCCGGCGTCGGCGCGCGCGCGGCCGAATAAATAAATTCCTTTTGTTAAAGCTCGCGGCGGCCGTTTTACAGCCAAGCGCTTGTCGTTCAGCTTTTATGGGAAGCTCTCGTGCCGGGGTCGGCTCCACACCTTTTTTTTTACCTTTCAAAAGTTGCCATTGCGAACATTTTTTTTTTAATTCCCGAAAAATATTATGTAATGCGTTTCCAATCGTCGATCGCTTCAAAACTAAGATACTTCCTGCATTTGATTCGATATAGATTTATATACTTTTTATGTGCATTTAGAGAAAAATCGAGTATATTTATGAATAGAACATTGATTTTATGGGAATTCGTATCAGAAAAAAAACTACTGCGCTATTATAAAACAAGGAAGTGCAGATGAAGAAATAATATAAAGCTATAATATTATCAATAGAGCACGGAGAAACTCATAGACAATTAAGGTTTTTATAGATTATTAACGCAACATTGTCCACGATTTTGATTCTGAACTTAGTCCCACATTCGATTCAATAGCGATCTCTTTCTCAATTTCGATCGCAGTACCTCTTTCTATTTTGGTTCTGCAGTCCGATTCTATATTCTGCTCCATAACCCACCTCGATTTCCATTCCGTAATCCATCACAGTCCGTCACAGTTCAACTTTATGAGAGTAGTAAACATCTTATGTTGAATAAAAACCATTCCTTTATTTTTTGCAATAATATTGACCTGTTTTAGTCACGGCAGTCGGTTTGAAATCGGTTTATTGACAGTCCTCACGATAGACAGATGGACGAACCACAAAGCATTATGAATAGAATTTTATAAAAGCGAAGGTGATGTATGACGAGGCGCCAAGGGACGCAAAGGGTACGTCCCACTGGAGCAACATTAACTTACATACAGCGAAAACCTTTCGCTGGAGTCGGCGTCGACGTTGTTTTAATCTAGGAAAATGGGATCCCATATACTGGCCATCTGTAAATAAATTGAAAGCTATCATTTTTTGACGTGATAACGTCTTATAAATCGATGAACTCCTGCTGCACGCTCGAAAAAGCATGACTCATTGTCGCGTTCCGCCTGAGCCAAGCGTGCGAGCGAGAACGCGGAACAATACAGAGGCACGATTGGCCTAAACGTTCGGCTTGTGACGCATCTATCTCTTTACTGTACAATTTAAGTAGAAAAATATTTGAATTAACGAGTGTAAATAAATGTTAATTCACAGAAAACATTGTCATTTTCAATTAACTCCTTCTTTGCATTATACAAAATAATGATAATTCATTGATAATAATTCAATTCAATTCATAAAGGAATGCAATTGTTCATCAATGTTTTCTTATAACATTATCACCTAAAATTATCGTCCGTAAACCAACTTTTTTAAATAAATCCAAAGCCATCTATCAGTCGAGCTTTTGTGTAACTTTAATGCAGTATTGAGCAGATAGAGGCACAGCCTATGACGAGTAAACTTTACAATGTTAATAGTAATATGTTTTTTATAGCATTTAAAGGGACAAGCGAACGTGTGTGCAACCGGACAGAATATGATCACCGCCGCCCATAGACACTCGCAACTCCATAGGAGTCACTACTGCGCTGTATTTCAAGTACGTAGAGACAGATAAAATCCGAAACTGTAAATTGTAACATTTACAGCGGCTTGAATGTTAAAACCTAAAAGACTATGAAAACTTTGGTGGTTTTAATGAAATTGTAGAAGAACTCTCTGTGACATTTCCACTTTCTGATAAGAAAACTGGCATAGTGCAAATTAATCTCATCTGTACAGAGTTACTAAAAAGCTGATTATACCTTACGGCATCAATTCAAGGAAGTAAACCTAATTCTATGTAATCTATACATAAATAAAATTGTAGTAGAAAACCCTGTGCTTCTGAAGAGGGGACGATAAGAGGAAAGCTATAGACAAAAAAACTATTTTTAAATCTTTTGTCGGTCGGAACAAATTTTAATGTAGTTTTCTCGGAAAGGTAAGGCTTAGCTTAAAGCAAAATATAAAGGGGAAAATAGTTATTACCTTTATTAATTTAAATCTGATGCAGGAAAAGGTTATCTTCATTTAAAGTTATAGCCTGAGAAATTACGAGGCAAATAATAATTACTAGCGTCAAAGGCCTATAGACGTCAGAATAGGAAAGAACAACAACGTTTAAAAAAAATAAAAAAAAAAACAAAATCTTATACTTTACATTCTGATTACAACCAATTCAACTTATTGAAAAACAGAGAGAAATTGAGAATGGAACTGGGGTGGAAACCGAGTGTTGGACTGAAATTAGAATTTAGAGCGTAACCGGGACCAAAATCAGGTACAAAGTTGAATTGGAAGCGGAAACGACATTGGGATTGACAGTGAAAGCGTTCAATGGAAAAAATTAAGGAATACGTTTTGTATCCATTCTAGCGACGCCGCAAGTGGAATAATAGTGAATAATAATAATTAATAAATACCAAAAATTCGTTAAATACATCAATTAGGATCTTGGACGAATTTTTTTAAATTTCAAAGTCCGTATAAAGTAAATATAGTAAATTTGTAATTTTAGAATTAAAAAATTTGATATATTGTTATATCAAAATTATATCGGATGAAATATTTATTGTTATGATCTTAATTCTTGATAGCTAAGCTAACCAATGTACTTTCTTCATGTTTATCATATAAAATTGACTTTTAAAAACAAAAGAGTATCAATTGCCTTGTTTGACAATCTGTTGTGGATTTTGGTAACAATATTCCCAGGTATTCAAAAAACCCTTTCATTTTTAGTCGAGATGAGTTTTACAGTTCATTAAAACTTTATAAAAGTGTTAAAGATTTGGTGTTCGTTTTGCCGTTGACTCAAACAGCTGAAATTCTTTCTTGATCAAACTTCTTGTTAGGTTTTGTTCAATTGTGTATCTGTAAAAGTTGCAGCTTCGATGGCTTTCTGTAGTTGTTTGTAAAAATTTAAACTCTTCTCTTATGAGAAGATAATTTAAATTAAAAAGTCTAAAGATAGTTCTTCTTCATTTACTGATGCTGTTACGACGTCTGATTTGCTGGTGACACAAAGGTCAAGAAAGAACAGTCTATTATAGAGCTTTCAATGGACTTTGTTAAAGCCATTTTGCTGCAGAAGTGTGGTGTAAAGTCGCTTCTAATAATGCAATATCAACAAGAATTGTAAAAACAATTCAAGTTTGCAATTCATCTGTCAATTATCTTATTCTTTAGAGTTTTGAAAAATGAAGTAGCCCATTCGCCATCCTTTGATTTATCAAGCAACACGTCAAAACTGCCTTGTATTACAGAATTGTTGCATGTTTATTTTATAGCTTCTTAACAGATACGTTTATAGGGTGGAATAGGTTCTATAAAGTTATAATTATAATTTTTTTAGTTTGGCGATATTACCAACATGTCATCTACACGAAATCAATTAGTGGTGTATTTATCGCATTTTGCTACATCAGGAATTCTTCGATCATAATTGTAGTGGAATTCCAGCGAGTTTTGACATGACAGGTTTAACTGACGTTGACTGAAAATGACGTTCTTGAAACTTATCCTAATTAATTTTATCAATGAACGTGTTTTCTTCAATGATTTATTTAACTTTTCTTTTATGTAATTTTTTTTTCTCGTTTATTATCTAATACCGTATATTGTCTACATCGTTTTTGAAACCGGATTCTCAGATTGTTGAATCCTAATCAGTATTTACATCACTTTTTTCACCAGAGCTGTTCCCATGTAATTCAAAAACTTGTTCTTGAGTTACTGTCTTACTTCCGACGGGGGCAGATCCGACTTTGCCGTAAAATGTAGCCACGACAGCTGAACGTATCGTAAAATAGACGAGCATTTCTATGGGACTTTTATCCCCAAAATTTAGTCAGACATTTTGTCTATTAGTTGTCCCAAATATAGAGTTCTGTACTTGAGCGGTACTCTTCGACTTAGAATCGATTTTCGATATAGTCTTCTGTTTCAAAAGTTTATCATTTTCCTAGGATATAAACTAGACTCTAGTTGTAAAAAGTTCCATTTAAGTAATGGATGTAGACGTTAAAATACTGTCGATTCCTCAGATTTGTCTGTTTATTTAAGCTTACAATGAATCGAGATGACAGGATATCACGTAAATTATGTAATGAGCTTACAGTTTCCTTTGTCTTGTTCTCTTAAAAGTGTAATATCAATTTCTTCAACTGTTTTACACTCTTTGCTAGTTTTAAATCTTTGTCTTTGCTAGCTTACCATGTAAAATGACTGTTTGTTGTGGCACGAATCGTTGAGCCATGTTTGACAGTTAATTTTACTACATTTAGGGACTTCTTAGGTATTAACGGCAGTTCTTTTTGAATAACAGTTTTTGAATTTATTTCTGGTTAGTATCTGTCAGGTCTTCTTATATGCCTGTTAGTCAATGCCTTTGTTTCTTCAAATATATTGAAAGAAATTTTGTGGTTATGTACTAAATGTCTAATCAAACTATTCATATTCGAAGCCTTCATTGATACCTGTTTGGGACATTTCAAGCGCTGTGCGAACGAAAAATTTTTAATCTTGGTAAAATATTTCCAAACTTTGTATTTTTCCATGATACAAGTACAAAAAATAGTAGGATTCTTTAAATTTTACATCGTCACTAAATATTGACTATTACTGACAACTACATCGACAAAACGGTAGAATATGTAGAACTTACAGCATTTGCTTTTAGTATTTACTTATAAAAAAAAAAGAAAATGCACTTATTTTTGTTACGAAAACACAAATTATAGAATAAGTCAATTCTTAATTAATCCACTTTTTTAATACGATTTTCAAACCAACTATTCTTAAAAAGATTAAAATATAAATTATAAATAAAGAGTAAATAAATCAATCTTTTTTTTAGAATTGTTTACTTTGTGACGTGAATGCTAAGTGCAACGGGCGAACCTCAAACGACACAAATATCACTGCCAAGTCTAGATGGGCGGCCGGTGACTGTTTAAGACAGGAGGAAGCGCGCTATGGACTGCCTTGCTGTTTGTAACCCCGCCCCACTTCTCCGCCTTTATTCGGATAGTGCGCGTCGATTGCGCGCGCGCAGAAATTGCTGGTTTTGGATTCGGTTTTGTTTGCTAATCAATTACTCGAGTTGTCGACTTTTCAAGACGATTTTTGTCACCTCAAGAAATCGATAGGTACCTTCTTAAGAGCGCCAAAATGTTAATGTGTACCGAGATCGTTTTAGTTCCAAGTTGCTGAAGCTGAAACGTCGTGTGGAGCTTGCGTCACTCCACTGCAAAGGCATGACCTTCCACAACCTTTCTGTTTTAGATGGAGAGTATTTGATCTTAAGACCTGCACCAACGTCTTAGCTGACGGCTTAACTCGTTCTCCAAGGCACGTAGCGAGTACTTCAATTTTATAGTTTCTGCGCGTCGTAAACGTATATACGAACACGGACCGATAATCAACTTTAATGGCGAATATAAGTGGCTTTCACAAGTTTTGTATCAACTGTTCATTCATGACGTTTATTACGATTTGCACTGCCGTCGGTCAACAATGCAGTGACAACAGTCGTGAGTGACATACAATCCGCAAATAAGAATATCATAAAAAAATAAAATAGTAACGATAAATGTCGGATATTTTTCAATTTTCTAAATGGTGCACAAATAAAACGGTATGCGTGGCAGACGAACGTAAACAATGAAATGTAATCCGATAAACGTCCCTCATTTTCAAAATGAAAAAAAAAAACTAAAAAAAATTTAATTCCACCATCCACTGAACGTCCTTTCGTTCCTGTTAATTTAATAAACCACCCATCCTTCTTACGTCAGAAAACGAAGATTATGAGGCGAACAAAAAAACGCGACTAATCACACGTTTTCAACTAACGAAATCATTGTTAAATCCCCTTGTTGGTATAGAGCGCACGTAATTGCTCCAACTTGGTCGGATAATTTCACGTTGCGTCAAAAGCACGAGGTATTTCTCACGACGCCTATTATTGTGCTACAAAAGATATATTCTTGAAGATATTTATATATATGTATTTCTTAGACATGCTCATCCGTTTGATATAAATTAGCTGTTCCTCCCTGTCCTATTTGGAGATATTCTGGGATATTTGCGTAACCCGTTCGATACCTAAATATTAGTTACTAGCTTTCGCTCACGGCTCTGCCCGCGTGGACATAGAATTAATTAATTCATCTTTCGTATCCACCTAGTATATACAACTACACTTCCATTAATGAAAGAGTGTCTGTATTTAAAACCGCACGAACACGAAATTGTAAAAATGATTTCCTGTATCTAGTCAAAGTTCCCAGTCTAAGAGAGTTTCGCATTTAACTCGGTTTCTAGATCTGTTTTTTTAACTTCCCGCTAAGAAAATTGAAAATTTTCTAAAATTTTAGGGAAGTTATTGGTTTTACCCCATTTTGCAAAAATCGAGTTCTCATCAGATCTCGACGTTCTGAGGGTCTAGGAAGCTTCCCTGATCATCCCTGAGATGATGTCCGTATATCTGTGTGGATGCATGTGTGTATGTGTGTGTGTATGTGTGGATGTATGTAAACCTATTATAACTTTTAAACGGCTTAACCGAATCAAGCCCACTAAACGGCGTTCCAAAGAGTTTCACCAAACTTAGACTTTCTGAAAGTTTGGGTCAATTTGGACCGGTAGATTTTGAGAAATTTTCAAAAAACTAAGAAAAAAAAATTTTAAAGTGGTTTTTTTCAAAATAACTTTAAAATAGCTTGACCGATCAATTCCAAAATCTAATCAGCTCTTAACCTATTAAAAAACGTCGATTACCGAAAACCAGGTTAAAATCGGTTGATTCGTTTGTGAGAAATCGTTGTCGAAAGAAATCGAAAAAACCCGTTTTTTGGAATAACTACGAAACGGCTTGACCGATCGATTTCAAATTCTAACCAGCTCTTGACCCTGTAAAAACACGTCGATTGCCGCAAACCGGGTCCAAATCGGTTGATTCGTTTGCGAGAAATCGTTGTCGAAAGAATTCGAAACAAACCGTTTTTTTTTTGAAATAACTACGAAATGGATAAAATTGGAGGGAAGTTGCAGAGTTGGCCTTTAGGTTCAATTTTTTTAAATTGAACCTCTGGTGACAGCTGTGAACACCGTATGTGTTCAATTCCATGGAGCAGTTTTTGCGTTCATGTTCATGCATTAGCATGAACAAACAAACATACAGAAAAACAGTTTTAACTTATATTGCACTCACGAGCATAAAGATGTCTTCATGTTAGCTTTTCATAAATATTTCTTTAACATCGGTCAGTTACGGTTTTATTAATTTCTCGCAGCTACGCTTGCGTGGACTACAATATTTGGACCATTTTTGAAACGCTCATGGCTTTTTTTTCATATTTTTCCCACAACAATTTTAAATGACCTCCTAACATACGAAAGGCAGTACTACGGAGAGTTCAAGCTGCATCTCTGGTTCTACACAACCGGATCGGATGAAACATTACTTAGATATTAAGATGGACCCAAAACTACTAACTGTGTAAACCTCATCAAAATCCGTTTATCAGTTTTTGTGTAATAAGGTAACAAACATATAGACAGACAGACAGACAAAAATTCTAAAAACTGTGGTTTTGGTCTCTTCTAATAAAGACCCTCATATCAGTTTTTTTTTAAATACCTTTAATGTACAGACATCAGCTTTTTACAATTTTATTAAATGTATAGATATTTAATTATAAATATACAATCATAATAGACATTTATGTACATTAAATTGTTGAAGAGGACTAGATATTATTAAAATTATAGAAATTTAAAATGTTGATTTTGTAATAATAATCATCTTGTCCCTCGACTACTCACTAGGTTCGTAAGTTTGACTCCTCATGTGCTAGTATTTCTAAAGATGAAGTACATTTGTCTGTATCACCAGTGACGATAATCATCAGAAAATGACAATTAGAAGATAATAAAAAAAATTACTAAAATTCTTTACGAAGTTAAGCTCGACTCACTGCAAAAAGTACACGTACAGTGTACCATCTCTGGCATGTTCACGTCAAGAGCAACACCATAAATATATTGGTAAAATTACCACAGAGACGTAGGAAACAACTCCGGCTATATACAGATTTTTCATACAGAAACATTGCAAATAATAACGTGTGCATTTTGTTACCAATCAAAATCGAACTGTCTTGTAATTTGACGTTATGTTTTTTACCTGATATCGTCGCCAATTTAGCATTTCGACGACATCAATATATACACCTCAATTTCCCCTTGTTAGCATAAAAAAATCATTACTCCGGCGACGTGACCTTATAATTTCATCGAATTATTCAGCTGGAAATTCAGTCACTAATGATGTATCAGATCTCAGGGCTACGCCGAACATGTTAGAACGTAATTGGGGCAATTACAGCCCATCTACATTTGCGCCGGCACATTCCTGAAAGAGGGATCCATCGTTACCTCGTGAAAAGCAGATCCTGAAGCAGTATCCAGTCGTATCAGCGGTTTATTAAAAAAAAACAAACTCTATGCTAAGCGATTACTCTCCAAAGCAGCATTAAAGCTATGTTGGCTGTTTTTAATGAAAGTCGACCTGTACTTAAGGTTTTACCTTTAAGTCGCGCTTTTAGCGATAATTTGCAAAAAAATATATTATTTTGACTTAGAAACGGACTAGGTTAAGAATTCTTTCGTGTTTTTATTGTATTGTGTGCATTAATTAAATAATCTGAATAGTTGTGTTTTACCCAGGTAGGGATTATAGTTACATAAGGTAAAGTTTTTATGCTTATTTAATAAGTACATTTACTCAGTCTATATGAATCTTAGTCAGTCTGACAAATATCGATATATATTTAATGATAGATAAATAATTCTTTATCGATCATTGTGCAAATCTTCATAGCAATTTCATTAATTCTATGTACATCACATTTGCACAATAATTTGTTACTGATATAATTAGTTTTTAAAATAGCTATTACATTTAGATGAAAAGTTTTTGAAACTGTATGTGCAAATTATAAGAACTTTCTTTGATTCATTGCAACTCTGAAATTCCTTTGAAATGTAAAAATATTTTATTTATTGTAAACAACTATATAAAAGTTATAGCAATGTACAATAATGTATTATAGCTAAAAGTTAACACAACTCAAAATTATATATCGATAAGTTCTGTTTTCTTAAATGTAGGTATTTATCTTTTATAAATTGCCCTGAATTGTTAAGACTTGTTGCATTAAAATCACTCACTATCGCTATTGTTATTGATAATAACTCATTTGACATTCATGAAATCAATGCAAGTCAACACAGTGAAGACGAGATAAGGAGTCGTCGGTAACTTTAGCAGAAAGGTATGGGCGGTACGAAAATTGTACCAATTAAACTTGGCGAGGCAACATTAGGCCATGCCATTAACGCAATCTGCGCACGATCGTAGGCCCGGGCACCGATCTAAAATTACTTCATAATACAAATTCTTAGATCACGTTTTTGATGGTTTAATAAAATGCGGGCACTCACTTCACACATATAATATAAATGTAGGAACTACATTTATATTATATGTATTTATATAATATAAATGTAGTTCCTATAATTCGAAAAATTAATCCTAAAGCAGTTGTTAGCACATTTTTATACCAATAAATTAATGTCAAATAAACAATTCGGTTTTACTCGGGGTCGCTCAACAATCGATGCTGGCGTTGAGCTTGTGCAACATATTTTTGGAGCCTGGGAGGATTCGCGAGATGCAATTAGCATATTTTGCGATCTCTCCAAGGCTTTTGATTGTGTTCATCATGAAACTCTGATCGGGAAACTACGTCACTATGGAGTAACAGGCCGGGCACTCGACCTTCTGAAGTCGTATTTGAGTAAGAGGGTTCAGAGGGTTGATGTCAATGGTAAGAAATCGTCTGGATCCATAGTTCACATGGGTGTACCGCAGGGATCAATTCTTGGTCCCTTTCTCTTTAGTCTACATAAATGATTTGCCTAGCCTTGTTAAGGATGCTCATGAGATAGTATTGTTTGCAGATGATACTTCTTTGTTATTCAAAGTTAAAAGACATCAGCCTACTTATGACGATGTGAACAATGCTATCTCTAAGGTAGAGAAATGGTTTACTGCAAATAACTTACTTCTTAATGAAATGAAAACAAAATGTACATGATTCTCACTTCCAAATGTAAGACATGGATCTGGAACTATTTCAGTACGCAACAAAGAATTGGAGTTTGTTAATTCTACAGTGTTCCTAGGAATTACTTTAGATGACAGGCTTCAATGGGGTCCTCATATAAGTAAGTTGGCGAAAAGGCTTAGCTCTGCCGCCTATGCTGTCAAAAAAATGAGAAATTTGTCGGATGTTGAAACTGCCAGATTGGTTTATTTTGGCTGTTTCCATAGTCTAATGTCGTATGGTATCTTGCTCTGGGGAAACGCCCCGGATATTCAGAAAATTTTCGTGCTGCAGAAGCGGGCCGTTCGCGTAATTTACAAGCTCGGACCTCGTACATCCCTTAGAAATAAGTTTAAGGAAATTGGAATTTTAACCCTGGCATCTCAATTCATTTATGAAAATTTATTATATGTAAAAAAAAATTAAGAAATGTTTAAAAGAAATAGTAGTCGACATAATCTCAATACCAGAAATAAAAATAAACTGAATTCACATGTTAGTCGACTAAGTAAAGTCTCAAATTCATCTGGGGCTCTGTGTGCGCCTATTCAATAAGGTTCTGTAGATATACAAGATTTACCCTACATAAATTTAAGAGTGTTATTAAACAATCACCAGTAAAAAGGGTACTATGTAATTTCTGAATATTTAGAAGAAAAATCAATGGACATAAGCGGCTCGACCTCTTACCGGGCTGTGTCATTCCTAATTTGTTTTGTATTTGTTTTGGCTATGTATGTGCAAATTAGAAAAGAGCTACCCTTAAGTTTCTTGCTCGTTCTTCTTGAGAGAAAACTGCCTTCCGAACGAGCAGTAAAGTGTAAATTCACAAAAAATGATGACGTATTTCAAGTGTTATTTTGTAACCTATGAAATAAAGATATTTTGAATTTGAATTTGAATTTGAATTATAAATTTCAAAATTTCTCCAGAGCTGTCCAGCAACGGTAAACAATTTAATTACAATATTTATATATAATAAATATTGTAATAAATCACTGTGACAATAACCAATATAAAAATGACCCAGCCTTATCTAACTGAACACGTTTGAATATTTTACCAAACGTGCTGTGGCATACGAACGATCGCATTTAATTAGCTAAAACCTTGAAGCTGTAATGTCGTCCAAAGCTAAAGGGTCCCGCAGGTTTCATAAAAGAAGCGAGGTGAATATTTACGGTTGAAATGTAGAAATAAAAAGCGAGTCAATTTTGTGCTTTTAGGGTTATGCAACCCTTAATTAAATATTTTATTCAAACTCTGATGATTAATTAATGATCATCTAAATCAACCATCTCAATATAAAAATTAAAATGTTCAGTTTGGTGAATTCGGTAAATAAAAAACCAGCCAAGTTAAAAATCAAACTTTAACACCGGGGTTCTTTCCTAATGTGCAAAACGGATCGAAAACCATTTAAATTTCAAATATTATTTTCCACTACAGATCACAATCGCAATACTGATCCGATCCGTCTAATTATCGAGAACTACACAAACCTTTTAAAACATGTCAATACACTTTGAACGCTGTATTGAAAGTATTGAATATTAATAGGTGTCAGAACCTAAATTGAAAAAAGGCTAGTAATATTAATAAATAATATAAATTATCTGAATTGAAAAAAGACTAGTTGATATACAAGCCTGCAAGAGCAAACTCTCCACTCCCCCGTGGTCTTTTAGTTAACGATGATGGCAAATCAATAATAACCACCTCGAAAATACTTAAGGCAATATAACTTCGTGTTGCCATTATCGACCAACGTACACGGGATGATGCTTAGTACTCAATCTCCGAGCCATATATAAAAACCTGATTTATAGAAAAAATTAAGGGTGGACAGAAAAACGTAATTTTTCACTAAACACTAAATCTAAACACCATGACATTGGTAACATTCAGAACCATGATGATAACTTATCTAATTTAAAATAACAAACAAGCATCGAATATAAAAGTAACAAACGAGATTAAGGTAATTACCTTTCATTTCTGACGAATAAGGATTAAAGATCTGTGATGGTTAGAATAATTTTTTTTTTGTATGCCGAATTTCCATCATTGATAACACCATTCGTACAATAACATAGTATTATTATAGTAATAGTATTATCTGCTATTGTGACCTCAGAGATTAGCGCAATCAGAATGTGTAGGTCTTAAGCTCTGGCCATGGGCGCAACTAAATGAGTTTTAACGTAAATCGGATTACTCACCGGTTCGGTGTCTTGCAAAATACGTTAAGCATTCGGACCTGGAAATTAGTTGGTTTGTTGGTTGGTTGGTCAGTTGGTTGGTTGGTTGATCCATACTGGGCCAGCGTGAACTCCCTAAAACCTAAGCCTCTGAGTAATCTAAAATAAGAAAACTGTAATAACACATTTCTGCTTAGACGTAATCTGGTATCACAAATTCAGTATTTAAAAAATACTCAAATATTAGACTTCCTACCAGGAGGTTAATTTTAAAATTGAACCACTCAGAACAAGTACTTAAATGTTCAAGTTTGTTCTGTAACCTATATTAGAATTTTATTCAAATAATCAATTTTCGAGTCTAAAGCTACAGACGATCTTCAGTGCCAGATGGAATCAAGTCTGGCAATCGGATACTGTCTAGACTTCACTATTCAGCATTACTAATAAATTAGGTTCTAGGGAAAAATGCCAGCTCACTCCATTTTCATTTCGTTCTTCAACTTGTTTATTCGACCGACAAATGTCTTTAAATAAACATCACTTCGGCACCGATTTTAAAACTATAAGCGATTTTTAATCTTCAAACAAACCGCAGAAGTGAAAAATGATTAAGGTTTATGCAGTAGTTTTAAACAGCCTATTGAATCACAGTCTAGATAAAGGTTCTTGCTGCATTTAAGAAATAGCATATTACATTTTTCGCCAATAATCAAAGAAATGGGATTGTGATATTTAAGATCTCACATTCATAATCTATTGAACGACCATAGAACAACTTATTAAGGATATCGAACTTATCATAAAATAGTATCCGCCTTCGGTTTCGCCCACATCGATACAGGATTAAATCTTTCATCTCTTTTATTGGTCCCATCTTTATCTAACTCCCAATCTTACCACAAATTCTGTTTCCGGCTCCGGACCTGTTTTCTATTTCGTTCCGCCTGTTTTCTATTTTCGTCTCGATACAGTTCCCACCCTCGATCTAAAATCCGTTTTCCATACCGATCGTGACATCGATGTCGACCTTGGTGCCCTACCGAACATCATCGGCAACAAACACCGAAACTGTGCTCTACATTGAAGCGGGTGAAACGGTGGACAGAAGCTATTGGTAATCACGGATTGAATACAGTTTGAAATATTGATGGAAGTAAATGAAAAAAAAATATAAAAGTTTAATTTTCTCAATAGTTTTTTTTACACGATTTCCACACGCACACCAAACAGGTTACTATTTTATATGCGCGTATTACATATTCAACGGCATTTAATTTTATGTTATATACGTACATAAAACATCCGCGTAAAGAAATATTTCACGTTTCGCACTTGTTTTATTATCGTCGTAAAATAAAATATGGGAAACCGCTCGTCTTGAATCGTTATTATTTACGTTATACTTTCAGTAAAATACAGTTTTTTTTTTGTCTTAATGTACACGTCCAATTCCATACAAATTACGATATGAATAAATACTACATACACACGGAGATAATCAACTTTAGAAATGGCATATATCGCATAAAATACACGACATCTTAAAGACACTTCACGTTTGAACAAACTATTGACGTCATTTCGAGGCTTTCAATGAAGGTGTTGATAAAAAGGTTTGTCGTGAAAGTTGCATTTTAGTCCTATAGCATGCATGTGATATAATTTTTGTGATGCGAATTTAAATTGGCAATACGAGGTAGAGCTATGTTGTAGCCAACTTTTCTTTCTCTCACTCCGTTAACCTGTGAATATCACACTCTCTTGAACGTTCGCGTAAAGACGCACACACACCATCGACGTGTTCATTTCACTGTGTTCATTATGTTCACTTTGATACATACACTATACACACAACTTTCAAATATAAAATACGATTCATACTTCGACCGAAAATTGCTTTGTAATACTCAGAAGCCTCGCTTCTGTCGGGCGTCGTACGACGCCATTATTTTCTCCCCTATTGTGATACATTTGAAAATATTTGTAATAATATGTTTTGTTGCGATACTTTCGTAAATGCGGAACCCCAAACGCCGTGGAGTGTGCGACGTCAGTACATTTTGGCGCGTCGGCACAACGCCCGTCTATCACGTAGGCATTTCGTGTTATTTTCGCTTTTTCGCATGACTGTACCCGCACAATGTACGAGTGGCGGTGAAAGGCTTGTTTGTTATGAAATTTTTCGGTACTGAAGGCCTACAACGACTTATATCTATTTGCGAAACCGAAATTAAACATCTTTCGGATGATCATTGAAAATTTAGCCAAACAACGTTATTTATGTAATACATTTCTGTAAATTTAACTATCCAACATGAAACAGAATAACGAATGAGGTTGAGACTCTGTCGTCAAATCAGAAGCTATTTAGTTCTAATCTGCGTTCCTCGAACACGGTAACCACGGTCCAATCGACCTATGATTTTCTAACTTAAGTCAAATTAATCATCTCGCTCTGTGCTCCACAGAGCACGTCTATCTTTCAATCCTGAATGTTTCACAGCGTCTGCAACAGCGATGGCTAGCACTCAAGTACTGGGCCCGCGTAAAGACAAGAATCGAGTACCCGATCGCACATAAAAAAATGTGGGAATGCATCGGGGTAAAGGAAGTATGGTGCAAAACCCAACACAAAAAAAGTTTAAAACACTATTGACTAATATATTAGTGTTAGCTCATTGGTTGACATAACATAGGTGCTGCGGTACAGGAGTTACGACTTGGCACTGGTGGCTCGCGTCCCTGAAGATTTTTAGCATTCCAAGCGGATACCTATCACTAAACTTAGGGCGTCTGTCTGTCTTACATTTGAAAAACTACGCCCTTGTTCCTTTTGATCAGTAACAGATAGTCTTCTCAAGATGTAGTGACTATCTTAAAAGGTTGAAAAAAAAAACAAACAAAAAGTAAAATTGAAACTCATACAAGAAACGTGATTGTGAAACATTTTTTTTTTTTAATTTGACCTCTTATATTATAACAATACTGAGTCGTCCCAACGTCAAGCGTTAAAATCGGTGTGATTTTAGTGGATATACTATAATTTAAAAGAACAAATAAAAAATTGACAAAATGCGAGACAAGCTTGTTCTAACAATTTCAAGTTTATGCACAAACATATAAAGCGGGGAAAAAATATTTTCATATTAAACATACAAAATTTGATATAATTTTTTACCATATTTTTTTTGCATTTAATGATAATATATATACATCATTTTGTTCAACAACTTGTTACCATGGGTAGTGACATAAATCCCATTAGTGTAGAAATTTTGATACTTCTGATCAAAAAACTGCCACAGGTAGTTTTGATGGTCCTTTCTTGATGTTGACCTAACACTACCTAAAGAATTCCGAAGAGACCAAAACAGGTGAAAATCTGGGGGTGCAAGGTCAGGGCTGTATTATGAATGCATAAACACTATCCAACAAAACTCTATCAATATTTACCGAGTGGCTAAAAAATGTGTGTGGTCTGACGGTATCATGGTGAAAAACTACACCCATTCTATTGATCCTATCTGGTACCTGATAGCTGATACCTATCATTAATTTATGGCGAGTAAATCCGGGATTCGCTATAGTCTGTGGAGCTTGCTTCCCTTTTTACCATGATTTTTTTCGCAGGTTCTAGTCGTAATTTTTCATAACCAGTAATCAATCTTTTCAAAAACGGTTCGATTTCATTACGATTCAATAGAGAATCGCAAATAAGTACAATATTCATTAGATATTTTTTCAGTGAGCTCGTGTGGGATCCAAGTATCAAGATTTTTTGTTTATTCAGCTTTTTTATAATTGGTTAAAACTGTTTGTGGTTAATACCTAGCTCTTCAGCTATGTCGTAAGAACTAATATACCCACTTTTCTCTACGTTTGCCAAAATGGCATCAATTTTATCCATAACAGGTCGACCAAAGCGAGATTCATCTTTGGGATCAAAATTACTGAACTAAAAACTTCTACTCTTACCAATACTGCATGGGATACGTAAAGGTCACAAATTTTTTTTCGCGGCTTCTGTAGAATTTTTTCCTTTTTTGTAATAAAACCTCAAAGTGCAGCGAACTTTTACGTTACATTAATTCGTTTAATTTTTCTTTTATTTTTAATGTCATCTATTTAACGGTATCAAAACTACAAACAGATACAACCAACACAATCAAAGATATTTTACTGCATTTCATTACTTATAAAATAAGAAATAACTTTTTCCCCGACTTAATATGTACTGGTACTTTACCCTCAGTACACAAGCGCGATTCGAGCTCGCCCTATTTCTTTATAATCCATGCACAAACGGAAGACCATTGCTTGCTTAAATGACGAATTTAGGTATATTTTGTAATAGAACTGGTTTGTCGAAGAAGGTTCTTCATGCCATAATAATAAATTTTCAAACAACAACTTCGTGGCATCAATTACGCGAAACAACAATTATTTCAGAGCTTTTCAAACAATCAAAATCATTTCAAATTCAAAGCACTCCAATCAAGAGATTGCGTTCCCACAAACGCGGCGCAACTCATGGTTATTATAAAGCCAAGTTAAGGTAGTCACAACATTAAGTAATAATATCGATAAGAGCAATCAACAGATCGATATCGCGTTGTACACGTACGAGGTAAGATTAGCCTAACACGCTACGAGTGACAGCCAAGTCTTTAATTTTATAGTGTTGTACAATAACAGGGATACTGAAGTATCGATAAATGTAGTTTTATAAATTTATAGCAATCAATCATTTTCCTTAAATATTGTGAGTCTGTTTTTGACAGAAACTATAATTGTAACCAATATAATTTCATTGGAAGTCAAGATTTTTCTAAAAAATACAATTATGTCTGTTTTTTATTTTTGCTTTATAGTTTTAATACTTTTTATATATTATAAGGAATTATTTGATCATTTCTATAAACTAAGAATAAATAGTTGCTCACAGATCCCAAAATTTCATTAAGATTGTATATATGTGGTTATTTCGACTTAAAGTTCGTTGCAAATTGAAACTAATTTTGATTAATTCCTCAAAAACTTATTTACAGATACACAAACTTTGTTTTTATTTTGTAACATCTTTGAAAAAATATTCTCAGTTGAAATAAAGCTAAATCGCCAAATTTTTATTTAGGGTTCTAATACGTTAAGCTAAATCGTAAGTCATTGCGAAACGCTATTTTCAATGTATTACATTTATTTCAAAAGAAATGAAATATTTTTTATTGAACTAATACAAAAAAAAATATGAAAGTTGCAATGCATGTATTGTCAACGACGTTTGATAGTTTCGCTTGTTCTAGAAACATGTAATGTTTTCTAATAATTGATTTAAGAATTGAGAAAGAAAATATGGTGATACTTAGAAAACAGCAGGTGTTTATTGAACAATACTTTGGCAAAAAAAAACAGACTACAGAACCTTTTCTTTTAAGAAGTTTTCTTGAATTCAACATTAATAGATAAGATAAAAAACTACGCCCATGCAATTTAAAATAAACAAGTGGAATCTTATTCTGTTATTTATTTGAAAGAAGGTTAGAAGGTTATCTTTATTATTTCATTTATGAACTTATTTAGAAACAATAATTAGTTAGCAACAACAATACGACCACCATCATTTTAATTTACAGTTTCAAAAATTATTGTTTTTTCTTTCAAAAATTGTAGTTATTTTAAATTTGGAATTGTTCGCATTGTAAATAATAATATATGTATTTATATTTTTCAAATCGCACAATTGTATGTCAAAGGATGCGATTTGTAAGGCGATGACGAACGGAATTTCGAAAAATAACATTGACTCACAATAATCTACTTTGTGGTGTGTGGAACATAAGAACTTCTATAAGCTTTTAGTACCTAATAATATGTTAGATATTGAACAACTATAGACATTTGTTTGACTACTAATCAGTTTTCTACTGCATTGTAAGTAAATGATATTTTTTTTTTTTATAAAAAGACTCATCATAAAATACTTATTGCAATGATCACAATATTAGACATGCTAGAGCTAAAAGGACAACTATTCATTAAAGCGCAATTAAGTTGTCCTTGACCAATAACCAATATCAGTAATATATAATGGAATGTGGGTCTTAATCCCTACACTTATATAGTAGTGAAGTTTGGGTATGGCAGAAGAAAAATGAAAATAAAATCAATACGGTAGTGGTGAGATCTCTACGTTGTATCTGTGGAGTGTTTTTAACTGATAGATGTGGGAATAATAATATCAGAGAGCGGTGTGATTTGAAAAAAACATTTGGTTACTAGAGTAGAAAAAGGTATGTTGCGATGGTTTGGCCGTTTGGAAACGATGAATGAAAGTAGACTCACAAAACAAACCTATAGAGCGAATGTGTGTGATAAAGAGATCGGCAAAGGTTGCATTAGAAAACGCTGTGTAAACCAAATTAGTGCCATATTAAAAAAAAGACCAAACTATAAGCTTTCGAAACCGACAAGCTTGTATCGAGAGATAAGCAAAATAGAGTGAAACAAAAGAGACATGCAAAATTGTACCATGTAGGAATTTGTAGCCTGTAGCCACCCTTTTAGTCGTGAATTTAAAGTAATAACAGTATGAAACGTGCAAATATGTCTATAAAACGTAGTATACATGAAATACCGTAACATGTTACATTAACATGAATTTTGGGGCATCAGTGCAAAGACACAAATCCACCTCAAGCTTGCGTTATATTGCTCTTAATTGTAAATATTTCTATAAAAAACTGCTAAGATTATGAACTTGTTCTGTTGATTTTATGTAAAAGTAGTTACTAAACTTTCTATACAATTTAAAAAAAAAAACACGTTATTTTTTGTCTATAGGCCTAGGAGTTTCTTTATGTAGCATTTGAATTATTTTGTTGTACTGATTAGCTCTTCTGTACGAACTCCTCAAGCAAAAAACTGATGTACCCACTGTAATATGTATTCTACAGCGTCAATATATCTGAATGTCAGTGTATTTTGCTGAATGTATAGCTCCTCTGTGGATCGACAAAAACTCGCCATACTCTTCAATATATCATTATTCGAATTTGACGCAATAAAGCTATCGATGTCGACGGACGTACATCGCTAAAGCCACTAATTGCATTAACGTCGGTCTGAATCCGTGCGCCTCGCAAAGTGACTAGCCGCAAATATAAAGTGCCTAATGCTGCACTTATCGGATATCGAGAGCGATCCTGTATTCCTAAACTAACGTTGTTAGAGGAAACTGAAGGTAGATTTTATCGATATAGTTGGGGTGCTGATCTTACCTGTTTAAGTTTATTCGTTAATATTCCGGTTTGGTTCCAACTACATAGTTTTAGTTGCCGGAGTGAAATTGTTATTTGTTCATTTATTTAGATGAGATATGAAACTCGCTTAAAAAAAAAAAAACAATATTTTCACCATGATTTGTAAACGCATTTACAAAAGTATGATGAATATATAGTGGAGTGATAGCGCAAAATAATAACACATTTACTTTTTTTTGTATTTTTCCTATCGTGTAATTAAAAAGTTTTAACCATGAAATAGTTATAGACTGTGATGCTTACGTAATAATTGCTGCCATCTGGCTACATTAATTATGTACTACCAGCTAGAACACGCAATGCCTTTATAAATTATCGACGTTGGTACACAGTAGTTAACAGGTAAATGGCAGTATGAAATATAGTTTTTAGTATTGAAGAAATAAAAAGAGCTTTTTAATTTAAAAAAAATCTATCGTAAATTATTTTAACAAAACATTTTGAAAAATCTATACAACGTCAAATTTATATATGTTCATTGAGTGGTTTTTGCTTAAAAAGGAAAAATGCATTAGAGTTTTTATTATTATAATATTTTATTTATGAGGATGGTGTGTACCCTAAATTTAACACCTTTACTAAAAAACGCCGCATTAGTAATTACAAAGGAAAATGGATGCTTATCATTTCTATAATTCAGATTAAGAAGGATTAATAATTTGTTGAAAACTCTTTTGTGATAATTTCTAAAAAATGTGAAAACCAATTAAAAAAAAAAAATCAGTAACGCATCAAAGCTCAACTGATGAAACAGGCCTATAATACTTGAGCATCAGCGTAATAAATTGAGCCGAAATTATGAAAAATAAGCTCGAAGGAGTTTCTTGCTGATTTTTTTCAATCTTGCATTTCCGAAAAATGGTTATTTCAGTTTCAAAAAACGTACGAAATGTCTTACAGTACTAGCTTCTGCCCGTGGTTCTGCCGATGGGTAGGTACAACAAACACAACCAACAAATACTAAAAAACAGCTTAAGTATTGTTGGCTGAACAATTACTGACATTATTCTTTACACATCATGTTCGACAACATCGGTGCTCAAACCTTTGGTAAGTATCACTACCGTAGATTTATCACCGATATGGTCACTGGCGTTATATCATCTAAGTATGTGACACTTTAGTTTTTTAGAACTGGCCATTTTGGGATTGTAAAATAATAAAACATATTTAAATTAAAGAAATAGAACCATTTGCTCAACCTTATTATGTATATTGCGTTTATCTCTCTTTTGTATTTTGTAAATTGATGAGAAAAAGAAAATTATTTGTCTAAAATCAATATAAATTTAACAGGAGAAAATTATTGTGCAATTATTTTCAATGATTTTCGTTGCCATTTAAATCAATAAGAAAGTTATGACAAACTTTGATCAGCCTTTCGTGATAAAGCTCTAATCCTTTGCACTCTTCTTAACTGGTTTAACGAGTTCAAACGTGGTCGCACCAATCTGATTGACGAACTGTGTAAAGGACGTCCGTCTATGGGGACGACTGAAGACGATATCAGCGCTGTGCGGCTCATGATAGAGACGGACAAAAGAGTGACTTACCAGCACATTCGGACGAGCTTAGGCATCGGTATGATAAGCGTACAAAATCCTTCATAAGCATTTAGCAGTCAGGAAGCTTTATGTTCGGTGGATACCTCATAAATTGACCGAAGTTCAAAAACTCAATGCAAAGATTAGCGTTTGATGGCTCAAATTCTGTATACCAAATAATTGCAAATGACGTTAATCGAAATTACTGATACGATTCCGAAACCAAAAAGATAGCCTACTCGGTGGATACTTCCTTTTGAAGAGTTGCCTACTAAACGACGTTGAAGCGTCGGAAATAGACGTTGGCCCCTTTCTTCCAAATGATAGATATTATAGAAAACAGTCAATGCCGACTAGTACACTGACAATTGTTTGCCTCTAAGTTTGCAAAAAAACTCCGGGAAAATTACCTCGCAATGAAATTCCCCCTTCATTATGACAACGCCTCACCACGTATGGCCAAACAAACAACTACCTATTTAGGGACGTTAGGCATAGAAATACTGGCTCACCCGCTTTACAGCCCCGACCTCGCACCGTGGGATTTTTATTTACTTCCTAAAATAAAAGAAAATCTTTCAGGAAAGTGGTTTACGAACGGCCGAGGAAGCAATGGATGTTCTATCGATTGCAATAGTGTCCGTTGAGACCAATACACCGCGTATTGGTCTCAACGAACACTATGTTTAGAATCAATTATAAATAAAATAATTTGATATTTTGCTCAGTTTTTGATTTTCTAAGGACTTTCTGTTAGACCCACATAAGACCGCTATGTTATAATAGTTCATCTGTCATCGAACGAAACGGAAACATTATAGTAGTCAGTCAGCTCCTTCATTGTCTTATACTAACATCTACGTAAAGGCCTTTTCTCAGAAATTGCTCAGATATAGTATTCTAGAAATCACGTAGATAACGATAATAAGGTAGCTTAATATTTTTTCACATAGCTTTTTATAAAGCTTATTGAGAGTGAGGCGAAAATTTTTTTTCTGCTTATTATAAATAATATAAGCTATGGACTGTTTTAAATTGCTAATGAGACACAGAAAGCACTACTACCGAAATGATGTCAATGTCTACTAGCGCCATATAGAATAATATTAAAATCCGTTTGCAAGAAACAGATGCAATAGAATTTGTCGTCACAAATAGACCGTCGTCTGTAGTTGTTTCTTTAACCGATTTTAATATCGATTTCAATTTAAGTCATCATATCTATTCAGCTTAGGTAATGCATCAATAAATATAATGTTTAAGATATCAATAAACTGCCGTATTTATGTTGTCAAAAATATATCAAGGAGAATTATATATGGATTTTAAAATTCAGTATTACTAAAAGCCTCTTCCACCATATCCTTTTAAACTGAAAATGATACAAAAGCCTATTTTAAAATAATTTACGTCCCACCGATCTCCTTTCAACGATTATTCCTCGTTAAGAGGCAAACATGGAACCCAAAATTAATTATCAAAGTGACTTATAGTCAAAAGTGTTTTTAAAAGGAGGCAATGGAAGAGGTTCTTAATATCAAAAATTACCTTCCTTTCTATCTATTTTAATTAGTATTTTAAAATATTTATTATTTCAATTCTGGTGTATAATAATTTTAATTTTTGTTTCTAACAATATTGACAATACATTGATGAATTGGTACATACGTTAAAAACATGTATTTTTTCCTTGGTTTTTCCCATTTTTGTTCTTTAAATTTTTATTTCTTTATTCCTTTGTCTGCAACAACAAAAACAGGTCGTGCTCATATAAAATCACCAGCTTTTCGCCTGCAGCTTCGGATGCGTGAACTTAGAATATCTTCATTCAAATTCCGTGTGGAAAGATCTTGCTGTCAACATCGATTCTGGTTCTGATGTTGTTCCTGATTCAAAGCCTATATTCTATTCCAAGCCAAGCTTCATTCATCCGTAAAAATCGTATTAAAATCCGTTCAACAATTTCAAAGATGTATGCGAACAGGCAAACAGATAAAAGATTTATATATATATATATATATATATATATATATATATATATATATTAGCCTATCGACAAAGTCGTTGTATTCTTTAGATGTATACAAAATTTCATTCTGATCGGATGTATAGGTCAATAGTTATAATGGAAAAACAAAAAAAAACTCTGTAGATTTATATATTAGTATGGATTACACTGTACCCTTATCATTCTTCCTGATTCTTGCAAAAGAACTACGAAGGCTTCACGGCAGCCGAAGTTTTTGGTCGACTCTTACGTAAACCGATGAAATGATAGCGAGGATCGTATCCACCGAAGGTCTCCTTCCGGCGAGACGGACAAAATTGAATTCATACTTCATCATCTATAAAACGCCTTTGCCAAATTTATTTTGGTCCATTAGCATATTAAAACGAGTCTTACCTCTGGAGGGTCAGCAAAAAAAAACATTCTAATAAAAAAATTTCTTTCGCTGAATGCAATTGAACACAGATGGTACGAATTTTTCTTTATTTATTTAAATTTATTATAATTTAAGCATTTTAATACTTTCTTTTAAATAATTACTTTAAGCAAACAATTAATATTTCATTTTGGGCATATCTTAGCTTTCATATTTTCTCTGTTCTCGGATTTGCAAATGTATATCGATAATTTTGATCACTTTCGAATAAAGAGGTACATATTACATACTTTGTAACTTGTTCTACTCGAATCGTTACACTTTTTAAGCCATTAAAAATGTTTTTACATTCTTCTTCTTCACCTATTAAATTGAATCTGAGATCTAAAAATATTTTTTTTATAGGTCTTAATCTATATTTTGGGTTGGTTAAAGTATTTGGCATAAAATATTGTATACGATTAGTATTTTTAAAAACTCGTTATCTTGTATCGTACATACAGTACGTTGCATTATCACGAAAAAAAATCCATAAAAATTTTAAAAAGGTGTATTTGTAATTTATTTTAAAAGCAGAGGCTTTACGATTGAAAAAAATATATGGGTTGATTTGTGTGAATATCTTCAGATTCACAAAAAATTAAAAATGTAATACAAATACATATTTAAATAAAAACATATTGATATTGAAAATAATCACACTTTGTTTTATTTAGAAGAAAGTGCATTAAGTACAACCTTTTTGTTTCTTTTATAGCATTTTGGACACGAGCATATGAGCTGGCATACAGTAGGTGGTCACCGCCACCCATGGATACTCGCGACTCCAGAGGAGTCACTAATACATTGCCCGCCTTGTAGTTAGGAATAAAATATCTAATGGAGGGGGAATAGACCGATGAAGAGGGAAAGGATATAGAAGAAGTGAGCTGATGGAGGGGTTATTGGGCCACCGGAACTCTCACACAGTGAATGTAACGCAAAAGCTGCTACTTCAAATCTGTATTATGTGTGTGTGTGTGTTAGCTGTTGGGGCGAACCGGTCGACTTTAGTGCTACAGCCAAGTTGGTCACAACACAGCTCTACCACATGAAAAAAAAACTAATAACACGCAACTAGAAAGATTTTATATTAATGTGTCAACGATCCCCAAAGATTTCTTTTCTGTTTATTTTTTTTTTAATATATATTCTCTTGGCAGATTTCTTTTAGGTTTTTATGCACACCGTACCGAGTATTTCAGCACACAAAGAACAACCGCCCTGCGGGACGGCGACGTGATGGATCAACGCTTGGAGTAACAGAAATAAAACCTGGAACTTAAACGCCCGACGCGGTAAGTGGGCCGGCGCTTCACTATTTATTTGCATGAAATGTTACCTCTTTCAAAAAGTGTAACTAAATTGTAATTTTCATGATAAATATCTATATATCGACTAGCTGACCCGGCAGACTTCGTACTGCCTCAATCGATAAATAATAGACCTAAACTTTGGTATAAATTAATTTCAAAACAAACAAAACGTATTGAATAAAAAAGCATTTTTTTAATGAAGCATGAAGTTTTATTATTATTTTCGAAACACCATGATGCTTACTTAAAAACAGAGTTTTCCTGAAATACTGGCTATTTATAAGGTTTAAATTTTATTAACAGACACACACGATTATGATACAGTTTGTTAATCAATTTAAAGCTTTCTCATAAACTATATTTTTTGTTTTGTTTTGTGGTGCGTAAATAAACAAAGAAGACGGTTTTCCGACGCGCGAACACGCGACGTATAATTGTCCATGCGCGAAACAGGGAAACTCCAAGTTGATTCCGCAAACTTCTAAAGACTGTCCTTGCGATTTATTTATTGTCATCGCAAAGGCCAGACGTACTGGAAATTGTAAGCGTTTAAAATCGAATGGTAAATCCGTTGGAATCATCGGTATTCGCGGGATCAAGACATCCTCTCCTTTGTATTTTCCTTTCATGATTGTTGCCTCAATGACGTTATTCATCAGCTTTTTCACAGCCAGTCTTGTTCCATTGCATAGTCGAGGTTGATTAATGTTACGCAGCATGATGACAACTGATCCTACTTTTAACTGCAAATTGTGAGGTGGTAATCCAGGTAATTCCAGTGAATTTAAAAACTCTGTGGGATAGTTAACTACGTCATCCTGGTTCATAATGGTGTCGACTGATTTAAAGGAAATCAACTGTCCTGGAAGAAAATTCAGAATGGTCGCATTGAGATCCTCGACATCTTTATTTTTCGCTGCCAATATTGCTCGTTCACCCAGCCAATTATGGTTATTGAAATTTTGCGCTATATCTGGGAAAACACGCTGAATAAGCTCCTCTTTGAATCTGTGATCTGACAGAAATCTGTGGGTAATGTGATGAATCCGGTCGAGGTGTCCATTGCAACTTTATTATTTCCAATATCTAACAACTGCTTCGCAAACACATTTGCAGTTTCATCATGTTGCAAAATACTCGCATGTTAGTTGTTAATTGAGTGTCTTTACGTACTGCCACAAATTCGATGATTTTAGGCATGCATTTAGTTCATCAGCAACAGTTGATCGGGGTATAACTGGAAGAGTCTGACGAAAATCACCTGACAACAGAATCATGGCCCCACCAAATATATTGTGGTTGTCACGAAGATCTTTCAATGTTCTGTCTAGCGCCTCCAGTGACCTCTTATGGGCCATTGTGCATTCATCCCAAACAATTAATTTGCATACCTGTAGGATCTTGGCCATTGCGCTATTTTTGGCGATGTTGCAAATTGGTGTTTCGGTGATTTACATGTTTAATGGTAATTTCAAGGCAGAATGCGCAGTTCGTCCGCCTTCTAGCAGAGTCGCAGCTATTCCAGATGAAGACAACGCTAGAGCAACATCATTTCGCGATCTGATCCTCGCCAAAAGCAATGAAATTAAGAACGTTTTTCCGGTTCCTCCGGGAGCATCAAGGAAATAAATTCCACCAGATCCACTGTTCACAGCTTCTATCAAAGTGTCGTACGCAATTCTTTGTTGTTGATTTAATTGTGGAACATTTGTACGAACTGTTTCGGCCAATGCTTCAATGTCGTACTGTTGTTCCCTTTGCAACTCGTGGTTTAATGCATCGTGCATATGACGATTGGGTGCTGTCATTCCCAAACACGACAATACTTTATTTGCTATCAATAAACACATATCTTCTATCATGATCAATGTCTCATTGTAAATTTCTTCAGTCATTTGTAGTATAGGATTCAAAGTTTCACGGCGCACACGATGCAAAACATCCTCAGACATGTCATCTCTATACTTAACCCACAAATCTTTTGATTCGAGGGGAAACATGTCGATATGATAATCCCAAATAATGTACGAATTTGATGCGGCGATGAAGATATTACGGAATCCTTGAGCGTATCATCCCAGTGCGAATCGTTCTCAAGTAAATGTAATAGTTGGCATGCCTCACGGTAAGTCGCACACAGCTGTCCATTAACTGTTCTCAGTTGTTTAAACGATGTCGGACCACGAACATTCACCAACAACAATCGCAAATAATAACATTCATCGTTATTTGGATGTACTGTGTAGATGCGACCCAGAGCGTCTGAAGCAAATACATTTGGATGTCCTTCAACTGGTGTTCCTTGTTTTCGACGCTGAAATGATTTCGATGATGCATTCCATATGTAATAGCGTGGCATGTCAGCATACAGCAAAGTGCGAGCAAAATCATCAGTTTGACAGACTGTGAAGAAACTTGTTAATGTTGTCGATGGTGGACGCCGCTCTGTCTGCCGCGTTCGATTCATTAAAATAAACTCGTTGACCATTTTCTAAATGGACCGCCAAATGGACTACTGTAGGGTATCTTTCATGGATCGCAAATGAAAATATACGCCAAATTGCTTCGTTGCTACTTACATAGCGCCCCATCTGGTACTGTGATATTTCATCATTTGCATTGGTTACAGCGAAGACAGCCATATCGCTGCCTTTGTTAACATATTTACATATGTACTTTATCGACTTTACAGAGTTACAATATTCCACATTGATGTGAGTCTCAAAAGCTTTGGACAATATTGGCGAGTATGGCACAATCCAACGATTGTCTACATCAACATTTTGTCCTTTTACCTTCACAACTACTGATCGCCCATTGTCCGCAACTGATCTCCGACGATACAATGGGTATCCATCATTTCCGTTATGGTTTCAGCAAGCAGGTCTCTTGGGTATCGCTTGGAACACTTGCCGTCAACCATACAGGGTGAATTGTAGTTGAAAAGTCCGCAAGGTCCATGTATCATGTGTTTGATAACTACTGCATGCAATTTTGGGTCAACTGTTTCATCTGGAATTTCAGCTGAAATTATGGAATCAATCTCATCTGGCCTTATTTTGTCAACTAACCAGAGTAAAATGTGCGCATGTGGCAATCCACGCTTTTGCCATTCTACAGAGTACATCCAACAACGGACTCGGCCATACACACAATGCTTTATTAAGAAATTCATCAGAGATTTTAATTTTGTTTAAAAACTCTGGCAATTATGTCATGTCTAACAACTGGTGTTTGGCTATGTAGCAATTCCTCTTGATTTCGGACCAATTTGGGTTACATGTGAATGTAACAAATAAGTCTGGGCGGCCATAATGCCTAACATATGACATAGCATCCTGAGCATATTCGTGCATGTGGCGTGGGCTTCCTATATAAGTGGCTGGCAAAATTGTCATTCTTCCTACATTATTCACATTGCCATCGGCATTTATAGCGTCGTGGAGATGAATGTATTCCTCTGATCGTAGCTGTCGTTGGTTCAAACGGATGTATGTTAATCGTTCAGTCTCAATTTTGACATACATGTCAACTGCAAACTGATGAAAAAGTCGTTGACACATCAAAATATGATTTATTTCACCTTGACGGATCATGAATCTGTATGAATAGAAATTCATAGCACTAACTTTTTGTTGATTTCAGCACCTGCAATCAAAAATAATAAATGTTTCTTAGATGAATTGAATTTAAAATATTATTTAATCCTGCTCAATTTATTTACCTGTTACTGGATTTACCATTTTGATATTAAAATGGTATCCATCTTCCCCTGCCAGAAGATCAAAGGATATTGTAATCCATCATAGCTCCTATGTGTTTCAGATACACGTTTTAAGTCACTATTCCGACGATGAAGCACAATATCTCTAGATTGTAAATTTTCTCCCACAATGACAACAGCCACTTCATCAATGGTAGGTGAATTAAACCTCCTTGTGTGTTCACCGGCAGGTGTTTTGTCAGCTCGAATGATAATATTATGGCTATCAGATGGCATCCGATCCAATGCTATTTTGAACATGTTTACTAAATTGTTATTCTGATGAAGAAACATTTGTAATTCTTGGACAATGGTTCTCTTCACTGTTGGATTGTGAGCACAACGATTATCAACTTCCGCATCTGAATTGCCCATAAAATAAATTTGTAAAAATTGATGATCTGCATCAGGTAGTGGTAACAGTGCCCCCAGTAAGTGATAAATTTGTCCTTGTATCTATAAAATTTTTAATTTTGTCCATTAATTATTTTATATATATAGATATATATTACTACAAACTTAAATATTACAAAATATATATAGATAGATTAGTACAAACTCAAATATTATAAAAAAATATTCTGGTATAATACCTTGAAAGTGGGCATGAAATTGTCTTGCATAATATGTGTAGCGCCAAATGATGTCATCTGGAAACAGTTGTTATATTTCTGAATGTTGGCCAAGAAGTGCTTAGAATCATTTCCAATCCCAGAAACTAAAGAGCGTAAAGGATCTGGTGGTGGGACCAATTGTGGCAATTTTACTTTGCCTCCAGCACAACATAATCCAGTAGATTCACCAGTGTATTTTAACGCCTTACAATATTTACAAACTATTTTCATTTCCCCAATTGTTACCGATTTGTCGGCACAATAATCAATTGCCGGATCATAGTGGAATGCAGCTCGTTCAAGAATTACAGGAGCACTGCGTCTGCGGATTCGCTCAATTTCATTATGTCGTGCTCGCTGTTGTTGTGTTTGATGTGCACGAACTCGTTGCATTCTAAGCCTATCCACTTCATTGTCACTAAATAAATAACGCAATTCTGACATAGCAATACGACTATTTTCTTGATCTGTCTCTCTCTGGTCATCAGTGCGGTTAGCACGTGAGGTAGCTCTTCGCACATTTGATTGACTGCGACGACCTAAGTCAGGTCGTCTTCTCCTCGGCATCGTAACGTAATTAATCAAAGTGAGAAAATTTCTCGCTCACTTAACAGTAACTTAACAGTAAAGTGTCACTATCACAAAATATCAACAAAAAAAGAGCACACTACTTGGAATGTCACTATCACAAAAGTAAAGAAAGTTCTCGCGCACGTAGCGGTAATCGTCACTCACAAAGATAGAAGGATGCACTCATAGAATATCGTAACTATGATCGTAACACAATATCGTCAATCGTAATACTTTTTTCCGTGTTATGATTTTTCTATTTATTTTTTTGGAGTTTACCTCCGTGTTCTGAAGTGCGACAGAATGATTGACATATTAGTTGGTTGTCAATTGTCAAATCTAATGTCAAATATTATGGTTGTGTTCAGAAACTTAATTTGTGACAAAACTTAAGATTTATCGAACTTAAAAAAATAATCTGATACAGTTACAACTGAAGTTAGCTAAAATTAAGTTTCGCAAAGCCGACCAAATTAATTGAAAATCAGTACTACTAATGGTTTATTACATTTTTTGTCGCGTTCGCGATTCACTTTGTTTATTTTCGGAACGCGACATTAGATCCTCCAAAGCGCACGCGAAGACTATTTTGATAGATATGATTGAATTTGAACTTTATGCAGCGGTAATAAATTGCAAATTGACTCGTTGACGTTAGGAACACACCTAAATTGCTTAGACAACAGTGAGTGATTATAATTGAATATGAACTTTATTGAATAGCAATAAAGTTCAAATTGACTCTACATATTATTTAGAAAACGTTGTCTATTTTTAGGGTTTTCCCGGAAATTATTCGATTTTTTCTCGCCTTTTAAACCTTCCCTAGACCTCCACGAACATTTCAAGACTAAGATAAGATAAATCCGTTAAGCCGTTCTCGAGTTTTAGTGAGACTAACGAACAGCAATTCATTTTTATATATATAGATTTGAGACTGACAAATTCTGAACAATGAAAATTGGCACACTAACTCATTTCTTTATGGTGTCTAATTTGCTGTAAATCGCCACTAGATGGCGCTGTATGAAAATCATTATTTGAACTTTCGATCATTTCGTTTTTAGGATACACATCAACGGCGTCGGACGTTCGGCATCAATATGAAAAATAAAGAAATTCATTATATTTCTACGTGCTGGGCGAAATAGCCTGCATATAATTTACGGGCACGCCGCCTACTGGAAAAAGCAAAGGATTATCTGCTGGTCCAGCTAGTCTAAACCGTCTATTGAAGCAACGAAAAGATAAGCAAAATGAGGAAAATCTAAAAGAGTACTTATCAAAGTTTGATTTCCAACATAGATAAAAAGAAAACAAAAAATCCGCCAATCGAATGAAGTAAATTAATTTAATTCTCAATTGAAAAAAAATCAATAAATCAATTTCTCGTTTAAAAAAAATGTTAGTTGGAAATTTAAGAAAGTGTAAATTTTGAAAATATTGGAGATAATCGGCGAAGACCTATTCGAGTTCACACAATTAGATTTCATTTTTGTAATATATTTGATAAAACGTGGCCTATACAGGTCAAAGACATTTTAAAGAATGCCAATTTTTATTTATTTTTTTTACTATTACACTAAAAACAAAACCTGCAATTTTTCAGAACATTTATGAATCTATATCTACTAGTCCTATCAATATTTAATTATTATCTAGAAAATCAAAGACGACATTTCTCGAAAATTTTGAGTTGTTTCATAAAGCGGGACGAAAATACATAAAAAATATAAATACTTTTTTAAGACTGTGAAACGTAAAATATCTTCCAAATAACACCTCACACAATATATCGATAACTTTTATTTTTATTTCTTTTCTTAAAAAAATGTAGCCCCAATTTCGTTACAAGATTTTACGAAAACTCTCTGAAGTGATGATTATATATTATATAATGACAAGAGAGTGGGCTTGTTTGGGTTTCGATGTGCTGAAATTTACCAATTGGTGATATTTTATATAACATTGGAATGGCACTACACACTAGTAACAAAAAAAAAAACTTTCGTTAATAATGACTGGGTGAAAAACATTTTTACGCAGTGTATTGTATTTGATATAAATTAAGTTATTATTAATAAGTAATAAGGGTTACGTCGATGATATTCAGTGAGCTTAGTTACCTGAAAATACGTGTAATTACTTAGTTACATCCAAGCAGCCAGACCAACTGACATCCAAACAAGAATTTTTCCTATCGGATTTTTTTTGTCTCGATTGAAAAACTCGAAATGACACAAAGTTCGTTTTTAATACTACATTTTTGTAATATATAACTTTAAGTGATGAAATACAACGTTAACAATGACGATTTAACTAGAGGTGTGTCACGTGTTTCTATTTAAGTTCCCACTAAGAGAAATTGACAATTTCCTAACGTTGGGGAAGTTATTCTTTCAATTTTTTGAAAATAGTGTTTTCAACAGTGCATAAATACCTCGGATATCTTTGTTACGTAAAGGCCAATTGAAATGAAACTTGCGGTTTTCGAAATATCTTGGCTGGACTTAGATCTCTTGAAAATTTGAAATCAAGCCATTGGAAGAAATTGACAATTTAATTTATAAATTAACACTTAGCTCGATTCCTGATAAAATTGCATACAATACTGTGACTTTGACGAAGTCCTACTATTTTTTCGAAAGTTATTGCGAGCTAAATCTTTCAAAAAAGGGAAGAGTGAGCAATAATGTTTTTGTGCTTTTCGAGCTGAAGAACAATGCTGCTCAAAGAATGCGTGAAGTTTTTACGGTGGCCTGTGAGATCTCCCTGTCGCCAGATTTTTTAATTGTCCCATTAAAAAGCACAGCCTCATTGACGCCTTCCTCATTTAGTTTAAAAATTTATTGCATTAATAATAAAAAAATACTGATTCACAGAACAAATTTCCCATCAACGGATACGATCAATTTTGAATCCGTGACCGCAAAAATATTTTCTAATCAACGAATAAGCAATGTTCCTAATAAGAACTTTTTATTTTAGTTTTATTTTTTCTATTATTTAAAAATTATTTTCAATGGCATATAAAAATTACTAGTGTACTATAGATTGTATTTAAAAATATAATATTTTATATTACTAAGAGGCTACAGAATAAAGAGGAGAACAATTAAATTCACTTTTTTCAAACACCCTATTTCAGGAATACATTGTACCCTCATTCACATACGTTTTAACGAATAGCCGAATAGTAACTAAGTGTTGTATGGAAGCTGTTAAGGATTTAGATCAGCAGACCCTGATTTACAAATAATAAAATATCCATTAATCTAAAAATTCTTGTAACTTTAGTACAATTGGATATTCACCTCATTCGATATATTTGCCCGTCAACTAAACACGAACTTTGATTTCGTTTGAAATGCACAGAGTTAATCTTTTGTCTCGCGGCTCAATTTACAAAACTTAAATTAAATAATTGGTTTGGATTGATTGTTGAATCAATCCAAAATGATGATTTAAGACAATTGAAACAACTCCAAACGAAGTAAAATACTTTTTACTGTTATGGATTTTCACTATCAACCGTATGTATCTGTCGTCTGCCATCAAAACCACTAATGGCGCGAGTACATTTCACGACAATGGCAACAAGCCCAATCACGGCTCAAGTACGTTGTTCCATTATGGAGTACCAGTGCCAACCTTACGGCTCCATCATCAGACCCTGAAAACTAATCATGGCCGAAGTGCATTTTAGGACAACGCCAACAAGCTTGAATACGGCTAGGATATGTTGTTTCGTTATGGAGTTCCAGTGTCAACCTTTCAGCTCCTTCGTCAAATCCTGAAAGCCAATCATGGCGAAGTACGTTTTCGAAAAATGAAAGAACACCGGATCGCAAGTCAATCTTCAATATAAAAGAAGACACTTAAAAAAAGAATATAAAAATAAAAGACTGAAAAAAAACTAAATAAGTTTAAATGTGCCCTTTATGCTCTAAAAACACATATTTTTTGCGGGTGTCTGCCATTTTCTAAAAAGATTATAAAATAGCTTTTCGTTTTATATAAGTACCTAAAATATAAAAATAGTTTTTATCTACTTTTGAGTATTTAGTCAGTAAAGTGTTATGTTAACAATGTATTTTTTTTTATTTCAAATAAACTATTAAATATTTTCAAGAAAGTCTGAATATTGTAGTCCTTTCTATTCATCTTTTGATGAGTAATAGAAAGGACGAACAATATTCGATCGATCGATTTGGTAGAAGACGGTAGGCCCTTGTCGCCCTTTTTGAAAACGGGCGATCGACAATGAAGCGATCAATAAAGCGTTTTCAGAGCTGACAATTATTTAGTTATAAACATACATAAACCTTATTTTCCCAATCTGTTGGCACTCAAACGACTATGAAATTTAATGTTACAGTATATTTAATGTGTAATCACTAATTTACATAATGCATTCTTTCAATTTAATTCGCCGCAACAAGTCATGACGCGGTGAAATTTGAAGAAAAACCAAAGATCGTTAGGCAAATTTCAGCTTTCGCGATAAATCAACGACGCGTGCGGCTGACGGCCGGAGCGATGTGTGCAGCTTCGAGATTTGTAACAAACGGTTTAAGCACTCTCAAATTTATGTGCTAAGTTAGCAATCAATATACAGCCGAGCGTACACATTGGCTAAAGACTGTTATTAAAGTTTATTCCCACGACTCTTTTAAGAAGAGTCTTTAATACTAGTAATAATAGAATTAATATTCCTAGAATTCTTAGTAATAGCAAACTAGAAATGATGAAACAAAAAGACACTGGTATTTCTTTTTGTTTTGTACGCTAAATGTCATTTAATTTTTGATTTAATTAAATAAATATTTTCTAAATATTTTGATGTAATCAAAATACATCACAATTATATTATTGTAATATCATTTAGATGTATTTTGGATATTGCCGATGCATTAAGAAGTATTCTTCGCATGTTAATAAATAGATAAATGACAATGGATGCAGATGACTCCTTTTGCTAAAAAGCAATAGAAAAGTACGTTCGTCACTTATATTAAATAACCATTATTTATTTACTTTTGGTTCAGAGAATTTAAGATTTTAAGTCTATAAAATATGTCATCCAATGTTACTTACCATAGTTGCCACTGTACGGGTCTATCTATTCTATTATGCCACTTTTATATATTTCAAGTGGAATGTGTTATGTGGTACTAGCTAGGGGCTCCGCTTGAGTATATATATAGATAGGATATAAATTTTCGAAAATCTCATAAAAGGATAAAAAATATTTTTTGGTTAGAATTTGCGTAAAATCCGTACTTAGTGAGTGTCTACGTCCCAAAAAAGTAACTACGACAAACATCAAGTTAATCAGATATACACTTTCAGGGACATCCTGATTAATCAGTCAATTCGCTTAGATATATATATATATATATATATATATATATATATATATATATACAAAAAATATGTATATGTAAAGAAAATCATATATATATATATATATATATATATATATGATTTTCTTTACATATATATTTTTTTTATAGTATGATTTTCTGCAATTTTAAATATATTTTAACAGGTCAACAGAGCAACAGAGCCTTGCTCGGCTTTGAACTCTTTTTGGCGATAAAGCACCGTGCAAGACGACTATTTGTTACTGGTTTTCAAAATTCAAGCTTGCTTGTGTCAACCTCAGTGATGCATTTCGTGAAGGTCGCCCGTCCACCGCTGTGAATAACAAAAACATCAATGCTGTGCGAAAAAAATCATCAATACCATGGAATTAGGGCATCTTTAGGAGTAGGCGTGAATCAAACACAATCAACCCTACGCTAATATTTGAGTATAAAGAAAATACGTTCGCGGTGGATCCCACACAATTTGATTGAGGCTCAAAAAACGAACCACGTCATCTGGTGCAATGCCATGCTTATGTGAATTAAGTGAGAGGCGTCAAATTTGGTGTGGGACAAAGTAACGGGTGACGAAACATGGATTTATTGCTACGACCCCAAAACAAAACAGCAACCGACCGTATGGATCTATGGAGATGAGCCGAAACCAATTAAAGTGGCGCGTGAGCGAAGTGCCTCTAAGCGGATGATTGCTTCTTGTTTTAATAAAATTGGGCACGTGGCTACTGTAGCTTTGGAGAACTATCACACCGTAAATGGCGATTGGTACACGACCATTTGTTTGCCGTATGCTATTGACGAACTTCGGAAAAATAACCGTTGTATCATCTTGCACCACGCCAATGCCAATTCTCACACGGCCAAACAGACTAATTAATTTTTGAAGAAGAAAAACGTAGAGCTAGACTTATGAGCAATTCTACATATAGTCCCGAACTTGTGACTTCTTTTTATTCCCAAAAATTAAGAACAAATTACGCGGTCAACGATTTTCGTCTCCAGAAGAGGCTGTCGAAAAGTATATAAAACATGTTTCCGAGAACTGGCGAAAGTGGCATAAATGTTTTCAAAACTGATTTATATAATATGAAAAAGTGCATTTGTGCTAACGAGGAACATTTTGAGAAACAATAAATTCATTTTTGACTATTCATAGTAATTTTTTCTCTTTTATTCCAGAAATTTTTAGTGCTACCTACGTATACACATACAACTGATGCATCAGAATGGCGTTTTCACTAAAGACAGTCACCCTTCTATTGACATTAAAGTTTTTTCCCAGTTAACTTTCTGAATCGTCTTATGAAGTTTCACTTAAAAGATTGTTTTTTGATACAAACCTACAAGGAAATATAGTTCCTTAAAAAAAGAGTTCAGGGCTCGCTTGTCGGTTGATCGACACGTTTGGCCACCTGTGCATAGGATAGGATAGAACTTCGTAACATTGTACGTTTCGAAATCGAATTTGAAAGCACAAAGAAATAAGCATACAAATACGATAAGCAATATTTAATTGCATTCAGAAGCCATAAGATTCAGAGCATATGATTCATTTTTTGCGACTTCTTACCCATCATAGGCTTTCAGCGTAAGCCTAAAATACCTAACTGTCTTGTCAATTATAAATTATAATATATATTCTTTTTGCAATTATTATGTAATATACGCCACCCGACAATAAATGCTAAGAAAAGATATATAATAAAAATTAAACGTGTGGCACTCGGGAACTGCCGCGGTAAAGCCAGCGCATAGCATTTTTTATCAACTTATATTATTTATTTATTTATGCAGTATTTTTTTTTTCTTTGATATTAATTCAAGTTTTTCATCACTTTCTTCGTTAATAAATGCACTTTGTTTATTCATATTTAAAACGCTTTATGCACAATTTTACGCAATTCACTGTTGTACATAGGTACACATATGTATACTTATATACCTACATGTATACTTACGGGGCACATGCAGTGAGTGTGGCATTATAAAGATACGATAGATACCTATACACCTATATACTTTCTCACAAACAGCTGCTTACGTATTCGTCTGATTTCAGAGCAACTCGTCTCGATCGTACGAGCTTCGTATAGTCGTACCATATACATACATGTTAAGCGAACGCTCGGCCGAACTACATGGTAGGCGGAGTGGAGGGGTGTTAGATTTTATTTTCGTTACGGAATTTCTTGATTCGATCTCCGCGCTCAAAGCTGGCGATAAAGCTATGCAATAGCTTAAAACTATGTAATAAAATTTCACAATAGGTTAATAAAAAAAAAAATAATGATATTCACAATTACATATTTAACACAGCTTCTTTATATGGAGATCTGATAAAGATGATCACTGATGTACAAAAAGATTAAGGTTCCTCTGACTTCGAACATTGAATTGGGTTCAATTCTCACCCATCACCATCTGATAAGAATGCTTGGACTCTTATCTGATGTGACGGAACTTCGACAGTAGGCAGTATAGGCAGATGTACTTTAGCAAAATGCTATGAGCTAAGACTGCCTCAGGAAAAGAACGCTGTGCACTTCCTAACCGGCGTCTACGCATCTAGACATCAGTGATCTAATCTTACAGGGGTGAAAAAAGAATCCTAAAACCACCATAGACCCTTGCCACTGATTATGAACGTGACAGCAGATTTCACAAATCGTTTCTCTGAACAAAACTTCGTACCTTAACTGCTTCTTAGGAGGATACAACAAAAAAAATAAGTATTAGAAGAGAGAAAATTCATTGATTATCGCAACTCCTTGAGAGAAATTTGGTTTTCACTATGCCCGTCCTGACGATTTTCCAATCAAAAAATAAAAAAGGTTTGTGTATGATTCACACACGATAGAAATGAAACTTCAGTAAATCGACAAAAAAATGAGATGAATATATATAACAAGGGTAAAAATGAAAATATTTTGATTAATTTTAAAAGATATTTTATATTTTATTTAACATATGTCATTTAATTTTAATTTTATTTTCATTTTTTTGCGTCGATATTGACGACACATTTTGGCATTAGTTTTCGGCATCTTATAAAATTTATTATTTAACACAACAAGATATAAAAATACTCATAAACACTGTTAAATAATAACACACCACGCTGACTTGTTACTAAAAAGCTGTAATACGCAGTCGCATACAGTGGACAGCAGTATTAGCTCACGTACTTTTCACATATACTAACACACGTTAAATGCTCAAATACAAGCAAGTATTAAACAGTGTGCAATATACATACACACCGACATTTGCTCTCTCGCTCTGGCTCACTAATTATAGGCGACTATGCTTAGAAGACGGGAGTGGGGAAGCTACGAAGCATGGCACAAAGAGGAAATAGTATGCATATTTCTGTCTCATTCTTTTCCGGCTTCATCCTACACATTTTTGTATTTGTTTCTCTTACCTGTCGTTTTTTCCGTTGCATCCGATTTAAAATCACAACGATCCTAAGGAAGTTTCACTTCAAAAGAATACCCACAATTTTTTGTATTTGAAAAAGTGATTTTCGATATAACACAAATGACAGATGACAGATCAAACTAGTGAAGGATTGAACCATGTTGACAATTACTCTAAATAAATGCTTTTAAATTTTTTTTATGATCCTTCAACTGAACCGACTTATAAATACAAAAAAAAAACTGTATACTTTAAATCAAAACGAATTACGGACCATCAGAATAATACTACGAAATTTCATTCAGAAGCTGTAATCAATTTACCAATTTATGAGAGAAATTAAAATTTCTTAGTAAACACCGATGTTTATTTTGAGGTTTCGACCTGTAGACCGATAGCTATAACTATTGGTTTACAAGTCAAACTGTTCATATGCGCACGAGTTAATGGCACAGAAAAAAATTGTGATCCAGCATCAGAGTAACCAGTGCTATGAATATTTAAACTATAGTAATAGAATTTGTATTTATTTAACCATTTACGAAAAACAGGAACCATAAACCAGGTAACAACATCGTACATCTTAACATTGAATTAGTATGCCGCAAATTATGTATTTACATATGTTATTTTATGCGCCGCGTTGATCGTATTTAATCGCGTTCGTATCGTTTCATAAATCTATTATCGCCACGTGAACGAAGCCGAGAAAAACGCCAGTCGACCATGATCGCCCCCACGGTTCAAATTAAGTAATTAATAATCTTAATTACGTTTAATAAGTCTCATCTCCTTTTATAGATTAAAATAATTAAACCGTTCGTAGCACCTGTAATTTGGGAGGCCTCATCAATAACGTTTGACAGAAATATTAATAGTTCGGTTTGAAATCACATCGATTTTATAAGCCAGTTTTAATGGAATACGCATCTTTACGCCGATATTATCTTTATCTCGGCTCCTGGTAGCATATTATTTATAAGTTGGAAATTCACAAAGTTTAGGTAATTTTATTGTTTTTCCCTCGAATTTGAAACATAAAGATAGTAATAATATGCTCAATGACTAATTTAACATTTATAAATCGCTTTTATTGAACGGTTATTCTGTGGCAATCGACAGGCATATCTATTGATGATGGTCTGTGGCTACTGGTAGAAGTGCTTTCGTCACTCTTTTACGTAATGCATGCTGCATTTCACATGAAGAGGATGGGTCCATATTTTGGTCGTTTTAACACTCCTTACACCCTGATTGATATGACTGTCTGCATTTTCCTGAAGATGTGCCTAGTTGGCAGGAAACATACGTAGAAATATCAATGTAACGATTAGCGGACTAAAATAAATAAAAAATTGACACTTGTCAAGTGTCAATCCTCTCAAATCGATATTCAATTTTTTTGTATAGAAATTCGTAGCGTAAGAACAGATTCGAGGGTCAGCGGTCGGTTGCATGCTGTAAAGTTAATACATGTTGCAGACATGGATTATTTAAACTATTAAATAATTTAAACTTTTCCTAATTGCTTAAATATAAGGCAATAGTAGGTAAATTTATTTATTTATTTCCCAAAAAAAAAATATTTAAATGCACACATACACACACATACATACACACATATTTATATAGACACACTCACACATATAATACATTTAAATCCTATAGAGGTAACATGCCGTTCCCTATTCATTGGTTCGGGAAAAGTGAATAGGCATACATGATATATTTGTAATGTATGTCCATTTAACAAGATAATCTTAATATCAAATATATTTAAACTACAAAAAAAGTAAAGTTCTAAAGCGAAAGTAATGTAAAAGCACCAAAAATATAAAATTTTGTGAGTTATAAATACTTCAATAGATAAACCGGTACAGCGACATGTTCTCTAATAAATGCAGTAACTGAACTTGGGTGGAAATTAACCATTCCTTTGATTTATATTTAATTTATTTAGTCAATATTAGTTATTCTTCATTTCATTCGGAAAACATGTTAAAATTAGTCACTGCTGTTCTTGTTGATCTGTTGCGCGTCATAGTTTCTTTTGGCCCGAATAATTACACCGTTTAATATTTTACAGTTGATTTTGTAATTTTCTTTAAATATAATGTTACTTTTATCAAGTTTCCACAAGTTTCCTTAGTATTATATGATTTAACAATGCCCTCAGTTATCCATATTTTTTTTTAGTTAAACTAGATTTGTTTTAATTTGTACTATTTTTTGTTTTAGTTTTCAGTGTTGCTTTACTTATTAAAGTTTTTATTTCATTTATTAGTGCATCTATAACTAAATTTGAATCTTGTATTTCAAAAATATAATTAAAATCTAGTTGACCGCATAGTATTTTGAACTTGTTGTAATCAATGGCAGCTTTAGGAGCTCTAGAGGTGTTTTCTGTATGTCACTTAATTGTTAGAAAAATTGGATAGTGATCTGTGAAAACACTAATATATACAAAAGAATTTGACATGGCTACTTTAAACTTAAAAAAACATGTTGTCAATACAAGAACCTCGAGATTATTTGGTCTAGTAATGTCACTGAAACATTTGATGTAATTAAAACTTAGCATAGTCTCGGGGAACTGCTCAGATATAAAGTCCGTTTTGAGTAGACTGATGTTAAAGTCGCCTACAATATAGTGACGCTTGATATTTTTGTACAGAACTAAATAATCTTTTATTTGAGCATTAAAGTTTTCAATATTAATATCGTGACATCTATAAATACCTGTGATCTTAAGGGATATACTATTCTTAACATACTTGATAATAATTTACATGGGCCCATATTTTCATTTCTAGTTGTATGAGGTAGTATAGATTTGACGTAGATCACCACTCCATCCGCTTTGTTGACGTTTCCTTGATTGTATATAGCATAGCTATCTAGTTGGTAGTATTTTTAGTAGTCGAGATTCCATGTTTCGGTACAGCCATGACATCAGGTTTCATGTCCTGACGGTTTATTAAAATTTCCAGATTTTAGAAATTAGCGCTTAGAAGACTTCTCACATTGACATGTAAAATTAGTATATCGTTAGTTTCAAATTCAAAAGCCTGGTTTAATTTGCTTAGGCAGCTATAATTTCTTTCTTTATTTACTGAGTTGTCATTGTAACTATCCATTTACACGAGTAGTTATTAAACGTTGCTCGATAAAGTAGTTTCTCTTTTTTCACCAGACAACCTTCCCAAATATTTGGGTATTCTAGGTAAGGTAGGGTAATCAGATACATTAATTAGCTTTGTAATTTGTATTTAATATATTTACATTTAGTGTTATCATTTGGGTAATAGTTTGTGCAATTGTTTTGTTTATATTTCTCATTGTAAAATCAACAGTTAATACACTCGAGGGTATCTGCTTTGCAGCTGTTATTTTCATGATTACCAGCGCACTTTAATCATTTTGCCACATTCCTACAATTTTTATCACTGTGATTTAAATGAACATATCTAAACACAGAGTTAAGTCTATGTCATCGAGCAATTCGCAAAACTGGCAACCCATGTACAATTTATATTCATTCTTGACAATAGCACTATATATTTCCGGCGCGGCCTCGAGAATAACAGTTCGTTGTTTTTGTGAGTCTTATTTTCCACTTAGTATCTCTGGGTTTCTGTTCTCGATGTAAGGTCATCCAGACTCAAATCATTTTGTACATCCAGGATTTAAAATCTTGGAGCTTTGATTTGTTGCATTTTAACTTGATATCTGTCCTTGAGTTTGTCACTTAGTAGAGCTTTTGCTCTGTCTACATCGTCCTTATTCTTATGCTTGATGCTAACATTACCAGTTTTGTTAGTCAGTAATTTCTTGACAGGAACAGTGATATCCTCAAATAATTGACTCTTGGTTCATAGTGTCTAAATTATTTTTGTCTTTGGCTTTAACGACTGTATTTGGTATGATTTTCTTTGTATTTGCTTTGAGTTCTTCTTTAACTTTTTCTTTTACGTACAGCTTAGGGTGTGCAATAATTTTGCTTGCATTTTCACATATATCGATGTTTTCAAACTGACTTTTGGAGGTTATGTCCAATTGGTGTGCTGGACATATGACCATGTCACGAATAAACTTTCCATTACCACTTTTATTTAATATTGAAGTCACTGATATGAAAAACCCTTTCACATATTATACAGACAACAATTTTAAACACTGTATTGTATGAGGTGTTAATTCGCGGAAATCCATAGTAGACGCTTGCCTGCAACATGCATTAACATGCAGCATGCAACCCACCGCTGACCTACTTGGGTAATGTTGGTGATGGTTAGTCTGTGACATTTGACAAGCATGTCTATCGGTGGTGATCTGTGGCTGTCTTAATAATGTTTTCGTCGCTCTTTGACCATTGCATGACAGCGGCCTGTCTAACGAGGTTGTGTTGGTTGTTTTAACGCTCCTTGCACCCTGGTGGATGTGACTGTCGGCAATTTCCTGAAGATGTGCCTTGTTGGCATGAAACGTACGTAGAACTAAACAATTTAATAGTTGGCGGAATTAGATAATTATAATAATAAATAACACTTGCTTAGGTGTTCGATATCTGTCAATCCTCTGGAATCAATATTCAATCATTTGGATAGAGATTCGTAGTGGAGAGACAGATTCGAGGGTCAGCGGTGGGTTGCATGCTGCATGTTAATGCATGTTGCAGGCAAGCGTCTAATTTTAAACACTACTATAGTCGAATGACACTTAAATATATTCGTGTTATCCTCCGCGATGTGCGTATCGCCCGTCATCTTTTTGTAATGTGTAAATATAATTTTGTAAATATGATGATTAATTTTATTTTCTTTATTATTTTCAAATATTTAGATTTAAATTTTAAATATATATTATTATTAAATAAATAGAAAAATTAAATTTACCTATTTAAATGTCGAACGCAAATCTTTGTATGCCAAAACGAGACGACGGTGCCTGAGACAGAAGGACGTATAAGCAAATTGACACGGACTCCTAAGCAAATCGATTATTTATGTGTTGTGCATATTTCATTTAAAACATATTTGTGCATTTAATTTTTTTACATAGACTTTACAAAATATAATATTATTAATGACTTTCTAGATTAAGGGTTTTTTCAAAGGCGACTTTTATTTATTCGTTTTCAGTGAAATTTAGTTTATGCATCTTTTATTATTAAGTTCATTTTCAGTTTACCCTCAGATCGTACGGAGCATGATATTTGTTATTTTTTTCATTTACTTAACCCATACAACTTCGAGATGAGGCCGGTGACAAATATGGATAAAATAATTTGAAATGGTGTCACATATTCGACAAACGCATTAGCAACTATGTTAACATTTGAAAAAAATAACTATCATTAACAATTGAACGCTATATTTACGGCGTTAGAAGTGCTTAAGTAAACAATCTGTTTCACTAACGCATGCGATGGACAAATCAAGAGTTTTATTCTACGTATTTATTGACATTTAAAAATATTTTCATATTGAATTCGCTGTCAGAACTACAATAGTTTAAAAGTCTTCCCACATTGCATTCTTCGTCGCCGACTAAAATAGTTGGAAGAAACGAGGGATCAATAAATAGCAAATTTCGTCTTTTTATTATCTATTTTTTTTTATAATTCCACGTCTAATTATCAAAAGAGAAGGCAGAGATCATAATTTTCCACATGTTGCATACTTTAAAATTAATAAATATATATATCAAAGTTGATATAGCGGCGCTCAATGTGTCATAATAAAAAAAAACTTTATCTGTTAAATATCCTTCAGCTCTTACTAAGGATACATGAAAGGTATATATGTAAATATACATTATCACCCTAAATGTATGAATCGAAGTCAATGAGCGGTGCCTTCGCCCGCGGCCTATTTAAGGCGGGCGCGCGCGCACTCCGCGCGACGGATCAAACCATCAATTTCTCTAAACGGCACGATTTAAATTTCAAATTTGTTCTTATTCAAATAGGTGCAGAATAAATGGGAGTAGACGAGAGATCTTCTGGAGCTTGCGTGAGAGCCACGACCGGGAGCGTTTCCAACGCGGACTTAATACGGCTTTGTGCGTCGGCGCTCGCTGGCGCTTGGGATCTCGTCTTTAGTCCGTGTTCGTATGATATTTTACTTAATTTGCTATCGGTACTTTTGGAAAATCACGCAGGATATTTTAGCGTCGGATGAACGTTAAGTATCTTGTGAGTATTTTTAAAAAGTTATACAACGCCGGGAGCAGTTTCAATTTTTTTTTTAATATGTAGTTGACAAGTAGACGTTTTGAGCCCTTCACGTTGCTCTAGTGCGGGTCGAGGGCTGCTAACGGTCGTCGATCGTTTCAATGTCCGGAGTAGGTGGCTTAGCGTACAGTCCGATGCATGGGTCAATTTCTTTGATTTCACCTAAGCTATAAACTTATGGGTCAATTCGCACATAGTCAGAATTAAACCCGGCACTTTTCTGATCTTATCCACTAATCTGACATCGCCTGACACAAGTCACTTTGTGGGTGTTTACCTGTATATCAAAAAGAGTCCTATATAGCAAGTATCACGTACTTCCATGGCTCATATTTGAATGACTTTTCATAATGTGGAAAAGAAGTTCAACTCAACCAATTCGTTGATTGCTGTCTATGAAAACTATTCTTAATGTACAGTAGAAAACGGTTTTCAAAATAAGCGAGGTCTTTATCTTCTGACTAAAGGTCGGCCTCTCTTCTTTTTCGTTTCTACTTTGCACGGTGTAATCCTGCACCACCTTCATTCTCTTTGGTGACCTTCATACGTTAGTTGAACGAAGGAAATTCTTTCACCGTTCTTGCTTTGTTATTGTAGAACCTATAACCGCTACTTCGTAAATTTATCTCTGTGGTGGCTAACTTGTGTTAATAAATGTATCTATCTCTTAGACGTTAGCTTGGATTTATAAGGATATTTATAGCTATAACGGCCAGCTTAAACTTATAAGTGAATTTATCTCGGTGAAAGTTAACTTGGACTTATAAATATAATTATCTATTTGGCGGCTAATTTCGACTTACAAGTGTATTTACCGCTTTGGTGGCTAACTTAAACTTCGGGGCTAAGTTACAGTTATAAGTTTATTTACCTCCTTGGGAGCTAACTTAGCTTTATAAGAATATCTATCCCTTGTACGGCTAATTTAATTTTATTATTACATTTATCCCTATAATGGCTTACATATATATATGGTCTGTAAATGTATTTATTTTTGTTATGGCTAACTTATACTTTTTATATTATAATACGCTATTTGTTTTCGCGGTCAATGTAAATTACCCTTATTGTTTAGTGTTCCTTTTTATTTTTAATTTATAAGCAAAAAATCTTTCCAAATTAAATACCATTAACGACAATAGAAAGTATATTTTTAGTTATTAGCGACACTTTATAAAAAATAAGTTTCAGTAGGTATAGGAGCTTGTGACATAAAACATGAGACATCCATTTGAGATGGAATGGGTTTTCAATCCGTCACGAAAATTTTACAACCATATAACAACTCCAAACAAGACTAGATTCATGAAACACCGTTTAATGACAGAAAAAAGTATACGTAAGGACTGAAGCCACATGCACTCGGTACACCGATTCGCGGCCGTACCGTGTAGACCGCCGGGGTTCTCGGTCTCTAATTGATCCCTCCCCGAGCCCGTTAAAGTGCAATTTTATACGCAACTCATATGTGCTTCACAATAATTTGCTATTTACAATTAAATACGGCAAAACATAATAAAAACAAGACAAAAAATATTCTAAAAATACAATGATTCGCGACCCTTTCGAATTAGTCGAAAACTAATCCCAACCCGGTAATTAAAAGACAACTATTTAAATTATTTCATTAAAACACACACAAAAATACAATTAAATACAAAAGAATCCTTAACCTAAGTCTGTTTACATAACAAAATAATACACATTCATTTACACATTAATACTAGGAGCGCAGCTGTCCGTAATACTTAGTTTAGAAATAAATTGACCCAGTCATTTAAAAAAAAAAATAATTTTGTTATCTGTATTAATTTTAAAATAATAAAAAAAACGTTCAGTGAGAGTGTGTAACCACGTTGAATAAGAAAAACGGGACGCTCGATAGATGTGAAACTTTTAAGTTAATATTTTAATTTACAATTATTAAAAACCGATAAAGAAAATATGACGTTAATTAATAAAAATTAATAAAGTTTCGTTAATAAAATTAACATATTTTTCTAATTATTTTAATTATAATCATAATTACAGAATATACACATATATTTATAAATAGAAATAACGTAATATAGTGTACACGCATACAAGGGAGTCGAAAGCAGTGAAGAAAAGGGTGCGTGACGTCATGCATCGTGCCGTTTCCCGTGACGTCATACTCGCCGATTTTTACTGCCAATGTACGCCAACAAATAAAACCATTTTTTTTATTTATTTCATAGTGTTCTTAAAAACAGAGCTAATCGTTAATGAACCGATGGAAAACTGTCCGGAAAAACCATGAGTAACTTATTTCACGACGAGCAGAAAACCAAAGAAGAAAATTTAGGTGGTGCTCTCGGCTCACTATTTAGAATAATATCATCAGAGACTCGAACGATGGCCGAGTAACACGCAAGGGGTAATCTAGGACAAGCAGTCCCGACGCCAACGAAGGAGGAGATGAAATCTTAAATAAAACGCACAGAAGGAATAATAAGAACAAAAATATAAATAAGTAGAACATATACAAGTTTCCACCATTTAGTAAAACAATTATGTTTTACTTAATGATAATAATATATTTATATATGTATATAGAATCCATAAAGTGCAAACGAGCATACGGATTATTGGAAAGCAGATGATTACCGCCGCCCATGGAACTCAGGGAAGTTACTAGTGCGTGTGGATTGCATTATATTCATTAATATATATACCCATCATAATATTTTACAATTTAATTAATGAATATTTATATTCTGAAAATGATAAGATCAGTCGAATCCACATCTACATCACGTTAAAAAACAGTAGTCAATATAATGTTTAAATGCGCTACGGAACATGAAAGAAACCAATACCTTTATAAGGTAACCTTAACAGCTGTTAATTTATCAATATTGCATACTAGCCCTTTACCGTCCACCCTTCGTTCGTACAAATTAAAATTTGGCAATGTTCGTTTCCGCTCTTGATTTCGATTCTGGTTCTGACCTCTTATCCGGTCTCGAATCTTGTTCGTTCAAGGGAGGACCCCTTGAACAATTCTGCTACTTTACTGATATTTATATGTATTATATTGTAAATAGTTATTCTTTCTTTTTTTCTTAAAAGTATTATTTATGTCAATGCAAAATTTAAGTGCATTGGTTTCAACGTTTTAGAAATTAGCTCGAACGGACATACACGCAATTCCATTGTAAGTTTAAATTACTTGATATAAGAAACAATTTGCAAACTTGGCGCCATATAACTTATTTCATAACTTAGGCTAGAACGAAAAACTTTTCATGTTCATCAAATGTTTTTTTTTCGAAAAGGCGAATTATTTATATTTAATTGAATGTCGGTTGCTTAAGAGCATTTTCTCTTTATTTTGATATGACAAATAATAAGCTTGACAAAACAGCTGGTTACCAATTTCCTCCAAAAACAATATTACATAGTAGTTCTACGTGGTTCCTTGTACTTTTAAAAATTCACAATGGTATATACGTGTTCACATTGTACGAGTTTGAAAATTTATTGTTGTTTCTAAGTTGTCTTATTATGCAATTTAGAAAATTGATAACAGTTTTTACGACAGTATAAATAAATTGTAATGGTTTCTATTATCACACAAGTTAGAAAATCCACAATAGTTTCTACACGATTTTATTGAAAATTTACAATAGTTTGTATCTAGTCCTTTTATGCAGGTTAAAAAATTCACAATACTGTCTACATAGTCCTCAACATATTAGAAAATTTACAAAAATTTCTTCATTGTCCTATGTATGTTAAAAAATTCACAATGAATTCTACGTGGTCTTACTCATGTTAAAAACTACACAATAATTGCTACGTGATCCTACGCATATTGAAAAGTTCACTATAGTTTCTATATAGTCTTGTACATACCAGAAAATTCACAATAGTTGATACATAATTCTATCCATATCGGAGAGAATTCACATTATTAGAAAATTCACAATAGGTTTCACGTAGTCCTACGCATGTTAAAACATACACAATAATTGGTACGTGATCTTACGCATATTGAAAAGTTCACAGTAGTTTCTATATTGTCTATGTATGTTAGAAAATTTACATTAGTTTCTACGTGGTCCTGCACATCTCAGAAAATACACGATAGTTTCTGCGTAATCCTATGCATGTTAGAAAATACACAATAGTTGGTATGTGATCCTACGCATATTGAAAAATTTACAATAGTTTCTGTGTGGTCTTGAATATACCAGAAAATTCACAATAGTTGGTACGTACTTCTACACATATTGGAGAATTCACATTAGTTTCTTCATTGTCCTGTGTATGTTAGAAAATTCACAATAGATTCTACGTGGTCCTGTACATCTCAGAAAATTCACGATAATTTCTACATAATCCTATGCATGTTAGAAAATATACAATAGTTGGTACGTGATCCTACGCATATTGAAAAATTTACAATAGTTTCTGTGTGGTCTTGTATGTACCAGAAAATTCACAATAGTTGTACGTACTTCTACACATATTAGAGAATTCACATTAGTTTCTTCATTGTCCTATGTATATTAGAAAATTCACAATAGATTCTACGTGGTCCTGTACATCTCAGAAAATTCACAATAATTTCTACATAATCCTATGCATGTTAGAAAATTCATAATAGTTTCTACGTTGTCCTATGTATGTCAGAAATTAACAGCGGTTCCTACATGGTTTTACCCATCTTAAAAAATTAACAGTCATCTGTCCTTGGTCAGAAAATTCACAATATTTTCATATCCGTGTAAGCTATATAACTATTTCGCCTCCAGCGAATGCAAACGTATATCCAGTGTTAAATTTGACGAGGCTTGTTAGAGACGCGGCGGAAAAGATTAGAATCTGAAACTGAAAGATTAAATATCAATTCGGCGCCCACCAGATAAAACTTGTCGGCTGTAAAGAGGGTGTGACGGGCGATCCCGCAAACAAACTGCGGATTACACACCGAGTCGCGTACATTTATTTATTCATATTACGTTGCGTTCGCAGGGGCCGGCGTTTTGTAGCTTCTGAATTTTAATACGATAAAGAACAGCGAGGACATTAATTAAGGATTGTCTGCCGAGCTGTTTGCGGACTCGTTTATGATGTTGCAGATTTTCACATTTACGGCATACTTCCATAAAACCCACTCCAAAGGTACACTATTAGTTTTTGACCTGTATGAGGACTTTTTTCTCTGAAAACGGTTATACCCACATGACTTAAAAAAGGATGAATTATTTATAACAATTTCGTAGCAGTAACACATTCTAACGTAATAACTATGGAGCTTTAGAAACTTCAATGAAATTATTTTTTTTATTTTATAAACTATTAATAGTAATGTTGAAGTTTGTCCCTTTATACTTTGTAGCAGAATGTCCTCCAAACGCATCGCTGATGCATATTTAAAATTAAAAAATAATTTAAACTTGCGTTCAAAGATTGCAAAACAAAACTACTTTTATTCGTCTTGGTGTGTGATCTCCAAGGATATAAGACAAATAAAAAAAAGTTATTTGTCTCAATGTTTTGCACAAAATCAAATATACGTCCTATATATATATATATATATATATATATATATATATATATATTCAGAAACGCTATATGAAATTGATGTCTACCGTGCTGCGTCTCCGCTTGCTCCATGATTCCAAAAATATCCAAGACATCGACAATGTTGCCTGGCTTAAATATGTGAAAAAGTTTCACGCCTGAACTTTTTTTTTCTGAAACTTAAGCTTGCTTGAAAAGCAGATGACCTTTTTACAATATACAAATAGAACTTTGTAGAAACCGCAATAAACTAAAATTCGTCAAAATAATAAAATCTTTCATTTCTTCTAATTTTAATCGCCTTTACAAAAACCCGAAATCTACTAGGTGACAAGGATCTATTAGTACCTTTAAGTTCTTTCTCTGAATATTTTGAAATTTCTTGTTTGCGCCCTTTAAGATCAAGTATATCTTATATTAAGCAAAATATGTCAGTATATTTATCGGTGCCTATATATTATATAAAAAGAATAAAATAATTTTAGTATATTGATATACTAAATGTTCTCTACACAAAAATTTTACGGACAACTGCGCCCGTAAACAACTATATCATAAAAACTTGTCATATAATAAATGATCTTTTTTAGGTGTTACTTTATTTCCCAAACATGGACTAAGGCGCTATTCTACTACCTCGCTTTTAAATCACATCTCACTAAAAGGCATTTTAGAATTAATTTTTCGTGTCTTTCTTTTAACGCATTTTAGACCGAATAACCGTTGAAAAGGGAACGTGGAACGTAAATTCTATTTTAAAAGTGACTTTTTGTTAAATGTCAATTTAAAAAGAGATGGTGGAAAAGGCTCTTAATGTAGGCTTTATTTTGTTTTCCGTTTATTTTTCGTTGAAGTATTTCTATATCATTAAAAATTAACGATATATCTATTTTTATTACCCGGTTACGGATTATTTATAGGGATTATTGATTGTGATTTATGTGTATTTTAGTATAGTTTTTAAAATGTGTTCACAAAAGTTAAATTCTTGTAATTCACATATGAATTGCATACTAAAATTGTACGTTGATGAGGAGGCCAATAAAAGATCGGGATCCGGGGCTCTCTTTACGAGACTGCCGCAATTTGTTGTTCAAAGCTCAAGTGGCGCTCGCGCGGCAGAATTGTAAATCGTATGACTACGCGCACTTATGTGTAAAAGTTTGCAGTTCATATGTGCAGACGGGTGCACTCTCTATAAAATGCAGCCATGCTTGTGAATTCGTAGCTGTCCAATTTGCAAGCTCGTGCTGTTGACAATAGAATTTACATGTGAAATTTCTGCCCTGACCATAATTTGTGCTCACACCACAAGAAACGCACCCTGAAGCTCATTAAAATATTAGGGCGATATTTCTACCACCGGTTAACTGCTGCTGGGATCGTTTTCTTCGATAGGCTTAGGTTATATTTCTTGCGGTGTGAGCACAAATGATGAACAGAAAAGTTGTATATTCACTTGTGTATTCAGTTATCAACAGCGCGAGCTTTTAAATTGGACTTCTACAGAAGCATTATTTTTTTTTACTTCAATGCTCAGAAACTGAAGATCTTGTCGGACGGAGGATACCAGTCCATGCAACCTAGGAACCAGGTTATGTGGATGTTTAACCCACTAAAAGAATTCCTTAGGGATGATTCTATAGGTAAAACTAATAGCTCATGTTCGACATCGAGCTATGAGATGACTGGATAAGGAGACTCATGAAACTTTGCCGGACACTAAAGCCTCTTGAGTCCATGGTGAAAAGGGGTTTGAATATAAGCCGAGTTAAAGTCTCTTATTTTTGATTACCTCTAATAACGAGGCGTATTCCATTAAGTAAATTAATTTTGCATTCAAAAATCACTCGTACTGTGATTTTTGTATGAAATGGCATAATGAAAATTACGACCGATACTACGATTGTGGTCAAAATTGCTCTCATAAGATTTAAAGTGCTGACAAGACAAGTGACAAGAACTTTTTAGTTTTGCCATAAATTTTTGAGAAAATTCGCAATTCACAGAAGCTAGCCAGTGGATAATACTTAAACTTATTAAGAGTGGAGAGTAATTTATCAGTTTGTTAACTTAATTAACTTAAATGTGAATATATAAACGTTTCAATTTAATACAGTCTTTATAGATAACAATACGGAGCTCGGATTAGGAGCGAGATTATCGTTAAGAATAAATACTTTTCCAAAATGCAAAACGCTGAAACCTCACAGTTTCAATTCCGAGATATCTGAGGACGACCCCTCGCGACCGTAAAGATATTTGGGGCGCGATTAAAGCCGTCTCTCGTAGGCGTCCGCAAAACTCTTGAATAACCAAAACTTAATCCATTTGTTTACCTTAAACGATTTATGCTTGCGGACGGACGCCGAGCCGCTGATGCGGGTCGGCCTCGTCGCCTGTTATTTCTTTTACGTTACAAAAACGTCCGAAGATCGTTATCTTCGGACCGGACCTTAGTTAGGGCTGAAATATTGAAGATGAAATTGTATACGTTCAGACTGTATGAACCGGTATTGTCGTATGTGTATATGACAGCCAAGAGGATATGATATTTGTATCCTCAATTTTCGACCAGGTGCACGGCTCTTGCTCCTATTAGATCTAATAGGATTCTGACATAAATATTCTACAGCTCAAATCCCGTTATATGTATATCACGCTTGACTACATAGACAACGATTTTGAGCGAACACGTTTATTGAATCATTATTAAAGATACGCGAATTATTGAAGATGCATTTAGCAGCAGCTAGTGCACGTTTCACTGCTGCGTTTATAACACGATGTCCGAAGGACTTCTTAGTATTAAAAAATAATTAAACGTGTATTTCGCTAAAAAAAAAATATTATCCGATACGTACACATATATATTTTTTATTTCACCAAAAGGAAAAATATTTTTATTACAAACTAAGAACCTTAACACCTGCATAAGTACAATCCATAAAGTGTTGATTATATTATTGGTATGATGAGACGCTCATATCTAGTAGAAGAATTAGCACTACTGGTACTAAAAATATTCATTAGTCATTCTAATAATAAAACCATTACTTCCCAATTCAACTCGATGCCTGTTGACAGTCTTACATGTCTTTGAAGATCCTTCTTAACTATAAAATTTATATCACAATATTTTTTCACCTTTAAATAGACATTATATATTAACTGTAATTAGTTAATATAAAGCAATAATTTGCTTAGATAAAAACATGACAAAAAAGACAATAAATAGTCAGAAACAAAGAAATTTATTAATCACAACATATTTTTTGTCATTTTAAACTGTTCGTTTTGAACGTACATATTTTTTTCCATATCTACATTATAAAGCTAATTCAGTGATAATACTTCGCCACTCTTTTTTAAAACATGTCATAAATTTAAAAATCGTATCTTTTTTCCGAATTTTTTCCAATTTTCGCGAAGAAATAAAAGCAGTAAAGAGCTAAGTCCGTATGAAAAGTCAGGTACCCGCTATAGATGTATAAAAAAAGAGAAGATGAACAGGTCCTAATTTGAGTCTCGTGTCTATTAATTCTGGTTAATTCTCAGGTCTTCTGTCGGTTTGGAGTTTTAGTTCCAGTTTTAATTCCAGTTGCGTTCTTGTTTGCTATTCCGATGTCTCTCCCAATTATGATCCCAATGTCCATTTTGGTTACAACTCTAGTCATAGTTCTTCTATTTCGGATCTAGTATCCTCTCGATTTCGGTTCCGAGGTCGTTCATGGTTTCGTCTCGGTTCTTTTCCCGATCCCGATAACGGCCCCGCTGTCATTTTAACAGTAATTTCGATTACACTATCTATTGGGATTCCGGTTTTCATCGCCGTCGCAGCATATTATTTCTAGAACATAAATAATTGCTCTCAAAATAAAGAAATAAACGGACAAAACAAAATGACATACAAACCATACATCATTTTTAGAGTCATTTAAAAGCTTATTATTTTCAAAAAAATATATATTCGTAGTACGCAACGCCAACTGTGATATCTGAAAATGCTCCTGGCATCTCTTCTGTATTCATTAACAAAAATTGACTGTCACTTTTTTATAAAAAAAATATTTTCTAAAAAATAAGCAAAGCGAAACTTTAATTCGAATATTTCAAATCGACAAGTTTCCTATTTCTTTTCTCCGAAGAATAGGTCCAGAAAAACCTGTTCCTTTAAGCCGTGAAATATTATTTCTCCGCGGAGGAGGGTCGGCAGTATGCTTATTGCGTACGACGGTCCACGGAGATTGGTTCCGTGAAGACAATATGTGGAACTACAGCCTATCAACTTTTACGATACTGCTATACCCCGCTCAAGTATTCACGCCGTGAAGATACTACATACGTATTTCAAATTATAGTAAACTAGCGTCTTACCTCTATCTTTGTCTGCGCGATGTGAAATAGAGCTTTTGTGCGGGTCGCTTGCAAAACCTCTATAATGGCTCATATGTTAAAATACAGCAGGACAAGGGTGTGGTTCTTCTTCAATCTTTGGAACCAAAATAGAGATCATGGTTCAAACCTTAAACTTTCCGACTTAACTTGCGTGACGTTGTTAATTGGCACTCAACGGCTTAATGTATTCTCTGAGACATGGATTGAGTAGTTTAATTTGATTTAAGTTAAAAGTTCATAAGCAAATTCGTCCGTGGTCAATATCTACATACCTTCTTATTTGAAGGTAAGCTTTCGATCTCTTGGCCACCACCTCTCGGTTGTACATGCACACTCTGTATGCATTGTTCACCCAACCGAGCTGAATACAGAGTAAGGGTATTGAGATTTTTTTTAAACTTTCTAAAATCTTTTTAAAATCTATAAAATATTTAATCTCTTGGAGAAGACACAGGTCTTCTCTAAGAAATTAAATATTTTATAGTTCATAAAGATTGTAAAAAAGTATAACTATAACATTATGGATGCACTTACTCACAGCTGTCACACGCATGGTATTATCCTCATTTATATGCCATTACTATAGGTTGTACAGTGTTATGACTCGATAAGTGAGTGTTTTCGATTTTTTTCATGGCATAGTCGAGGAGTAAACGATCGTGACAGTAGAAAGTAGATTGTCACCGCCACCCAATGACACGCGCAATGCCAGAGGAGTACTAGTGCTTTACTGGCCTCTTGGGAAGGATCAGGACATCTAATAGATGGAAAATCGGGTTGATGGAAGAATGAAAAGGAGATAGTAGGCCACCGGAACTCTCATGTATTGGACGATATGCGACTGCAGAAGCTGCTACTTTACGTTTGTAATCTGTGATAGTGTTCTAGGTCACTGGACGAGCAGGTCTAATTCCGTGCTGCAGTTAAATTGGTCACCGTATGGCTCTGCTAGAGTAATTTCTTGATATGCCTGTCTTTTCGTTTAGTCGTTCTCATTTTTGTACTATTTTATTTTATATATATATATATATCGTTTTAGAATTGTTTCTTAAGTTATCCTAGGTAATATTTTATGTGTAAGAAAATGTCCAAAACCTAACCGTTTCCGCCTGAAGACCAGCGTTGTAGCCAGGTTGTAGAATTACGATGAACTGCAACCAATTAGGCATTTTAGATTAAGCTTTTACACTTTGTGTTCGTTATTTTTAGGATTCCATACCTCGAAAGGAAAAAAGGAAGACCTTATAAGATCATTTCGTTGTCCGTCTGTCTATCTGTTAAGAGTATTTCTCAGGGAAGCTTAGAGGTATTAAGTTGAAATTAATACCAAATTCATCGGTCTAGAATTCCTTAGTGCTTAAAAAAAATAAACTTACGAGTCAATAATAATTAAAAAACACGGCTAAAATAGGGCCGTTCATGCTTTATACTTTCAAACTCGCCAATGAAACAAAACATGTAGGGTATTTATTTATATTTCCTTTTGACTTAGAATCATGAAATTGGACTATAAGAGAGATCTTATGACACGAATAAAGCAATTATCTGAACATTATTATTTCGTACTTTTATTACTAATTTCTTATGTACTACAAACTAGCACTTTCAATCGGATTGTGGACCGTAATTTAGACCAACACATGAGACAACATTTTACACTTTCCGCTATGAAAACTTAAGATTTTCAAGAAGTTGGAAATTTTTAAAAACGTCCGATATTTTTTTTAAATATAAAATTAAAAGTCTTTGAATTCCTGTGACCAATATTTTGCCAGTAGCAGTATCGAAAATAAACAAAAATCATCGAGGCATTTGTTGGATGAACTGTATACAGTTTATTCATCACGTGATTCGATATGTACGGAACCCTCAGAATGTGAGTCCTATTCACACTTGTCAGGTTTTTTATTCTCTCTTTATTTCTAGTACTGAAATAAACGTTTTCTTTCCCGATCTCTTTTTCCATCACATATAATATTTCGCACGTGGTCCCATACGCCTTAGAAACTTAGTTATTTCGTACTTAACAGTAGCAGGCTTTGAAGATTCTAATCAAGGATATTCTTAATTGGTCTTTTAACAAGTGATTAGAAAAAGCTTTTAATTCTTTAACATCGCTTGCTTCTTTTCCTATCATTAAGTGAATTACAAATACTAGCAGTGGTGATGGGTAGACCAGGTGACGTGCTTATACCCCCTGCGTGGTAGCCAGACGTGGTAACCACCTTGACATCTCTGTTTCGGTTCGGGTCCAATTTATAGATCGGAAACTCCTTGTTTCATCAGGGGCTGTTGGCCGACGCTAACGCTGACTATAATCACGCTAGAAAGTAATATTCATAATGTACGTGCTCCTAAATGCTCCGACGTGTGATTATTACAAAGACATTCGCATACTTATAAAGTCAACTGTTATTTAGATTTACTTAGTAACAAAATAACTAACTATGTATACATACTAGCGCCATCTACCGTATGAATGAAAAATAAATAGTTGTGAAAAAGGGGTCGAACTGAACACTGCGTTTTATTAGGTTATGGGCCCAGTTCACCAGTTTTCGCGAGAAATAATTAAGTTTACAGTGAATTTCGATTAAAGTATGTCTACAAATTATTTGGTGAATGTTCCCAAACTAAAGGGAAGGGAAAATTACGACGACTGGTGTTTCGCGGCTGAAAATGTTCTCGTGTTGGAGGGTATGGCGGACAATATCAAGCGGCCGTTGCCGGCTACAGCCAAAGAGGCTCAGATTGCAGAAGATTTGAAGGCGAAAGCGAAGCTTATATTGACGATCGACGCTTCTCTTTATGTGCATATCAAACAAGCAACAACAACGTACAGTTTGTGGCAGATTCTGAAGAATATGTTCGACGATTCCGGATATGCTCGAAAAATAAGCTTGTTGAGAAATCTTATTAGCATACGCCTAGAAAACTGCGAGTCAATGACCAGCTATGTCAGCCAGATCATCGAAACCGCACATAAATTGAATGGTACAGGCTTTGAGATCAATGACCAGTGGATTGGGTCGCTCATGTTAGCTAGACTACCGGAGAAATTTAGCCCCATGATTATGGCTATCGAGCATTCGGGCATAAACATCAGTGCAGACGCTATCAAAACCAAATTATTGGACATGAGTGCAGATTTTGAGGGTAAGTCGGAAGGTGCATTTGCCGCAAAAATTTCACAGACGGAATGTTGGCAGTACTGCAAGAACGCAAGTTCAACAACATGGAAATTCCGCAACGAATGGAATGTACGGATCGTCACCTGTCACTGTCAACACTAGCGGTCAAGCTCAAACGTCAAGAAAGAAAATAATACGGTGCTACAAATGTAAACAGACAGGACACTTTAAAAATCAGTGTCAGGTTGCAGATAAAGCAAAATCAAATGCATTTAGTGCAGTTTTCTTACAAAGAATTCAGTCAATCAGACTGGCACTTGGATTCCGGCGCAAGCACACATATAGTTTCGAATGTGAACTTATTAACAAATGTTTGTAATCGACCTAAAACTAAGGAGATTATTGTTGCGAATCAAACTGTCGTGCCTGTCTCTTGCTCTGGAGACCTGCAGCTCACGACATGCGTTGGAGACAACGAATTTACTATTGATGTAAAGGATGTGTTGTGTGTACCTAACCTCACCACGAACCTACTGTCAGTGAGCAGAATAATAGCTAGTGGTAACAGAGTGATGTTTAATAAGCATGGTTGTCTGATTTACAACTCACAGAATGATTGTATTGGTGAGGCGATCCTGGAAAATGGAGTATACCGATTGATAGTAATAAGAATTCAACAACCCTTAGTGGCAGCTGTAAAGTTCTCAAGTAACATTTGGCACAGAAGACTAGGTCATATCAATACGAATGACTTAAATAAACTCAAAAATGGTGCAGCAGAAGGAGTTAGTTTTGATGATAAAAGTGAAAATAATAAAAATAGCTGTATAGTGTGTTGCGAAGGCAAGCAGACTCGACTACCATTTCCAACAAGCACAAGCAAAAGTCGAAATACATTACAGCTGGTCCACACCGACTTATGTGGGCCTATGGAGAATTTGTCTCTTGGAAAAGCAAAATACTACTTGCTGTTTGTCGATGATTTCAGCCGAATGTGCACCGTCTATTTTTTAAAATGTAAAAGTGAAACTTTCAAGTACTTTAAGCAATACAAAGAGCTTGTAGAAAATCAACAGTCGAAGAAAATCAAGATATTAAGATCGGACAATGGAGGAGAATTTTGTTCGACAGAAATGACTAATTTTCTGAAGCAAAGTGGCATAGTTCATCAAAAAACTAACAGTTTTACACCGGAACAGAATGGACTGAGTGAGAGATACAACCGAACCATAGTTGAGAAAGCGCGATGTCTCCTTTATGATGCCAAATTTGAGAAATTTCTTTGGGCTGAGGCTGTAAACACGGCAGTGTATTTAAAAAAAACCGATCACCAGCAGCAGGCTTGGATGGCAGTAAAACTCCGTATGAAATATGGACAGGCAGAAAGCCAGAGTTGAACCATATACGGATTTTCGGCAGCCCAACAATGGTTCATATTCCAAAAGAAAAGCGAAGGAAATGGGACAAAAAAAGCAAAGAAGATGTACCTAGTGGGATATTCTGAGAATGTCAAGGGATATCGATTGTATGACCCTATATTGCGGGATGTTATTGTAGGCAGAGATGTAGTCATTATGGAGAAAACAGATGACAGTTTATCATCATCTATTGGAATTGAGGAGAACAGGCCATTAGATACGTCTGCAGAGAAAGTTCCTGAGAATGATTCAGATGAAGAGAATCAGCATGATGAGACATATGTTCCTGATGTAGCGAGTGATTCTGAAGATTCATTTGAGGACACCATGACTTTGTCCCCAGAAGCAGAAGACATCATCTCACAGGACAGTGTTGAGAGTCTACCAGAAAAACGTGTTAGGCGCAAACCGGACTTCTACCAAAGTGCGAACATGTGTGTAGAAATGTTAGATGAACATATTTCTCTTAGTGATGCTATGAATGGATCTGAAAAAGATCAGTGGCAAAGTGCTATGCAACAGGAACTGGAATCGTTTCGCGATAATGATTCGTGGGAACTAGTGGATAGGCCAAGTGAAGGTACAATAGTTAAAAATAAGTGGGTGTTTAAAAAGAAACATAACACTGAAGGTGAAGTGCGTTATAGAGCTAGACTCGTGGCCAAGGGCTTTACCCAGAAAAAGGGCATAGACTATAATGAGACATTTTCACCAGTTTTAAAGTACTCTACATTCAGGTTATTGTTAGCCTTAAGTGTTGAATTAAATTTGAAAATTAATCATCTTGATGTACCTACTGCATTTCTTAATGGTTTTCTGCATGAAACTGTTTACATGGAAATACCTGAATATTCAAACATTGTAAATTGTAACAGTAAAGTTTTAAAGTTAAAGAAAGCCATATATGGCCTTAAGCAGTCAGCAAGAGCCTGGTACACTCGTGTTGAAGATTGTTTGTTGAAATTAAATTATAAAAGGTCGAGTTATGAACCATGTCTGTTTATGAAGAGTGATAAAATGTAACAATTTACATAGCATTGTTTGTTGATGATTTTTTTGTGTTTTATAACTGTCAGAATACTTATGTAGAGTTAATAAATGAGTTGGTAGCAAAATTTAGAATAAAAGACTTAGGTCAAATCAAGCAGTCTTTGGGTATGCATATAAATGTTAGTAAAGATTGTATTACTGTAGATCAACAGCAGTTTATTGAGAGTATTTTAAAGAAATTTAATATGACTGATTGTTCTAATTCAGATACACCTATGGAAGTAAATTTAAAATTGCAAAAGGATGTGAAAAGTAAAGTAGTACAAAAATATCCATATCAACAGTTGATTGGTAGCTTGATGTTTTTATCTGTGCTCACGAGGCCAGATATTTCTTTTAGCGTTAGTTTTCTAAGTCAATATAATAATTGTTTTAGCGAAACTCATTGGAAACATTTGAAACGGTTATTAAAATATTTAAAGAAAACAAAAAAGTTATGGCTTAATATATAGAAAGACTGGATGTAATCTTTGTGGATTTGTTGATGCTGATTGGGCATCTTGTACATTGGATAGACGATCATATACTGGTTTTTTGTTTCATTATGTCAGGGTCAGTGATTTCATATGAGGCTAAAAAGCAGAAGACTGTAGCACTTTCCAGTACAGAAGCAGAGTATATGGCTCTATCCGAATCTTGTAAAGAAGCTGTATATCTCAGGAATATATTAAGTGAACTAATTGAATTGGATGAAAATGTGCCAATGTGTTTGTATAGTGATAATCAAAGTTCCATTAAATTGGCAACTAATCCATTGTTTAATAATAAGCGTACTAAACACATTGACACAAGACACCATTTTGTTAGAGAATGTGTATCTCAAAAGAAAATTGTAATTAAATATGTATCAACCTCAGAGATGCCAGCTGATATGTTTACTAAAAGTTTAAGTTCAAATAAGCACTACAAGTTCCTAAATGCAATTGGCATGTCTGAAATTGAGAAGTAAAGTACATTTTATGGTATAAGTTTTTGATTTTCGTTATAGTAGAGTTATTTGGAAGTTTAGATTATTTTGTTAGGTCAGGATGTTATTTAGATTTACTTAGTAACAAAATAATTAACTATGTATACATACTAGCGCCATCTACCGTATGAATGAAAAATAAATAGTTGTGAAAAAGGGGTCGAACTGAACACTGCGTTTTATTATCAACAGCGTGTCATTATTTTAATTAATTAAAATTTATTTTTGTTGATCTTCACTAGTGATATGCTAATGTGGTTTATCCAACTTCTTGTTATTTCTTTCTGAATTATCTGAAAACGATTTGTATAATACGGCACCAGCTCATGAACTTGGATTAGCACGGAGATTCAAGGAAGAACTTGATCAATGTGGTACGCTAGCATTCGTCAGACGCGACAAAGGTCAATAACCATATTATTCAATCTTTTCAGGTCAGATACTATTAAGGTATACCACTATTTACTATAATTATTTTTTGACCCAAAAATCGACCCAGTGCAGTTTGGAAGTTGGTAACATTCGTTGTCACCAATCTGATGACAACAACCATAGTCCGTCGACTTAACGTGCTCCTCGAATCACGGAGCATTAGCTTCGACTTGAGTTAAAAACCCATTAACCATTGAGCCACAACCGCTCAATAACCTAGCTGGTTAAGTTCTTCTCTGTCATTTTTATATATGTTTGTTATTTCAATTTTTTAATAGTGCCAATAAACGTAAATTTAAATGAAATTAAAAACTCTCATATCTTGTCACCTTTACACTTGTTCAATGACCAATCTCAGTTCTAAAACAAAACGGTCACAATAAGTAAATAGAAAAGTGAGCAACTGTATTTCGATAAGAAAATATGTAACTGAAAAAATAAACAAATAAAACTCTAAACAAAAACTATCACAATATCCGTTGCTTAATGGAACTGTTGCAAGGCTCACGAAAAACAAACGGTTCGGATACAGCCGGCTACGACGCGATCGTATTTTAACCGTAAACCGGATATCCCATTGAAGGTCGTTTGCGCGAATCGATAGTCCAGCATACTTCGACGGCGATTTTGTATCGATAAAATCGATCGATTCCACGAGACGTCCGTTCGATTATAATCGATTGTTTCTCCCATGGTGTTTATTGATTTTTGTGATTAGTTAAGGTGTTTCTCGTTACGGCCGATTGAGATGTTGCGCCCGAGCCTGTTCTTCGGGCTCCGTCGTCATGGGTAATAGTTTTCTCGATCGTTAGTTGTTCGGTGAGAGTTTTAATGATTTTTTTTCAAGCGGTTCCGTAATAGGAATTTTTATTTATGGCGACTCTCCGTAATAAACGGAAAGGAAAGGTTAAAAAAGTTGTTCCATTTTCTTAAAATAGACGAAGGGCAAATGTAAATTACGCTTAGAAAAAATATTGTATCTCAATTGTGGCTCATAATGCAAATATACATAATTGCAAAAATGCATATGTGATAAATTTAAACAGACGGCAACAATTCCTCGACACGTTGCAGTTTTTATGCATTTATGACCACATGCATATTGTAGCGAGCTGGCGGGAGATGCAGCCGGGAAACGCATTCAGTCCGCATCTTCCGTATGATTACGTTCCGAGCCACTTTCACAAGCGGAGGCTTTCTACTTTTTCCATCTACCTACATCCTTCCCTGCGAGTTGCTCTTGTCCGTGGTACGGTCAACAAAAAAAAACATTACCCAACAGGAAAATTAGTCTCAGTGAATACCTTGAACAGTAATAGAATATCGATTAGTGCACCCACACTGACTGCTATTTGTGTATAATAACTTTTATGTTGACCGTACTCTGCTAAGGAAGTTGCGAGTTCATGCCCCGATGGTATATGCAATTGAACGTCTTTCTCATTCGTATACGGTCTGCAAAAGACATTCATCCCTTCTAGTAGACGGTAAATGTTAAGGTGAGATAAAAAAAATGTACACTTTAATTCCAAGACATCTGAAATTTTACATGGGGAATTTAAATTAAGGTCCACATCAAACGTAGATTATTTCTTATAGGAGACCTGCGCTTGACAAATGAACTTTATAAAATATGTTGTATAAATAAGTAGTTAAACTTTCAAAAGCTCTAAATTGAAGTATCTAAATTAAAGTTATAGTTTTAATTGAAGTTATTTGAACGCGCAAAAATATTATAGGCGCAAACTTAATGATAAACAATTGTGGCAGAGCCGTGCTGTGGCCAACTTGACTATAGCACAAAAATGAATCGGCCCGATCTGTGAAATACCACACTCCCACAGAATACGTCGTGAGGTAGCAGTTTCCGCTGTTACTTTTCGTCCAGTAAGCGAGAGTTCCGGTGGCTCAATCCCCTCTCTCGCCCCTTCCATCGACCCGATCCCCCTCCATTATGTATCCTATTCCTGCTTAAGAGGCCGGCAATGTACTTGTACACTCCTCCGACGTTGCAAGTGTCCATAGGTGGCGGTGACCATGTATTTATTGTCTGATTGGTTACTCGTTACCTCTCGACTGTGTGCAATAAAAGAAAACGTGCGACACGGGACGTCAAAAAAAAAAAATTGTTTTGCGTTTCTGTTTTAATGCATAAATTCCTATTTTATACATGGAACAAAACTAAGTTTTCCTTTTTGGCTTATAAAGTTTACTTTTATCTGCCTTACGTCGATAGGTAAGTTTTGAAGTTTTGTGGTTGATATTATAAACAGCAACTGATACCACTTTGAAATAAAAAAGCGACAACTCGCATATCACTCACGCAGTTGGGTGTGCCTGTTTGACTTTCTCAAACTTACCAGCCTTTTTGTGTTTCATGAAGTGGCGTTTATACATTGTGAACAGGAGTATATTATGTGAATTTATCAAAATTCACATTTGAATTGTAATTTGTTTTCTCGAAAACAACAGCTGAAAATCGTAATGTATCGACTGTAAGGATGTTTGATTCCTTGAAAATCTTGATCTGCTGAAAGCCTCTTAAACTGCATATGTTACATGCTCACGTGGATCAATTCAAAAATAATATTGATTATGATGATTGTAGATCAAAGAGAACATGTTCACCGAGATGTGATGGATGATTAACGACGTCATTGGGAGCAGTATAATAAAAATACGATGAGATATATAAAAAAATAAAAATACGTTTGAGGATTTATACTAACCATACAAACAGAAAAATTATGATAATTTTTTGTAGTGTGCTTTTAATTTTTTTTTTTACATTTTTAGTCTATATTAATTAATGTTTTTGAATAAAAGTTATTTGATTGCAAAACAATTTTTTTTGAATTGTACTTTACCAAAAAATTATGAGAAAATAGGTATTTTTTTTTTTAATACATAATATCCCCGCGTTTTTACAAAAGCAAACTTAACTGTGACTAAAAAAAAAACTTTTTTTTCCCCTTACTATTAACGTAAAAGGAATCGAAGTTTCACCTTTAGAAGTCGGACTCAAAAATCATATTAATTTTTGTAAAAGTTATTGCTGCTCAAGTGCATATTACATATGCTGACATCTCGATCATACTTATTGAGACTTACGAATTCTTTTGTCAGATCTTATTTACCCTACTGCTAAGGCATAACCTCCCACAGTCATTTTATTTAAGATTGAGGGACTTGTATCTTAAGCCGCCCACGCTGATGCACTTCGGTTCGGGTGGTCGCTAACGATGATCGTCGTCACCAAAGCGGTGACAATCGAAGCCGATAGCTTAACTTACACTTCCTGACACGAAATGTGTAGCATTGCATGACAGCGGCCTGTCTAACGAGGTTGTGTTGGTTGTTTTAACGCTCCTTGCAACCTGGTGGATGTGACTGTCGGCAATTTCTTGAGGATGTGCCTTGTTGGCATGAAACGTACGTAGAATTTACAATTTAACAGTTAGCGGAATTAGATAATTATAAAAATAAATAACACTTGCTTAGGTATTCGATATCTGTCAATCCTCTGGAATCAATATTCAATCATTTGGATAGAGATTCGTAGTAGAGAGGCAGATTCGAGGGTCAGCGGTGGGTTGCATGCTGCATGTTAATGCATGTTGCAGGCAAGCGTCTACGAAACGTGTAGTTGAATTTGACTCCAGTTACAAAACCATTGATCTGTTCGCGATTGGTCACGATTGAATCTGATACTTCCAGGTGTCCGAAACCAATAAACCGCCACAGCACGAATTCAAAACTGCTTTTCTTCGACGCTCATTTCGGTATCCCGAGATAAAACGGCCCAACTTCCATTCCAGAATTTTCGACTGTTTGATAAATACGAGAAAGATATCGAAGTTAAGCGGGACGTTTGTCGGCAGTTAACTACCTAAACCCTTCCAAACTTCACCGCGGCTAGTTTTGTAAACGAGATAGCATTGTAATTCGCATAATTTCGCAAACTACTTTCAAAGACTTTCCATTGAATTCGTTAGGCAACAAAGACACCAATTACAGCCAATATCATTATTCAACTGACTGAAAATGTATGACAAGCTTTACAGTAATTCGATTGTTTGGTGTTTTTACACCAACAGTGAAATTACTCAAACCACTTATTAAGTCTTTCCAATAATTTGTAGAACATAAGAGACAAGCGAATGCCACGGTCGCTTAAATAAGTTCTTTCAGAAGTAGAGGTGACCGTTGAAGCATGCGCATTGAATCCTAATAAAGATAATTATGCTGTATTGTCACCTCGTATTTAACCGTATCATTGCCAACAAATTAAATTAGAATATTTATTGACTATCAATAAGTTTATTAACAATGAACATTTTAAGCATAATTTACGTAATCGTAATTTATATTACTATATCCAATTAATATTATAATGTGAAAGATTGTATGTTTGGATTATTGTTACTCAATCACCATTTAACTGGTGTACAGAATTAGCTGACATATTAGAGCAACGTAGTTTAAACATCAGTATAACATATAGCCTATGGCTTATAAGGGTACTAATTTTGTTCGCAGTTTCGCTCGCGTGATTGTAGACGAATTCGTTACTTAAGCCGATTGGTTTTGGTAACAACAATGTTCAAGAGAGGCTCAAGTTCGATATCGGTTTGAGACAATAAGCGAAAGAAGAAAGAATTTTTTTTTTTTTTCATAAAAATAGAAATGTAATTCTTCTTCTGGTAGGGAATCTCGAAGACAGGACCGATATTGGTACTTCGTTTGATAACGTTATCGGTCGACATTAAAAAGGCAATAATTCGTTGTATATTTACACGGGTGGAGCCGTGGGTGAATTTAGTATGTTTTGAACGAAACTGGAAACTAGATTGGGACCAAAATCGAAACCAAAAGCGGAGCCGGGACTGAAATCCAAGGAAGGACCGACATCGGGTTCACGGTTGACAGCGTAATAGGTCGGTATGAAAGATTTAAGAATCCATTCGGAACCACGGGCAAAGGCTAGTAATAAATAATGACGAATAGGTATTTTTAATTTATGCAATAATTAATCGTTATATGACTAGCTTTCGCTTACGGCATCGCCCGCGTGAACATATAATGGATTCTTTCATGTTTTATGTCGAACGTCCACGCTGTCAACCGTGAGCCCAATCATGATCTCAATTCCGATTTCGATCTCTAAATAGATACAAGTACTGCCTTTCCTACGTTCACGCGAGCGAAACCACGAGCAAGTGCTAGCATTTTTATATATCCTAACCTACTTTTTTATAAATCAGAATATAAACTATAATGTTGTAACCTTTCATCAGGTTTCTGCGTTAAAGCATAACAAACTTCAACCTACACATCATCACAAACTACACATTTATAACACAAGTATTAGAGTTTAATTAATGAGAAGTCCCTCTATTAAAAGAATAACCAAGAGAGGAATGAACAATATTGTTATAAATGTTACATAGTTAAATAACGACAGTAAATTAAATGTTAGATGGATATTATGTAAGTATGTCCTGTATATTGGATGTGGTGCGCTGTCAGACCATAATTCCAAAACCCGTAACATTTTTTTGAATAAATTTCACTAAATTTTCCGTGAGTTAAGGTATGGCTAGACAAGTCAACTTTATTATGGCATTTTCGAGGGGCAAATGAGCTTGAGAGCCAGTAGGTGGTCATCGCCGCTCATGTACACTCGCAATTCCAGAGAACACACCAGTGCGTCGCCGGCCTCTTGGGGAGGCAGTGGATAATCTAACGAAGAAAGGTGGAGGGGGAATGGAGTTTTGGAGGGGAGGTGGGCACCGGAAATCTCTCTCACTGGACGAAATGTGACAGCAAATACTGTTGCTTAGTGTCTGTGTTCTGTCAGAATGTGCTATCTCACAGGCGGAGCCCACCCATTTTTATGATCAAACGCACGTTCATATTTAGCGATATACGATTTAATTCAGAGAGACAAAGAGAATAAGCAATCTTCTTTGAGCTCAATCGGTCGAACATTATTCGTATTCACGAATGATGCGTAAACTATATCAATAATATATCAATGATATTTCTGCGCAGGTCGAAAAAGTACACGAAAGTATACCTTCGTTTCGGTTCTTTCAGTAGCTTTTTTGGGATTCAATCATGAAAAGTCATCGACGGATCAGAATTGAGAAACAACTGTTCCTAATATTGAATTAACAATATTGAACTGAAAAACATAGCTTTACCAAACTCAGGCGCGCCGTGCGAGGCGTCCGAACGCGATGAAAACTAAGATACAGGATATTAGTTATAATGACGTATTATGCACAGCATTCTTTACTGTGATACAACACGCATAATTTTTTTTAAGTAATGTTATGGTTCTGTAGATTTCATTTATTAATTAAAAAATACGTACTCTGGTGTGGTCCCAAGCGTAAATAAAGTTAAAATGAAAACTTTGTCATATTAAAATGTTTACGTAGCGGTTAGTATACGAGGTGAACACGAAAATGCATGCGATGTAATGTAAAATTTTAGAATTCATTTTAAGAAGAAAAGGTGGCAAATTTTAAATTATTCCAACACAACTTTCGTCTGCTAAAAGTGGTTTGGGCTTTTTTTCTTATTTATTTTCACTTACTACCATGTGATTTTATACACTGGTGTATCCTATGAACAAATTTTCTTAAAATCTCAATAAAACTTTATCTATATATCTACGCTTTTATCTTCCTTAAAATCAAAGACTAAAAATAAAAATGAATATACGAAATATGTAATATTCTACAAAGTGATAAAAACAATTTATTTTAAAAAATCACCAAATGTTATAAGAATACGATAGGAGCACTACCCTAACTGGTATGCTTGTTGACACCTGCATGGCACAAGTCATGAAATATGCATTTGCATATAATACAGTAGTAAACATGACGTATGACATACTTGTGTATACATTTACATACATAATTACTTCATTAGAAATTCACCGAGTTAAATGTAATGTACATTCAAAAACATTCGTTTCTTCTGTTTTGCTGACCGTAGCAAATTCGTATAGTCACAGCGCCTACTATTTAGAAGCTCGGAACGGCTCCTGCATAACAAACGGCACTAGCAAATTGCGCTCCAGATGTTATTAAGGCTGCATCTTCTAGAAGATAAGGCGTGGCCTAATCACGATTTAATTAACGATTATCAAAGTATGTTTATCTCGATGCAATCACAGAGAGAAGATTTCGTAAAAGATAGTTTAGTAGATGGACTGGCTTTGGTTTAATCTGTGACTGACGCCAGTTTTTATTTCAGGTGCTCATGCTGCAGATATGTCCACACCGACCGACAAACTGGAGGACTTTTGTACTGATGTACCAACCACAGTACTAGCATAAAACGACAGAAGTATTTTAAATTCTGGGTGGGTATAGAGCTGAATCGATATGAAAAAAATTTAGGTGAATCCGTTATGAAAGAGAAAATGTGTTTGGCGATTGCCTTCTGTTACTACGCAAAGTGTTTTACTAGTATGTGACAAACACCATATTTGACAAGAAAAACATGTATTCTAATGTTTAAAGAGATCAGAGAACAAAACTACGTTAGGTTTTGTAATAGTGGTTGATTATATTTATTTAAGTGTGCACCTAGCTGTGTGTAGTATTTGTAATTGGATTTTCCAATAGCATAGTTGTTAAGAAAACAACCTAATTTGTTTTCTTGATGTAGCGGATTTTCTTTTTTTACATTCGATATATACTTTTCTTAATCGGTGGCACTGAACTCGAAGAAATTGTAAGAACCTAATTTATTTGGTACGTACTTTCTGTTTTGTTTTTTTTTCGTTAATTTCGTGTATATGTACAATTAATATTATTTTACTATTTTGAGTTAATATATTTTGGAATCGATTTAAATTTTTAAATCCTTTTCTATTTAAAAAAATCATGGAGATGTCATGAATGTATTTAATCAAGAACAAATAGTCTCTTCGTTATTTTGTAGATATATACCGTCTATCCTTAAATCCTAGCTAAAACGTTGCCAGTAACTGTTCAAGATTGGCACTTAATATTTTGGCTAGTTACGACCTGGATGTACCTCTTTGGTTTCGTCAGTACAGTTCGAGGTACACCTTACTGCAGACTGGCGGAATGTGTAAATGGCTTAAGATCAGAAAATTTCGCATGTTGGGTATAACAAAAGACGTATATAAGTATTATCAAAGTAGTGGAGATGCGAAATCTGCCTAAAATGTGTAGAGTGTCTTTAAAAGGTAGATGGAGAGATATGATTATTAGAGATCAGTATAGTAGTGATATTGAGCGTGATTAGAGTAGAAAAAAAGTTTTGCGATGGTCTGACAATCTGAGAAGAATGCATAAAAGTAGACTGGCAAAACAAATCTATTGAATATGTGTGATGAGAGAGTCGCCTTAGAAAATCTATTGCTTATTAAATTTATGGCATATTAAAGACTAACATACGTAAATTTAAAACAACCGAAATCAACAAGCTTGCATGAAACAATTGATGTATGAGAGATGTGCAACGATCGCATCATTTGGAGGTCTACCGACCCTCCCAGGGAATAGGCGTGAGCATATAAATTAAAAGAAAAACACTTTCCCGCCATTTTTATGAAGAGATATAATTTTAAGTCGCTCCCATTTACTACTTAAGGTACCCGATGCTATATAATAATTGTACCTAAAAGTTAATGATTTATAATTATTTCATCTCGTGATGAAAATCGGTGACTATCTGAGATAGCTTCCTTTTGAGTTTGTCAAGTTTGAATAACGCTCTGTTCAATTGAATTTTTACATCACGAGTTCCCTGTCGTTTGCAAAAGAAAAAAATCGATACTGAGCCCAGAAGCGCCTGAGCGTTGCGTGTTTCAGTAACGTTTATTTTAAAATGGCAATCTTTAAAAAAAAATTGTTAACAGCTACAAATTATAACCGTGAAGTTTAGAAATAAACGCCTCACCAAGCGTGTACACGCCGTCCCAAGATTGTTCAGCAATTATGTTATTTGACTTTAAAAATGATCGCTCTTTAAACTAACTAACAAACTGGAAAATTTAGATTTTAAATATTTTTAAAAATCTTTCACAATTATTGTCGAAAGCAATTGTTACGACAAGCATAAGATTTTTGTTTTAAAATGTTTATTATACGATTTAATCAAAGTTATGTAAATTTTGACGCAGAAAATGTCAGAATGAAAGATAAAAATTGAATTAGTATATAGAAAACGCGTATAATAGTTATTCTTATGGTCAATTTCTGTAACATAATTGAGACAATTCCGTAGCAATTATTTTAATAATGAATTTCACTGTTGTTGTACAATATGCAGTATCACTATACAGCGTGAACATAATGAAATAATTAATTAAATAGTCTAACAAAGTCTAATAAAACAAACAAAAAAATAGAGCTTTTATTTTTGTCACATCTATAAAAATTGAAGAGATTCACAACTATGGAAAGTCATGACTTAGTATTGCATATAATATTGTATATATGGCACCGGGTAGATGTTGAAGTCGGAATTGAAGTCGGTAGAAGGCTCGGGTCTAGTTTCAAAGCACAAACAAAATTAAGACCAGAAGCCAATAAGGGATTATTTCAAGGCGATGCCAAGACTCAGTCGGAGTCTGCAGTTGAAGTCTGCACCAAGTTTATTATGAAGTAATATAAAAATACTATATATATATTTCAACAACCGAATAGCGTTATGTATGTGCTTCCGTCAAGATTTCTATATTGTATTAACTAATATGTCAACTGAAATATAAATACCATTCTAAAAACATTGTTTTAAGACCAATTTAATGAACTGGGATAGTGATTGGAATTAATGAACACGAGTACAAACCGTAAAATAATAAACACAATACCCCACTTTCAACTACATCGTATCGGACCACAACTGAATCAACCAGTTGAAAAAACCAGCTCTAAATCCGAACCAACCAGCCGACAACCAACCAAATTAATGAACCGCGGTAGCGATCAAATTGAGCTATTGTATCGTTTATAATCCACAAATAATCATATACACATCGGAAACCTCAATCCGGTAAATGCAGCTACTAATTTGCGGTTATTCGATTAATCGATCCGCAGCGCCGACCTAGCGGAAATAACGGAATCGATGCTGAATCCGATTCTGTTATTTAGTTTCCGATTCTATAGACAGCTACCAGATAGTTCACGAGACGGGCTGCGTACGTGATATGTGTGAAGTGTGGATACACGTTAGCTTTATAAAATTGTTTATATGCTTTTAATCATATGTGTTTATGGACCGCATTTTCAGAATTGAATTGTAACTTTGTTATTAGACTGATATGAGTATGAAATATGTCGGTTAAACAGGTTGTCAGAAAGCGAGTAAAAATTCGATACTTTTAAATGGAAAGGCATACAATATATGAATGACAGTTTGCGGATATTAAAAAATAAATAAGAATACAACCTAAAAATGAAGAAATACAAATAACTGTAGCAGGCTGAAAAATAAACATAAATACTAGTTTTTTATTACTAACACATAAATACTAGTTTATTAGTTTTTTATTACTAACGCTCCTATACACTAATCCACATCTCATTTAATATTTAGCTTAATGACATTATGTATACATTAAAGGAAAAGAATCATAGAAATTTTAAGGTTTCTTCAGTTAAATAACAATAACAAATTTAGATAAATAATTAGCGCATCACTTCCTATGGTAGTGCGCAATAAAACATAAACAAATAAGCGCCATTGTCTATATATTTAACTGTTTCATTTAAAAAATGCACTACTAAAATATATATAACCCGTTGATCCAGCACGGAAGGCTTAACATCCAACTCTCAAACTAAAATAATAATATGGCTGGAAGTATGCCTCAGGAATTCAGGTGGTTAAAACTTAACGCAACAAGCTTCCTATATTTACAAATATTGGTCCACGTACAAATAGAGATTGATGTCTCGATATTATACAGTGGCATAACAGTGTCCCCACTTGACGGCTTGTGACCTTATAGGGTGTCGAGAGGGACCGAACAGCGGATGGATTATAGCGGAAGGCCGCAGGAACTACGAGGAAGGGCCAGTGAAATTGGGAAGTTGGTCAGCCATCGACAAGACCCTAGGTGGCGCAGTACGCGTTCCCGTGACTGTATTTCTATAACCTTCAGAGTGATCCTTAATGGCGAAGAGAAGCTTCTCTCTTGAGAGATCCATCACCGACAAGACGATAGAGGAAGACGAAGATTTACCCATAATCCCACCCCATTGGCGGCGAAAGGGTCATTTTGGTGGTTCCAGTTTGTCACAACTCGATGTAACCCTATTAGCCATCCGTTGCTATAGACGATGGGTACCAATTAACGGGTCTCCTCAATGCGAATGAAGAAACGGTTGATTGTCATGCAGCCTTTATCAAAAGTTATGATTTTTTATGTCTGTATGACCTCGAGATAACGCTGAGGAAAACACGTGCAAATCCATACCCAATCATATGTGCTTTCCGAGCCTCATAAATCTTTAATTCCGACGTGATGCGCGAGCAATCTGTCAGTCTAATTCGATTGTTGTGTGATTGATACGTCCTGTAGGCGATTAATTCTTATTCCAGTGTCGTATAATATAGTCCTTCGACGCTTGCCTGCAACATGTATTAACATGCAGCATGCAACCCACCGCTGACCCTCGAATCTGCCTCTCCACTACGAATCTCTATCCAAATGATTGAATATTGATTCCAGAGGATTGACAGATATCGAACACCTAAGCAAGTGTTATTTATTACTATAATTATCTAATTCCGCCAACTAGTTGGCGGAATTAGATAATTAGACAATTTAACAGTTAGCGGAATGATAATTATAAAAATAAATAACACTTGCTTAGGTGTTCGATATCTGTCAATCCTCTGGAATCAATATTCAATCATTTGGATAGAGATTCGTAGTGGAGAGGCAGATTCGAGGGTCAGCGGTGGGTTGCATGCTGCATGTTAATACATGTTGCAGGCAAGCGTCTACTATGGATTTCCGCGAATTAACACCTCATACAATACAATAGTCCTTCGATGTAAGACTCTTATTAATTTTTATTCCCGGCTCCGCCTACGTGGCCAAGTTTAAATAAAGTCTAAACTCTTATCGATGAGCGGTTTAATTTCAACCGGATTACAAAACAGTCAAATAGTTTATTTGCTAAGAACAAATAATATTTATATCTGTTGGCATTTAATTGTGTAATCAAAAACGCTATTACAATTAGTCATTTGTTGTTTAATAAATAAAACACGTTCGCTTGTTGAAGCGTCGTCAAAAAGCAAGTAAACAAAAAGCAAATTAGCTATTCACAGAAATCAATATTAAATTAGAGCCAGAATTATAAATGAATACAATAAAATTTATTTTAAAGAAATCTTTTTAGATACCTTTTAAAATTTCAAATTTTTCAGTTATCAATAGTAGTAAATTTATCACTGACCCATATGGGAAAGTATGTAAATTTTAATAAAGCATGTATCTTGTATTGAAATATACATTTGATCTAAGGCATTTTTTCAAATTTGAAGAGAGTGATACGAATCCCATTTGAAATTTAGAGTAATTGCAAATTTTACATCATTCATTATTTATTCCTTAACCTTGGATGCGGTAGTCCAATTGTCATCTTGGCCGGTTTTTTTTTAAATGTCTTTAACATTTCTAAGAGTGATTTTTATTTAATTATTTGATTTATAAGTAAAAAATTTTCAGGGCAGTCGTGTTTTCTTTTACATGAAAACGATTGCTGCTTCTTCCAACTGCTTATTTACGAAGATCGACTTGGAGTCCGAATGAAAAAAAATTAACTGTATTCATACAAGTCTTTTATAACGTACAGAATAAAGAACTACTTTAAGAAGGGAATATTAAAGCAATATCCCGATCTGCGGTTGAATCGCGGCAAGAGAGACAAACAGAAAAAGTGTACGCGTGTATCTGCAGCTCAGGCAAAACTTCTAACCACTAGGCTAATCGGCATTTCTTAAGCCCCGCTCGGCTTCGGCCAGGCTTCGATGCTCCGTTGCGTGTGAACATCTTCCTTGAAATTTCTCTTTCACAACTTACGCCCGCACCACATAACAAACACCCTCTCGACGCTGAATGGATAAATAAATATTTGTGCCTTCCGAAAGCGAACAACGCGCCGTATCACCTCACCCACTTTGACGAGATGCCCCAACTGAGATACCTTCGGTTAGATGATTATGACACTAATATGAAATTAAACATTCCAGGTGCTTAGTTAGTATTAGAATCATATCAATAACACTAAAACGCTGCTTGGAAGGTTCGTCTTAAATCTTGTACAATTTAGATATCACCAGCGGTAGGTTGCATCATAGAAAAACTATATTCCTAAAGCTCATTCGTAGGATTTGACAGATTATATTGAGCATACATTATATGTCTAATATTATTATTATTATTATTATTACATGAAATTTTTATTTATGGTTCAATTTTTTTTTCATTTAACAATTATACGTTATCGTATTTTTATCTTTTGTTTTTCTTTTCTATTAATAAAAAAGATACTGTTCAACTATTAACCTCATTTTTCCATAACTTCTATATATATATATATATATATATATTATTATTATTATTACTATCCATTATTAATTTATTAATAAGTTTGAAATAATAATTTTAATACTAAAATTGTTTTTATCACATTTCTCAAAAAATCATCAAATCACAGTATTCCTAATCCTTTGATCTTTTCGACATCTACAAATTTAAATCTAATTTTTTTATAAGTCTCAAATCGGCAATTCATCTTGAGAATTTCCATTGAAACAATAAAATTTTCAACAGTAACATGTGATAATCAACGATAAACCTCCTTATAACTGCCGTTCAATTTATTGTACAATCGAAATGAATCCATTTGGTATCAGATCGCATTATGCCAATAACTTGCAAGCTTTTTTGGTAAGCTTCCAAACATACAAACAAGCCTAACACACACACACACACATGTATAAATATAAATGTGTGAGCCACCTTCATATATATGTATGAGGGTGGCTCTGTGAAATCTGTGGCACAAATACCACTGTGACTTTGTAAAAATTATTGATTTCAGAACTGAATCACTGATTTGAATCGATTAGTTTCTGAACGTAACACCGAACACTGAAAGACAGCTCAGGTGTATCTTGCGGTCAATTGAGTGGACAAGGCCGAAATTCCCGATTTTCCGCCACTACATCACTTCTTACACGAGCAGCGCCAGCCGTCTAATCGATATTATCGCGTTTTCCATTTTAGATCCAAATGAAACCCAGAAATCTTTCAGTATTTTGTCGTGATACTTTTCAATGGGATAAGTACACCTTTAAAAAAGCAGAATTAATTGTAACTTCACAAATACCCGACCAGGCAATAAATTGAGGAAACCCATCGGTCTTTCTTCCCGCATGCGCATGAAAACACAATCCTTCCACGTTGCCGTAGATGGGTAATGAAAGCAGGTCGCCCAATGCGGACGCGGGCCAATACGCTACGTTCGCCGAAGCACTCGTAAATTTTTACGCGCACCGCAGTAATGAAGCGAGCATACTATGCGTTCGCCGAAATCAATTTCAATTTTCAACTATCCACATTTCTATTTTATCGCCGGACTTTTACAGCTTTTTAATAAGCAATAAATGCTGGCGATCTAACCCAATGCAATTTCGCGTCTAGAACGGATCACGTAAACTCACAACTGACAAATCATTTTTAAATAACTTGGCGACTTAGCGTAATCAGAATAAACAGTGCAAAAAAATAGTTTAAAGGGAAGAGATGAATTTATTTTATTATTAATTTTTACACTTTCGTTTTTATGTAATCATTGTGCAATTAACAGATTATAAGTTAATAAACACATCACCAACGTATATATATATATATATATATATATATATATATACGTATACAAGGTGGATTTCAAATGCATCTTTTCGCAAATATTCATCCTTCTCTTTTAGAACAACTTTACCAAAGTAACAGTAAAAAGCATTTATTATTTAAAATATATTTACAAATAATATAAAATAATATAGACATATCCCTAATACATGCTCAACTAGACTGCAAGCGCGGGGATCAACCAAGTGACCAGCTGCCCGGAGCGCTACAGCGCAATACCCACGCATCAGCTGTTTTAAGACTATTAGTACGACATTTCTACGTAGATTTTCTAAGACATTTTTGTCAGAAACGGCTACTTTAATAGTTTTCGTATGGCTATGTTTTTTTTGCCAAAACTGTTCATACATTTTTTATAAAAATTGAGTTATAATCCCCCGTAAATTTTAATAAAGAAAAGAACCCACCAAGGATGACTTGCATATTTATCTCCGAAGTACCATGTACCACATCATCTTGTTCGTTAACTTATCTAGAGTTATAAAAACAGGCTAGGTTGTTCTATATGTACATAGCTCATAAATATCTACGATCGTTAAATGCAACATACAGAAAGTAATACTATTATTGGGATATATTTAATTTGATAAAAGAAAGAAATTCTCATTGTGCGTGGCTTCTAAGCCAGTGGCATCATCGTCATCTTCTTCTTTTTCCTAATTCTTTTCCACTTCTCTTTTCCTTCTTTCTTTTGTTTCTCTCTTACTATTCTTCTTACCTTTTATTTTTCTTTTTTTTACATCTTCTCTTTTCTCTCTTCCTTTTACTTCGTTCTCGTCTTGCTGTTCCTCTTACTTCTTCTTCCATACAAATAGATTTTTCTACTAATCTCGCATAATTCATTCCATTAACCTACTGACAGTCCAAATAACTTATAACATTTCAAATAAAGACGCTGTTCGTTCGCTTATAAACCGTAGAACTCGTTAAAAGAAATTCATTAAACGAATACAGTTTGTAGTAGGACGTGCTACCGCTGCCGGCGGTATTTGCCAGTGCGGCAGCCGACAGGGCATTGGTCACCGTTTCGTTATCAACTTAAGCATTATTTTTTTCAAGTGCATAGAATGCATTTATCCATACACATGTTAAATTTGTATGCATGGCACATACTTAATTCGATTTGCATGGCGCATTATAATAGCTTGCCCGGTTAGCTGGGGCTATTCATTGTTTACAACAGCTAAAACGGCCCAATTTGCATTCACTTCTAATTTTATTAAGGTTTGAAATACAATCCGACAATTCAAAAAACTAAATAGTTTTTAATGAATTCGAGAAACCAAACAAATATTGATATTATTGTTTGTTTACGACAATAATATTGATTAATATGTATTGTAAGATATAGCTACACCATTTTATGATTATTTTAAATTTATTTCAGGAATATAAAACCCTTTCTGTTTGCGATCATAGATGTTTCAATTATCTGTTCTTCTCATGCAAGCAAAATAGTCTACACCCGCTTACTTCGCTGCGCGTTATAAGTTATGAAAGTAAATTAAAAAAAAAACGGTAAAGGTTTTTCCAATTTTAATTTCAAATCTACAAGCGATTTCATGTCGAATACATACCGATATGTTCAGTAGTCTTTAACAGATAACTAGACAATTAATTAAATCTATATAGGTGTTCAATATATATATATAGGTATATATAGGTGTTCAACCACTTAGCAGATATATAGATCACATATAGATCCACATACATAGATCCGTCGAAACAAGAAACACCAACACAGAATGGACACATCAAAACCTCCAGCCGAGTAAGAAGTAAGCTTGTGTTTGTGAAGGGCGAATTACTTTTTTCAGCGGTGCTGTTACCCCGTGGCGTATTTTTAAAATCCCGGCGCCGACGGCGGAGGCACATTCTATTTTTTACTAGCATAAATTCCCTTTGGAAATTCAGACGTCGATATTTCAGAAACATTTTATTCGGAATGCTGAAAAGGCTGTGTCGAATGCCTAGATTCTATACATAGAAAACTGCCATCTCTTTTTAGCAAAACGGACTACATTAACAAGACATATAGCGCTATCGAACAATGACGTCACGGCTTCCTAGTCCTATCTGTTTAAATTATGTATTCATATTTTAATTATTTTTCCAGTCCTCTACAAAATAATATCACAGAATTTTTTCTTCGATTAGAAGATTTTACGTGCTGAAATGAAAAGTACTTTTGGCCAACAATTGATTTTACAGTTCGACCTCAAGAGTTTATCGTTCGGAGAACTTTTCGAAAATCAATCGATCAAAAAATACAAAAGTTATTTAAAAAAAAAAACAGAATTTCGAAAATTCTTCGTTCTAAGAGTAAATACCCTTGTTGGGAAGTGCCCAATAGAAATTCAACTTGTGTATGTGTATTGTGATTTCCCTATCTAAGGTTATGAATCCATTACAATGAAATCGAAAGGTTTTCGTTTTGAGACTAGAATTTACTTAACTTACTTAATGTTCGCTCTAAGTTGATAATCAAATTCTTCTTGTAAGTTTAAAATTACTGCGTCTAAGCACTTCATTCTCTGAGGCAAAGCAAAGGAATTTCTGTGAAATATGTTGGTCCCACAACTTTGAATGCATGCACCAGATCAACAAACCGTATTGGTTATATTCAAGTTTAAAATTATTAACTATATAACATGTTATATTTCAAGTTTAATTTTTCCTTTTTATCAATTTTTACTACATCAAGTTTGTACAAAAGATTCAGCATAATAATAAAAATATAAAATGTTAGGATATTATTATCGTATTATATACAGTCAATAATATCAAGTTTTCTGGTTCGTGGACATTCTTTATTTTTTGAAGAAAAAAACTTAGTAGATAACGGATAATTTTTATTTGTATAAAAAAAAAATGTATATAAAGGATAAATCAAAACATCCATTATAGTAGATATTATTCTTGATTGATAAGAGCCGGTTTTTCAAAAGACAATTATTTTAAGAACATATTCTTTCCTAAATAACATCTCTTCTAGATTTTTGACAAAAAGTCATGGTTTCTTAACCAAAATGTCTATTTTTGACCCTTGAATGTGCTATATTATTTGCTAACGTACAATTTGTGTCACCTTGAGTAACAAATAAAATATTGAATAAATACATAAAGTGTAAATCATACATATATCATACAAATAATAAAAATGGCAAATTCACAAGTAGAAATGTTCAAAAACTTCAATTATTCCAAGCTAGTAATTTGAAATAGTTTAATTTCAATTATTCACTCGATATAATATTACACATATGTCGGACATAAATTCACCAGCTTTTTTACGTACCTATATTTAGTGTGATAATAAGTTGTTTATTAATGTTCATAACTACTGAGAAGTAGCTAACCAGCTATTCTTTTGTACTGTGTGACGACGTACACAGGCGTACTTTTGAAATTAACTATCCAACTTGGACAAAAATAATAGATATTAATACCACTAGAAGATTACGCTGTAGAAAAATACATTAAATACAATATACATTTGCCACATTTTATATTCATCAAAATTGAGTCTCTTTTTGAAAATCCGTTGAGTCCCTTTTTTTAAATCCGTTATTCAACTTAAATTTATCATAAGCACGTCTTCCTAACTTTTAGTTCATTATCAATGCAAAATCCCGTATTTTAACATTTTTTTTTAAACTCCACACATTACACACAATTCTAGGTAATGTATCAATATTTTGTATATATGTATAAAATGCGATATGATACGTACAAAAACACAAAATAAGTTATTTGAGAGAGAGAGGGCGCCGGCCGGTAGCGCGTTGTGTGTTTTTTACCAAAGTCCGCCCGAGAGGCCGTCTCCGAGCTTAATCGCCGGATGTCCAACCAAATTTTCTTAGATCACTCGCATTAGACGACGCAAGCTAGCCTATTGTGGAAAGAGCTTTTGATTTTCGTAGCAAAAAACTAAAAAAAAATTGCAGTATAACCGATTTTAAGAATAAAGAAAATGATCCAGCTCGGCCAATGAACATCACATTCCCAAAGAACACGAACGTGAAGTAAAAATTTTCGCTGTTACTTTTCGTCCTGGGATCGACAGATCCGGTGGTCCACACCCTCTTCCTCCTTTCGTTAGCCTAATTCCCTCCATTGGATATCCTACTGCCTCCCAATAAGTCAGCAATGCACTGGTGACTCATCTGAGGTCGCGTGTATCCATGGGCGGCGGTGACCGTATTTCCTCTAAAAACTCACCTACAGACCGAGCACGACAAGTTAGAGAAGAGGCTTTCTATAAGACTGTTTTTCTCACGTAACGTAACGAATAAAAGGGACAGCCTTAGAGAAACTTTTGTTTAGGTCGTCATGCTAAGCCTGCTGCTCGTTTGCTGCTCTGATACACTTATTAAAAAAAATAGCCCTCATACCACCTATAGTATACAGACACTATACAGATACAATATAGCGCTTCGTTTTAATTCTTACTTTTTTTGTATATGTTCTTTAAATCAATTACTGGAAATAAAATTAAATACTCAGATACAAAATATTGAACTTTGATTTATTTATTTATTTTTTTATCGTTTCATTGTTCGAAAATTCAATACTAAAACTGGTATATAGTTTCCTATATTCCTAAATAATATTTATCTATTATCAATAAGCATTCCAGATATTACAGTTGAAGTAACAAAAAAACACTGTAAAAACAGTGAGATTAATTAAGAAATAAGTTTATCAATGTCCATACGCACATAAAAGTGCAAGTCACACCTTCATTGGGAACTGCCATTATGTCATTGAACGGTGACCAAGTGCTCTAGAGCCTTGTTTTCGTATCAAAAGACACTGTGTTCGAATAGTGAATA